>JAGXJF010005133.1:0-97356 GCA_019208055.1 Stipa capillata | reverse complement strand
ATACTGTCACGGACCCGGAATCCACATGTGTTTAGGGGAACGCGAAGTCGCCAAGGACCGAAGGACTCATCAGCCCGATGGCACGGTACCTGCGCCGTACTTACCGAGGCGGAACGATCCGACACCTGGCCAACGCAAGCCGGCCGGAAGCGACCAATCTTCCCAGAACCACATATAGATCCCAGATGCCGGTGAAGGGGGTCATACCGCGTGATGAGTCTGCGCTCCGCGACAGTCATAGGAGGACTAGAGCCCGGGATATGAGTCCCCTCAACCTTACCTAGCCACAAGGTGCGACTCTGGGAGGATCCAGCCCTGCTCTGCCGTCAGCGCGAGGCGTGACGGTCGTAGGAGACTTAGCGAGTACGGTACGAATCCCCTGGATCGACTCAACCAAAGCTACACAGGACTAGTGGTTCGCTCACCTCTGCCATCACGAAACGCAATCCTAGCACACAATAATACCGCTGCACAATTGTCCACATACTTCATCACATACACGCATTGTACATGGACAACCACAAGTAACAACTCGGATATCACAGCACAAACTCTACATTACGATATTAAGCTAACTATCCACGTCGGACTATAAGTTTACATCAGTCGGTCATAACCAGAAACATATCCGAGTACGGAGTAATTACACAACAGCGGAAGAAAGGTAAATGAGTCCCATAGCGGCGCATTGACCGCTAACCAAAAGCCACAAAAACCCCTGGATCGATAGCCAACCAAGGAAACCGGAAGCTAGGCGGTATTGAAGTATTCCTCGACCACTGGCTCACCTGCAATGATCTAGGAATATCCTAGGTGAGTACGAAGGTACTCGCAAGACTTATTCGTGCTTGATTAAATGTCCTACACATACTAGTACAGCAGCAATTAAACATGATGCTTCTCAGAGTAACAATATACGAATTACCAACATAGCATCAACAGATGGAAGTAAATACAAGTTATGTAACAGGCTGATTCAGGGTACAAACATATCGTAAACGAATCACCACAAGATCCAATCCATAATTCCAACTCCATTGGGGCAGCCCATGAGTCCAATCCAAACGAATCCAATTAACATATATCCAAATCAATTAGGGCAGCCCCTACGTCAAATCCAATCGATCCATCATACACACATTCTCATTTAATCTCTAGGACCGTTACCGGCAATCGATCACTCTGAGTGCAAAGAGTGCCTTAACCCTTGGAGGTTGCAAGGCTCCAAGAGTCTTGGTCTTCCTCAACTACACCCCAGCCTCGATTCCGCTAACGTCCACACGGTTGTACGGGAGATGCACGATTGACTCCGGTTGGTATCTCCGTAAATCCACCTCTGAACGAGGTACTCATCCACCTCTCAACGAGGTACTCCTCCACCTCTGAACGAGGTACTCATCCACCTCTCACGAGGTACTCAAATCATACCTAACCGTATTCATCGTGCAAAACCCTCGGCTCTCACATCTCACTTAACCAAATCCAAGTTGATAGAGCATCATGATTAAGTTTGCAGCCACAGCGAACATGACACACACAACCATACCTAGCCATGCTAGTTTTAGGGAGTTCCGACCTTCACATACAAACAAACAAGCCTACCAAAAGCCTAAGTAGATAAGCATATGAAATAATAGCAACAAGATGCAACAAGCTCTGCTTGCCTTGGCCGTAGGGTTCCTGATCTTGCGTTGAATCGTGAGCCTGGTGGTCGCCTTCTTCGAGCTCTATCGTAAACAATACGAACACCGGAAACAAACGGCAAAAGAGAAGGAATGAGACCCAGCATGTATGCATGATGTATGAAACTAAGAATTAACTCCTAAAGTGACCTGTGGATATTAGAGTCCTATTGCGATAAGGATTTCTAAAGTTGGAGTTGTCGAAGTCAGGTGGTTGCCCTAACCATGCATGCATGAGAAATGAGTGTAGATATGCAAATCTAAGGTGACTTATCAACGTTAGAAACCTAGGGCAATAAGAATTTACGATAGGTGATAGTAGGTTTTAGGTATGACCCTAACGCTGTATGAAATGTCGATCTCGCTTAATCACATGTAAAGTTAAGGTGGCTATGCTCATGGCACAGCCCTAATTCAAGGTGTGGGTATTTTGAAAGTATTCAGCGCTACAAGGTCAACGCAACTGGAATTACTGAATTTGGAGCCGAAATCGTTAAGTTATGGTGGGCAGATATCAAGTTATGACTATTTTGTGTGACTCCGCGTTCGTGGTGAACACTACTACGTATAATAGATGATCATGACCCAACATGGTGGTATTACAGTAGGGTTCTATGATACGAAACCAACGCAATGGGATCTACTCAGTTTGGAGCTAATTCCATCAAGATACGGTTTGTCGAAGAACGACGCTCGAGCAGGGGTGAACTAACGTGAGTTCAAATTGGTCTGTGGTGCAATTGCTCAAATTAAAATTTTGTTCCAACCAACATGTAGGAAATCTTACGAGGTTTCCGAATATAAAAATTTCGTCGCAATCGGAGCTACGGTTGAAGAGATATCGCAGTTTAAAGTTTCCCAGAAAATGGGTTCAAACCCTAACCCTAGACCTGCGAGGAAAGAAATGCTAGATGTACCCGAAGCACTGCCCTAATAGCTACCCGCACCCGAGCTACACTTACCCCAAATTTCCTACCCCTAACCATCTCAGGCTGACAACGGGGCCCACTTGACAGCTGGTACTGGACTCAGCAACCAATCGGAGGGCGCCATGTCGCCCTCCCTTTTTCCCTCTCTCACCTATCCTCTCTCTCTCTCGTTCGCTTTCTCCCTCGGGTCCGGCAACGCCCCTCGCCGGAGCTCACGGGAAAAAAGGGGGGCCAGGCACTACGGGGACGGCGGGACCGGAAGGCGGCGACCCAAGAACCGGTGGCTCACCCTAGGCGCAGAGCGGGAAGGTGGAGGAGGCCGGCGCTGGGCTTAGCGCCGAGGCCAACGGCGGCGACGACCAACGCGGCGTCGGGGAGGGACCTCGGCTCGGATCTGAGGAGAATGGAGGTGGGGCGGTGAGGCGTGAGGAGGGAAAACTCGGGAGTGAAGCACGGAGGGTCGGGACTCACCGGGGTTCGAGGAAGAGCTCGCCGGAGCGGCTACCGGCTGCGGGGAAGACGGTGGCAGCGGGAGCTAGGGCGCGGGAAGAGGAACGGGGAAGGCGGTGGGGTTCGGCGAGGGGAGGAGAGGGGGAAGCGGCACGGTCCGAGCGCCCCTTTTATAAGGCGGCCGATTCGGATGCCGGTGGCAGCGCCGCCCCGCTCGCCCTACCGGCGGCGGCAACGTGGGAGGCGGGGTCTGCCCGGTGGGCCCCGCGCGGCAGGTGGGAGGAGGAGGGAAAGGCGGGAGGCGCTTTCGAAGGAGGAAGGCGGGAAGCGGGGATGGGGAAGGCGGGTCTAAGGCGGGCGGGGCTAATGGGCTGGCCGGCCGAGGCGGCCCAAAGGGCCCCAGCCTTTTTCTTTTTCTTTAATTTCTTTAATTTTTCCTTTTATATGGTACAGAGAAGGTTATATCGTCATTTTATGTACATTTTGAGCTCCAAAAACCTTGAAATTTTTACAGGAGATTCACATTGACTTATAGGATCTACTGTAAAAGTTTGGGAGGATTTGGAGCTTGTTTGACCTGGTTTCTCATTCAACCCTAGGGTGTGACCTAATTTAGGGTTTGAATCGCAACTAGGTCCCTTGGTTCTTTAAAACTTTCTCAATTTTACCAAGATGTTTGGGAGGACATATGGGGCCTATTGTAAAGTTTTGAGATGTTGGGGAGATGGTTTGACCTAAATTTGAATTCATTTTCCGGATATGGCCCCGAGGTAGGTTGGGGTATAGCTAAACCCTAGCTCCTCCTGAAATTTGTTAAGAGACCATGTGCGACTAGGGTTGCTGGATTCATGGCTACTCAATTATGATTTAGCTTCCCCTTTTCAACTACCTTCTGGCCCTAGGCTGAGTCAGTGCTACTGGGTGGCTTGAGGTGAAGGCTCCGGGGAGAAGGGAGGGAAAGCTAGCTTGGTGAGTCCTCGGGGAGGATCACAGACCCCTTTATCGTCTAATGCTATTGCTGATTCCTAATTCTTCAAATAAGTTGATTGGTGTTTGCAAGTTTATCCACCGAGGATGAGATATGTACATATTCTATAAAGTTTCTTATTGTTGTATTTTATCTTAGTTTAAATAAGGTGGGTGTTTACATGCAGGAATATGATGACATGTATGTATGAATGCGAGGCAAAACCCTAATTGTCGAATCTGGGTATTACAAATACTATCTACGATGGCGAAGGTACAGGTGGACTCTGTAGTGCCCGTGTACAGTGCCGTACGAGTCCCCGTGCCCCTCGAAGATGATGTGATAACAATAGGTCAGTGCATCAATTGTTTCATCATGTGGCCGAAGACGGGGATAATTCTGGACGCAAATACTCCGACCTCTCGTCATCTATCTTCGGCCAACTGCAGTTCATCGTGCCATTCGCCATTGGCTTGAGCGGAACCGTTAAGCCGATGTCATTCTCAATGGGCGAGGGGGACACCGTGAACACTTGCACGGAGAAAGAGGCCCCAGCGGCATTAATGGACAAGCCCGTCGAACCACAAAAAAGGGAACGGCGCTCCAGGAATAAACAGGACCCCCGCCCAGTGGAGGAGGCCCCGATGGTGGTGATGGACGAGGCGGTGGCCATCACGGAGCACAATGAGCCCTAGACGGCAGTGACGGAGGAGCCCGTGACCCGGCACAAGGAGCCACTATCGAAGGAGGTCTTGAAGGCTGCGTTGGAGGGTGTTGCGCCTAAGAGTACCCAACCATCTGCACCAAAAAGTGTTACGCCCAACGAAACCCAATCAGCTGCGCTGGAGGATGTTACGCCTAAGGAAACCCAACCACTCATATCACGGCGTAGCGATCCGAGTCCGGTCAAGCCTCTGAGGAAAACCCAAGGACGATGAGGCCAAGATGGCAAGAAACAGAAGGCTGATAGCGCTAGTAAGGCTTTATCATATTCATCAGAACAGTACTATCCTCCTGCCTCTCTAGCCTAGAAATACAAATGTGGTGAGCCACTCCTCCCGGAGCTTGAAGTGAATAATATGGCCCAGCAAATCAGATTTCTGCATAATCACTACATGCAAGAATCCACGAAGCCTGGTGCTGAGCAGTACATGATGGTTAGAGTGCCACCTGAGTACAATTTCTTCGATGAAGTTGAGACTGGTACGTTTGACGTCAACTATGAAGACCTGTTCAGTCTCTATACCTTCGACAGACTCGACGCTAACATCATGAGGGTATGGACGCTCCACATGGTCAAAGAGATCAGGCGCTTGAATGCAAACGTTGAATTGATCGATCCATACCTATTCAACTGGAGGGTGCTCAACGAGAATGTAGAGATGGTCACGTAGTTCCTTGCAAAAGTATGGCTCGCCCAAAAGACCAAAGGTTACATAATGTTTGCGTACAACCCACTGTAAGTTCTTTAGTACTGTCTAAATCTTCAATTTATGCATTTAGCTAGGTGTTTACATCTCACTTTTGACCATGATGTCATGTATGCAGCGACCACTGGGTACTTGTGGTTATCGTTGGAGCATGGAACAAGGTCTTTTACTTTGATTCCACAATGAAAACGAAACGTGACTTCTCGATGATACGAAAGTGCATCGATGATGCCTTCGTGATCTATAAGGCGTCGGGAGGGGTTAATTACAAGGTAAGGGGAGCAAAAAAGCTCACTCATAAATTTGATTTCCCGTGCAAACAACAACGAGAAGTAACGAACACATGTGGGTTCCATGTTTGCGTGCACATGGAGGCGGTTGCCCTAGCGTGGACTGAATGTGGAGTACATAAGGTATTGATGGATCTAATATCTACATCGACAGTCTATTTAATAGCTACTTTATTTCCATATGAAATTAATGTTCTCATTTTTTCATAGGAATTTCATATTAACACGCAAGAGCAATTTGATGCAAGCCAGGACTTTATACGCATATTGGCGCGCTTCGTATATTTCTTCAACAATTTTGTAGTAAACCCCGCTGGTGAATTCTACTCCGGCGTACCCCCATCTACATAAATTTGCTCAAACTGATTCTATATTGTTCTTTTCTAAAGTTTAGACTTGTCAGATTTGAGATGTCAAACATATTTGAGATGTGACAAATTGTTTAGCCAATAGTGCGATGTAGAGTGTGTTGTATATTTGAATGGACTTGTCAAAACTGAGAAGTCAAATTGAAATAATTCTTTGATTCCTGTTCTACACTGCATATATGCTTGTGATATATATCCTGTGCATGCTAGGGCTGTACAGAGGCTGTGCAGCTAGCAAAATGACCTGAGGCTAGCCAGGAAGCGGGAAAACCCTTCCTGGTTGGTACTTACCATCACTGACGGGTGCCTTTTCCACCCGTCCGTGATGATCTCCATCACAGCTGACGAAATATCATCAAGGACGGGTAAAAAAGTACCCGTCAGTGATGATGTTTTGGTCACCTCTGATGAAATATCATCAAGGATGGGTGAAAACAGTACCCGTCAGTGATGGTAGCACTATCACTGATGGGTCGATATTCTACCCGTTCGTGATGATGTTTTGGTCACTTTTGATGAAATATCATCAAGGACGGGTGAAAATAGTACCCATTAGTGATGGTAGCACTATCACTGACGGGTCGATATTCTACCCGTCCATGATGATGTTTTGGTCATTTGTGATGAAATGTCATCACGGACGAGTGAAAAAAGCACCCGTCAGTGATGGTAGCACTATCACTGACAGGTCGATATTCTACCCATCCGTGATGATGTTTTGGTCACCTGTGATGAAATGTCATCACGGATGGGTGAAAAAAGCACCCGTCAGTGATGGTAGCACTATCACTGACGGGTCGATATTCTACCCGTCCGTGATGATGTTTTAGTCACCTGTGATGAAATGTCATCACGGACGGGTGAAAAAAGCACCCGTCAGTGATGGTACAGTTATCACTGACGGGTCTATGTTCTACCCGTCCGTGATGGTGTTTTCGTCACCTCTGATGAATACTCATCACGGACAGGTTGGAAGTGTACCCATCAGTGATGAGACTACTATCACTGACGGTTCCTTTTTTTACCCATCCGTGATGAGCTTTATCAGTGACCCGTCACTGATAATACGAGTCATTACTGACCTTTAGTTGCTGACGGGCCAAAAACCCGTCACTGATGTGGGTTTTTGGCCCGTCAGTATTGACATTTTCTGTAGTAGTGCGGTCGGCATCTTCAGCGGTCACATGCTCTTCATCTTGGTCGGAATTGGTGTCACCTCGTTCATGTTCAGCAAGCAAAACATAGGTCTCCTCATCTAAATCACTCGTGGAGTCGTACTTGCCGTCTTCACGAATGAGCAAGACGCGCTTCTTAGGACAGTCCTTCATGATATGGCTGAAGCCCTTGCAGGATGGCACTGAATATCCTTTGTTCTCCCCGTGGAGGTCACCGACGATGAACTTTTTTAGCAGGAGTTGATAAAACATTTTTCATCGTGTCATAGTACGGGATGCAGAGCTAATCTGAAGGTTGAAGGAGTCGCTGTGGATATACGAGTGGGCGAAGCAGCGGGTGCGCGCGGTGCCCAAGTAGAAGCACGACCTACAGAAAAGTTAGTACGCCCCTGCACTTCATGTTTAGCATGTATAGCAAGGTGGAATAAATGGGTCATAGAGTTATAGTCCTTATAAACAAGAATATTAGCAATCTCTCTATTTAATCCACCCATAAACCTAGCCATAGCAGCTTCCTCATTCTCAACTAAACCACAGCGAAACATTCCAATTTGTAATTCTTGATAATAGTCTTCTATGGATCTATTTCCTTGATTTAAACGCTGCAATTTATTTAATACATCTCTAGCATAGTATGAGGGAATGAACCAATGTCTCATTAATTGTTTTAATGTGTCCCAAGTGGTTGGAATATTACGAGGATGTGCTCTACAGTGTTCTTTCCACCAAATAGAAGCAAAATCAGAGAACTCACTAGTAGCAACCCTAACACGTGTATCCTCGGGAAAATCATGGCATGCAAATTTCTGATCAACTAGTAACTCCCATGTGAGGTATGCATCTGGATCATACTTACCTTCATAAGGTGTCATAATACGTCATCTCTATCTCAGTCGCGCCATGGCTGTGGTGGTCACCGCATACCATGTCGGTTGTAGCATTGTCGACGGTGATCGCGGTCATTGTTGTGGTTGACGTCATCCTCATCCTCAGAATCAGCACTATAGTCGTCCTCGGCTCCCGATCCCACGGATGCTGCTCGCTGAACGGAGGTGTCGCCGTTGTTAGTCATAGCTGAAGGGATTCATCGTGCACGTGGTACTCCATTATTGTTTGGGAGATGAGGTGCAGGTATCACAGCACCTGCAAGATTATCAAGGCGAGCAAGAATAGCAGCAATGTTAGCATTAGTGGCCACCTGTCCATCCTCAATAGCTTTGAGGTGGTTCTCCTACATTTGCATTCATTCATTGGTCCTGTGGAGATCCTCCGTGAGGCCCGTCAAAACCTCATTGTCACCTGCCATGGTTAGCGAAAGGAAACAAATCATAGATTTATGTTCCTATCACTATTAGAATGTGGGGTGTGGGTGGAAGGAACCTCAACAATTCAGTAGCAAATACCAAGCTCTTACTAGTTCTTACCATGTTGCAGTGTTTGTCGACCTTTGGTGGTGCCAGAGATGATCAAAAGATTAGTATAGCAATTACCAAAGTGACCGAACAAGTACTATATAGGAAGGTGGAGCTTGGTTGGCTTCAATATGGTAGCAAGGAAAGGCAAAAATCAATTCAGCAAATGCAAGTTGAATAAGTGCTCAAAGTACTAGTTGATGTTGCTGATCCTAGCTTAGATCGGATACTAGACTATCAATGCCCAATAGATATAAGTGAAACTCAAAGAGATGTGGTATAAAAAGCCCTAAAAGAAGAGTGAGAGTTCTGATATATATATATATATTTTTTAGTTGGCCTTCTGTGTGGCTTTTTTTCTTTTTTATATATATTTTTGATCTCAGAAACTCACTCAAACAAGCGAACGGCAAAGAGCTGAAATCTGGTGGTCTTGGCTTGCCACGGCAGCAAAAACAGCTAAATATGGTGCCACGGCAGAGAAGTTGCAGCAATCAGCAAAATCAAAGCTGTCGTGCTGCTACTTACTCACGGAACTGAAAGCAGAACCTCCAGAAAATAGAATTCAGATGTACCGATATTAGTTGCTGGAAACAGGCAGACGACCTTGGAGTCTCCGGGACTGAAGTAAGAGGTTCTGAGTTTAGCCTCGGGGAACGCGCATCCTCGAAGTCTCTGAAGTTACGACCTCGGGGCCTCCGGGACAGAAGTCGGAGGTTCCGAGATGATCTTCGATGAACGCACAGTCGTTCTCGGAGTCTCTGAAGTTACGACCTCGGAGCCTCCGGGACTGAAGTCAGAAGTTCCGAGATTAGCTTCAGGGAACACGCAGTAGTCCTCAGAGTCTCTAAAGTTGTCAGAGAGTTGAACTCAGAGGAACCAAGCTTAGATTCTGGAAAGTGCGATCGTTCCCAGAGCCTCCGGGATTGAACTCGAAAGATCCGAATTCACCTTTTGTCCCCGCATGAGTTGGAAGTCGGAGGGAAAGTCAATTCCTCCGAAAATATCAGAGCTTCCGAAGAAGTCAGAGCCTCCGGGAGCTGAACTCAGAGGAGCCGAGCTTAGCTTCTGGAACGTGCGACTGTTCCCGGAGCCTCCGGGATTGAACTCGGAAGACTTGAATTCACCTTCTGTCCCCGCACTAGTTGGAAGTTGGAGGGAAAGTCGATTCCTCTGGAAATGTCGAAGCTTTTGGAAAAGTCAGAGCCTCCGGGAGTGAGCTATCCTCTGCCGCGGCAGCAAATCTGCTATTTTTCTAGCCGTGGCACATGTATCTCCCATGATTTCTTGGAGTCCGGAACTACTAGGAGTTGTGTTTGCCCTGACTCTATCCATAACAGATATGGAATTGATCTCTATTTTTTTCCCAAACCAAACGAACAAACCCAAAGAGATGGTGGTGGTGGCAATGGCAGCAAGATGCAAGACACGATTAATTAGACACCAGATCTAACTATGACCAGCAATGTGACACGACAATGCAACAAAAATTCAACAATGCAAAAATACTAAAAATAAAGATGCAATGGCTCAAAGCGGTTTGGATAGTGGGGAAACCAATCTACTATATATATTTTTTGTAGGCTTTTTTTGGACAATAGGAAAAACAGATCTAACTACGAAAATGGTAAATTTCTCACCGATCAACCTGAGCTCTGATACCACTTGATGAGACGGTGGCCCGATCTTTCAGTGAGTCAAAGGTAACTAACGGTTTGGTGGAGTTTGACTTTGACGATCCGACTATACTGTACGCGACGATATGCCTTAGCAATCGCTAAACCAATCTCCGATGGTTATTGACCTTGCCGTAGGCACGATCAACATGAACAACGAAGTTCGAGTTTCTGCAAGCAACCAAAGAACCAGCAAGAACTATGGCTGCAATCTGAAATTGTGAGTATGAAATTGACACAAGAGCTAGAAGAACAAAGTTTGGGATTCCACTGGAGATCTAAACAAGGCGGTAGTCCTACATGACTTGTAGATGCAATATTGTAACAGTAGCTAAACAGCTCAATGAAACCCCCAGGTCTTTAGGAGGCACATAAGGGGTATTTAAAGAGGTGAGGAGAGGTGGATTTCGACCAGCTATGGGTAGAGTGGCCGAATCCAACTCCAAAGTGCAGCTTTCCTCATATACGGACTCTAAGATTTGCCTAATTTGCCTAATTCCGAAAATACATGGGCCTTTCCCAAAAATGAGGTGGTGCAGCACCTATGGACCGGTATGGATGAAAATACATGTTGAAAATTTGTATTATTCGTCCAAATCTTCATAATTCGTCATGGTGGCTTCAAAGTCTTGAAATAGCTTGATAGCAACCCCGCATCTCCATTCTTGTTTGTAGGCTGGCTGCCATCCCTCATAGCTAGGCTTGGACCTTCATTCATTATAAGCAAAAGATCATCTTTCTTAGGCAGCACCATATGTTCTTTAATATCTAGTAAAGTAGCAAGAAACGAAAGTACCTGATAATTAAGTTGTTGAGCGCAAGCCCTAGTGATAGGTCCTTGTATTTTCCGCACTTGAGGGGTGGTGTCACGGACCCAGAATCCGCACATGATTAAGGAAACGCGAAGTCGCCAAGGACCGAAGGACTCGCTAGCCCGATGGCACGGTACCTGCGTCGTAAGTACCAAGGTGAAGCGATCCGACACCCGCCACGTGCGAGCCGGTCGGAAGCGACCAATCTTTCCCAAACCACATGTAGATTCCAGATACCAGTGAAGAAGTAAGATCACGTGATAAACCTGCGCTCCGCGACAGTCGTAGGAGGACTAGAGCCCGGGATACACATCCCCTCAACCTAACCTAGCCCCGAGGTGCGACTCTGGGAGAATCCAGCTCTGCTCTGCCGTCAGCGCGAGGCGTGACGGTCGTAGGAGGCTTAGCGAGTACGGGACGAGTCCCCTGGATTGACTTCACCAAAGCTACATCGGGCTAGTGGTTCGCTCACCTCTGCCATCACGAAACGCAACCCTAGCACGCAACAATACCTCTGCACAGTTATCCACATACTTCATCACATACACGCATAGTACATGGACAACCGCAAGTAACCACTCGGATATCACAGCACAAACTCTACATTACGATATTAAGCTAATAGTCCACATCGGACTTTAAGTTTACATCAGCCGGCCATAAACCGGAACATATCCGAGTACGGAAAAGTTAAAACGACAGCGGAATAACAGTAATGAGACCCACAGCGGTGCGATGACCGCTGACCAAAATCCACAGAAAACCCCTGAGCCGATAGCCAACCAAGGAATAGAAACCATGCACTAGACATCATCGAAGAACTCTTCGACCTCTGGCTCACCTGCAATGATCTAGGAGAGTCCTAGGTGAGTACAAAGTACTCGCAAGTCTTATTCGTGCTTGATTAGATGTCCTAAGCATACTAGTATAACATAATCAAACATGATGCACATACGTTTAACAAAATCTAGACAATACCAGTACTCCACCAACATCACAAGGAATAACATGAGATCACCAACAACTCAAATTTTCATATACCTCAACATAGGGGGCGTGATGGTAACTACTAGTCACATGTGCTAAAAATACAAACTCAGTGGCTCACTTGCCATCTCCCAGTTACGTGGGACAATATTCACATCAGCTCCCAGTTATGTGGGGCAATATTCTTTCACATCGGCTCCCAGTTACGTGGGGCCATATTCTTTCACATAAGCTCCCAGTTACGTGGGGCAATAATCTCATCTCAATATCTCCACATTGACAGGGTACCATCACCACAACACCTCCATTTAATCTCTCGGACCGTTACCGGCAGACGATCACCCTGAGTGCAGTGAGTGCCTTATCCCTTGTAGGTAGCTAGCCTCCCAAGGGTCTTAGTCTTACCTCAACTACACCCCAGCATCGTTGTCGCTAACGTCCACGCGTGACAAGGGGAGTAATCACGATGGAGTCACCTCAGGGTTGGTATCGCGACAACTTCTTCCCCCGGTCGCAACATGCCACTCCAATGATACCAACTTTATCCATCTGACACTTTCCCTTCGACTCTCACATCTCACTTCTATATGTTCAAGTAATTAGTTCATCGATTTCAACTCAACCATGACCAGACCTAATTCACCGCATACCCTAGTCATGCTAGTTTAACCGATGGCGACCACAAGTCCTAAGTAACAATCCACACATCACACACATATATATAAGTAAAAACAAGTACTGAACAAATAGAAGATGCAACAAGCTCTGCTTGCCTGGTTGCTTGGGGAAGTACGGGAAGCATGCGCGAGAATTCCAGAATACTCAAAACACCGGTAAGAAGCAAGCGACCTCTAAAAAGGGGAAAAAGCAACCCTAAGAGACTAATTTGAAAATGACGAACATGCACGGATGCAATTGACATGAATGCAACTACGGTGGATTAAAATAAAGTGTATAATCGCACGAGCAGGTTAGTATCCATTCCAGGTTTTGGGTTGGGTTTTAGTTGTGGTACAGCTTTAATCATGGATGAACCTAGAATATGGGTGCATGCATGGGACACGATATGCAACTAAGGAGAAAGGCTTTAACTTTATAATTAGGGTTAGGGTTCGTTCGATTAATTCGTAGTTGTGGTGGATGAGAACACGGAGTCGTGATTATATTCGAGCCGTTAGGCGAATGATGACACTAAGCATTTTAAGTTTGGCTGTTAAGCTAGATTCTCTAGTATTCATGTTGTGTTTTTTCTCAGTAAAGAAAAGAATTTCGATACCCTTATAATTAGTTGGAGGGTATGAGAGCTAGAAGACGACGAGTGGGTCCACTTTTGACTTGGGTAGATTGGTCAACCTTGACTAGTCACTGGATCAAGTGTAGGTGTAGGTCTTAACAGAAAACTCATGTAACTAAAACACTAGCTAAATCATACGTGCCTCGTTCCATAATTTCCTTAATGAGATGGTTAGGAGGGCTAACCATTAGTTTAAAAGAGTTGGAAAAACAATTACATTCTAAGCCTCATTACTGACTAAAGACCATGATGAGTACTCCGGTGATTAGCTTAACTTCCATGTGATTAGTGTATCGATTTGCTAATCGTGGTCATGGTTAGCATTTTAATTAAGTCTTGTCCAGACCTAGACAGTGTATTCATTGTGCTAACCAATCATTAAGGATTGTCTCAACCGAATCTGGGCGCAACTCATTTAACTCAGAAATGATTAGCACCATTTAACCCATAGACCTATTGGACAGTCAAACCACAACCTCTGCTAACATTTCAATTGTTGTGCTTACTGTCAGCTAACCAATGTGATTATTAGGACCAGAATTTCAGGGACTCGACCCTCAGCTTAAATAGACCAATTGGGCATCCATTCTGATCGGATTTTTGTTACTCTTCTCTATGTTCTTCTCAGAAATCACAAGATTAAGCTACGATCAACCTTGGCATCTATTATTATTAGTTTAGTTATATGAAAGCATGCAACTCATGTCAGATACAAGGGCATCATCCTCAGCAACCTAAAATCAAATTGAGCATCTGTTCTTCCAGTTGATTGGCTAATATAGACATGTGCTTGTGGCATTAGAGAGGAGTTAAAAACTGAGATTCAGTAGCATGTATAGTTTTCTCAGAATATATGTGCACATGCATTAGCTATCCAAAACAAACTTAGGGCCTCTAAGTCATGATTAAGCATGCCAACCCATACACACACAACTCATGCATCTCCATCACGTCGGTTCGATCCCGTTCATCACATGCACAGAGTAACTCATATTACTAACATATACAGCATGCATGAACTCTAGGAGTTACCCTTGACGTGTGAATAAGAAGAAAAGGCGGCGACGACACTTGGGTCGGGGGCGGCTTCGGCAAGACGCCACCTTCAGCTCCCACCATCTTCTCTCCTTCCTCATCACGACTGGCAGCTCATGACTGTGGCACCGCTGGGGAGGAGCTCCGGAGGAAGGGGTTTGGGCACTGGCAGCAGCGGCATGCGGCAAGGGCGTGGAAGGGCAACAGAGGCGGCGCGGCGCTCCGGGGAAGAACCGAGGGAGCTTGGGGGGGTGGCTACGGACGAGCGGATGCCAAGGGCGCCGGCGGCGAGGGAGGCCCTGCGGCGGCGGTGCTTCTTGGGGAAGAGCGGCGGCCGACCGGGGCGAGCTCACCGGCGGCTGGAGAAGCGGCGGCGCACGGGGAGGCGTTGGAGCGGGGGATGCAGAGGGCGGCCGCAGGGGAGTGAAGAGGGGGAGCCGGCGGCGGAGGAGAGGCGGAGGGAGGAGCTCCGGCGTGGGGCGAGCTCGGGCTGGAGCCCGTCGAGCGACTGAGTGGCGGCGGGGAGCCCCAAGGGAGGCCGGCGGCCTGAGGAGGCGCGGCAAGGGAGGCGCGGCAGGGGAGGCGCGGCAGGGGAGGCGCGGCAGGGGAGGCGGAATGGGGAAGAAGAAGGAGGCCCGGCTTTGGAGGACTCAGCCTGAGGAAGAAGAAGCAATGGGGAATAGGGGAGAAGATGGGGAAGAAAAAGGGGGCTCTGCCTGCATGCCATGCGGGTGGAGAAAAAGAGGGAAAAGAAAAGATCTGCTGGTGGGGCCCACGGCAGAAAAATGCATTTCTTTATTGTATATTATTTTTGCTGTTTGCTGTTTTAGAGCTAGGGTTTAAAATGAGGCCGGACACCAGCGTTAATATGAAATTTTTGCAAGAATTTTGAGGGCGGAAGATTCATTCGGTCGGTTTAATCTTACTTTGTTTCAAAAGAAGAACTTTGAGCAAATCCTTTAATTAAGCAGGCAAAATTTGGTCTAGAGGTTTAAATCTTTTGGGGTTAGTCTCCCGGTATAATTGGGTGCTTATGAAGAATTGGTAGGATAACATTTAAGCGAAGTTAGATTCGGGATTTGTTTAAGGTTGTTTTCAGATCTTGTTGATTCACTTTCGTTTGGTTTGAAGGAAAAGTTTAGAAAAACGTTTACTAAAATATGCGAATTCTGACCCGGTTCACCGGCGAATTCGTATATTATTTCTCAAAGGTATTTACGACCTTAGAAAATATTTCGAAGAAGGTTTTAACAAAATTGATTGCTCGTATTCTGTTAAAGTGGTTTTTATGTCGCAATACTAGGGTTTTCGATCTGAGCTAGAGTCAAATGACCTAGATGCATGCATGTATGAGAGGAACTCCAAATTAGCCACGACGATCTTTTCTGATCTCGTGCCTTAAGATTTAGGGTCATTACAAAACCTACCCCCCTTAAAAGAATCTCGTCCCGAGATTCCTACGGTAAAGAAGAGAAGAAGAGATGTTTAACTTGCAACAAGCCCTTAATGAGATACTCAGCTGTCGATAGGGGGAAGCAAAATCACTCATCAACTTTTACACTAGTTCTGGAAGAAGAAAACCAGATCAGATTATTATTTCTTGGAAATGACTCCTTCTGTGGTGTTTCAGCTTTAATAGGCTCTACACTTGGTTAAGAGGAAAGGCGAAGGTAGAAAGAGCAGAAGCAACTAAGAGACGTTGCGAGGATTGACAGTCCTACAAACTCAGAATTCAAGATTGTTGGTTTGAGTGAGAAAAGTTGTCATGAACAACTGATCTTAGCTCAAGTGTGGAGCTGAGGAAAGGGTGGAAATATGATTCCGATGTAAAGGAAATGCATGGCCATAATTACTTGAGATTAGAAAGAAGGGATAACGAATTGTAGAATTGGTCACAGATTATGATGATTGCCTTCGTTATCTTAAGAAAATTCCTTCTAAGGGATTCCCTGGGAGGTCCCCTGCTTGAGGACGGACGAGTTTAAGATGTCCATTACCTGAGGACAGATTAGGTGCTATTTTTGGACAACTACGCTTCCATCAGTATAAGAAGGAACAAAGTGGTATGAATTAAATAGTTTGAAGATACTGTCCAGAGAGGGATTAATCCAGGAATTGTCGGGACCGAAGAATAGTCTCGTACTGCACATAGTGCTGATCAGAAGCTACAATCTATTAAGCTGAAAATGGTAACCTTAATTCCAGAATTATAATTGGAACTCAACAGCAAACTTATTGGAAATTTTGAGTAGATATCGCTAGAGTTTTCATTTACTTGAATTGGGTAAGTGGAACTAAAGATACATAATTAACAGCAGAGGATCTGAAAAGGGGTGATATCCGGCTTTTAGTATGCAGCCTGAACATCAGACTCGCTTAAGGCATAAATAGAAGGGTTTCCATTATCGTCCGAGTGTGATTGCACTTTAGCGATAAGAAAGATCTTAGAGTACAACTCTCAATTAGGGGTTACTGAAGGGTTAGAATCCTTGGTCCCACAAGAGGAAACAAGAGGGAGGGAAGTTGTCAATGAGGCACGAGCGGAGTGGTTGATTCTAGAGAATGTCGATGGAACTTTTGTCGTAGTGTGGTTATTCTATTTGGGAGAATCTAAGGTCTCGATGAAGAGAATCCAAGGCCATAAGTAGCTAACCCGTTGTTCAGGAAGATACTGAGACGTAGGGATCACAAGGAACATAAACATGGTAGAACCGTGAAGCTGAGAGGGTATACTGCTGTTCAAGAATTTCCACCGCACTACAGGAAGATGAGGGCTAATGAAAATGTTAGTCACGTAGACTTTAAAACGTGGATTGGAGATAGAGATATTCTCAGCATCCAAAGATGGAAACTAGAAACTTAAGTTCTTAAAGATAGGGATTCGGTCTGGCTTGCTCCTTTGGACTGTGGGGTACGTATACAACCACAGGGATGATCAGTCCCGGTAGCGGTACTCATACCACTCCAAGTATTCAGGCCGACCGATGTTAGTCTCTTCAGGGCTAAGGACAGGGCATACAGGGATACACCACTCGAGCGCACTAGAAGCAAATAGCAGGGTAGACGGTATGGGGGCCAATCCATCCCGTACTCAAACTATTGACTCCGCACGTCGATGGTCGAATCGTGTTGCCTAGTACTCAACCAAAAGATTCAACGTGGATGAGAATCTATAGAAAAGGGGTGCATCACCACCAGGAGGAGGGGTTGCTACTCACCACAAACATGGGAGAGGAGCAATTACAGGTTTCTTCAAGTAGGCTATGAGACAGTTAAAGAAGGTCTCCAAAAAGGTTTCCTAGGAGAAGGAAGGAGGATAACCACGACTGAGAGTAGGAATGAGTTAAGATTTAAACAATGGATAGGCTAATTTTGCCGTCCACTTGCACTGAAATGGACGAAAGAACTGTTGTTTATTTGAGATGCTACCTAAGTATGGAAGGAGGGAACTGTTGATTATCACTCACTTGACTCGGGTATGATAGTCAAGCTATCAAAATGCCTTAGAACGCACGATTGGGTTAAGAGGGATATGCTCGTAGTCGCAGGGAGAAATGCCATGGTGCTCAAATCAATCCTTTAGCATGTAGAATTCAACTATTTCACCAAGACATCTTTCTAAAGACAGATCACTACCTTAGCAATTTCCTATAGGAAAATCGAATTCCAAAGATCATCTACCTAACCTATAAGTATTATCTTAATGGTAATCCAACATTTATCCTTGCCCATAATCATTTTCTATTAATCCTCCATCTATAGACTTCATTTTTGTCTCATCCACTAGTATTCAAAATCTTCATTATTGATCATATTCCACCGATCCAACAATTTATCTAAATCCCTTCATCTATTACTCCTGATTCTTTCCAAATCCAATAGTAGTGTTGCCATCTATACGGCTTCTATCGTATCACCTGCCAACTCGTAATTATCCAAGCCCAACGGCAATACTTCTAATTTCACCAGTATCCAATGACTAAACCAATCTTCGGATCTATTATAATTATTGGCACCAACAGCAACCTAAGGTCCTTACCACTAAAGACCTATGAATACATTAGATCCTCCGATAATGCTTATATCATGAACCACCAAGGATCCGTTCGTCTTTGATGCTAAGTCATAATCATAACCAATTGGTCTGGTAATCAATCTTTACTTCTGTCCATCACTTTTTCATTTAGAATCAATGTCCAGGAAATTATCCACTAGCAATAATTAATTACTTTGCTAAATCAATTAATTCTTCGCACTCCATTGCATCTCCTATTAATCCAGCTCATTTAGGTTAACCCACCGAATTCATATGCTATCTCTGATCTTACTCCAATTTCCAAAGGGTATTTGCTAATACTACGACTTTTGACCTAGGAATTAGTCCAACAACTTCCTATAATCCAATCAAAATCCAAGGTTTACATAGCCCTATAATCCAAATAAACTTATTAATCATCTACTCCTTTCTCAATTTTTTTTTGTTTTCAGCATGACTCTGATCTCGAAAACATCATCCTATACAATTTTAGGGTTAGAGAGGATATGGTTAGCCACACAAGCGAAAACAAACGCAATAGAGAAGAAATTCAGAACTAAGAGCGATGAGGTTAAGGAATAAAGAGCAATCTACTTATTAATTTTAAACATAGGGTTTAAATAGTTTTGCTGGCCAAGTGGCACAGCGGGAGTTCCTATCTAACGACCACCTGCAATTGGCTTCCTACGGTCAGCTCGGCTCTGATACCAAGTTGTCACGGACCCAGAATCCGCATATGATTAAGGAAACGCGAAGTCATCAAGGACCGAAGGACTCGCTAGCCCGATGGCACGGTACTTGCGCCGTACGCACCAAGGTGAAGCGATCCGACACCCGCCACGTGCGAGCCGGTCGGAAGCGACCAATCTTTCCCAAACCACATGTAGATTCCAGATACCAGTGAAGAAGTAAGATCACGTGATAAACCTGCGCTCCGCGACAGTCGTAGGAGGACTAGAGCCCGGGATACACATCCCCTCAACCTAACCTAGCCCCGAGGTGCGACTCTGGGAGAATCCAGCTCTGCTCTGCCGTCAGCGCGAGGCGTGACGGTCGTAGGAGGCTTAGCGAGTACGGGACGAGTCCCCTGGATTGACTTCACCAAAGCTACATCGGGCTAGTGGTTCGCTCACCTCTGCCATCACGAAACGCAACCCTAGCACGCAACAATACCTCTGCACAGTTATCCACATACTTCATCACATACACGCATAGTACATGGACAACCGCAAGTAACCACTCGGATATCACAGCACAAACTCTACATTACGATATTAAGCTAATAGTCCACATCGGACTTTAAGTTTACATCAGCCGGCCATAACCGGAACATATCCGAGTACGGAAAAGTTAAACGACAGCGGAATAACAGTAATGAGACCCACAGCGGTGCGATGACCGCTGACCAAAATCCACAGAAAACCCCTGAGCCGATAGCCAACCAAGGAATAGAAACCATGCACTAGACATCATCGAAGAACTCTTCGACCTCTGGCTCACCTGCAATGATCTAGGAGAGTCCTAGGTGAGTACAAAGTACTCGCAAGTCTTATTCGTGCTTGATTAGATGTCCTAAGCATACTAGTATAACATAATCAAACATGATGCACATACGTTTAACAAAATCTAGACAATACCAGTACTCCACCAACATCACAAGGAATAACATGAGATCACCAACAACTCAAATTTTCATATACCTCAACATAGGGGGCGTGATGGTAACTACTAGTCACATGTGCTAAAAATACAAACTCAGTGGCTCACTTGCCATCTCCCAGTTACGTGGGACAATATTCACATCAGCTCCCAGTTATGTGGGGCAATATTCTTTCACATCGGCTCCCAGTTACGTGGGGCCATATTCTTTCACATAAGCTCCCAGTTACGTGGGGCAATAATCTCATCTCAATATCTCCACATTGACAGGGTACCATCACCACAACACCTCCATTTAATCTCTCGGACCGTTACCGGCAGACGATCACCCTGAGTGCAGTGAGTGCCTTATCCCTTGTAGGTAGCTAGCCTCCCAAGGGTCTTAGTCTTACCTCAACTACACCCCAGCATCGTTGTCGCTAACGTCCACGCGTGACAAGGGGAGTAATCACGATGGAGTCACCTCAGGGTTGGTATCGCGACAACTTCTTCCCCCGGTCGCAACATGCCACTCCAATGATACCAACTTTATCCATCTGACACTTTCCCTTCGACTCTCACATCTCACTTCTATATGTTCAAGTAATTAGTTCATCGATTTCAACTCAACCATGACCAGACCTAATTCACCGCATACCCTAGTCATGCTAGTTTAACCGATGGCGACCACAAGTCCTAAGTAACAATCCACACATCACACACATATATATAAGTAAAAACAAGTACTGAACAAATAGAAGATGCAACAAGCTCTGCTTGCCTGGTTGCTTGGGGAAGTACGGGAAGCATGCGCGAGAATTCCAGAATACTCAAAACACCGGTAAGAAGCAAGCGACCTCTAAAAAGGGGAAAAAGCAACCCTAAGAGACTAATTTGAAAATGACGAACATGCACGGATGCAATTGACATGAATGCAACTACGGTGGATTAAAATAAAGTGTATAATCGCACGAGCAGGTTAGTATCCATTCCAGGTTTTGGGTTGGGTTTTAGTTGTGGTACAGCTTTAATCATGGATGAACCTAGAATATGGGTGCATGCATGGGACACGATATGCAACTAAGGAGAAAGGCTTTAACTTTATAATTAGGGTTAGGGTTCGTTCGATTAATTCGTAGTTGTGGTGGATGAGAACATGGAGTCGTGATTATATTCGAGCCGTTAGGCGAATGATGACACTAAGCATTTTAAGTTTGGCTGTTAAGCTAGATTCTCTAGTATTCATGTTGTGTTTTTTCTCAGTAAAGAAAAGAATTTCGATACCCTTATAATTAGTTGGAGGGTGTGAGAGCTAGAAGACGACGAGTGGGTCCACTTTTGACTTGGGTAGATTGGTCAACCTTGACTAGTCACTGGATCAAGTGTAGGTGTAGGTCTTAACAGAAAACTCATGTAACTAAAACACTAGCTAAATCATACGTGCCTCGTTCCATAATTTCCTTAATGAGATGGTTAGGAGGGCTAACCATTAGTTTAAAAGAGTTGGAAAAACAATTACATTCTAAGCCTCATTACTGACTAAAGACCATGATGAGTACTCCGGTGATTAGCTTAACTTCCATGTGATTAGTGTATCGATTTGCTAATCGTGGTCATGGTTAGCATTTTAATTAAGTCTTGTCCAGACCTAGACAGTGTATTCATTGTGCTAACCAATCATTAAGGATTGTCTCAACCGAATCTGGGCGCAACTCATTTAACTCAGAAATGATTAGCACCATTTAACCCATAGACCTATTGGACAGTCAAACCACAACCTCTGCTAACATTTCAATTGTTGTGCTTACTGTCAGCTAACCAATGTGATTATTAGGACCAGAATTTCAGGGACTCGACCCTCAGCTTAAATAGACCAATTGGGCATCCATTCTGATCGGATTTTTGTTACTCTTCTCTATGTTCTTCTCAGAAATCACAAGATTAAGCTACGATCAACCTTGGCATCTATTATTATTAGTTTAGTTATATGAAAGCATGCAACTCATGTCAGATACAAGGGCATCATCCTCAGCAACCTAAAATCAAATTGAGCATCTGTTCTTCCAGTTGATTGGCTAATATAGACATGTGCTTGTGGCATTAGAGAGGAGTTAAAAACTGAGATTCAGTAGCATGTATAGTTTTCTCAGAATATATGTGCACATGCATTAGCTATCCAAAACAAACTTAGGGCCTCTAAGTCATGATTAAGCATGCCAACCCATACACACACAACTCATGCATCTCCATCACGTCGGTTCGATCCCGTTCATCACATGCACAGAGTAACTCATATTACTAACATATACAGCATGCATGAACTCTAGGAGTTACCCTTGACGTGTGAATAAGAAGAAAAGGCGGCGACGACACTTGGGTCGGGGGCCGGCTTCGGCAAGACGCCACCTTCAGCTCCCACCATCTTCTCTCCTTCCTCATCACGACTGGCAGCTCATGACTGTGGCACCGCTGGGGAGGAGCTCCGGAGGAAGGGGTTTGGGCACTGGCAGCAGCGGCATGCGGCAAGGGCGTGGAAGGGCAACAGAGGCGGCGCGGCGCTCCGGGGAAGAACCGAGGGAGCTTGGGGGGGTGGCTACGGACGAGCGGATGCCAAGGGCGCCGGCGGCGAGGGAGGCCCTGCGGCGGCGGTGCTTCTTGGGGAAGAGCGGCGGCCGACCGGGGCGAGCTCACCGGCGGCTGGAGAAGCGGCGGCGCACGGGGAGGCGTTGGAGCGGGGGATGCAGAGGGCGGCCGCAGGGGAGTGAAGAGGGGGAGCCGGCGGCGGAGGAGAGGCGGAGGGAGGAGCTCCGGCGTGGGGCGAGCTCGGGCTGGAGCCCGTCGAGCGACTGAGTGGCGGCGGGGAGCCCCAAGGGAGGCCGGCGGCCTGAGGAGGCGCGGCAAGGGAGGCGCGGCAGGGGAGGCGCGGCAGGGGAGGCGCGGCAGGGGAGGCGCGGCAGGGGAGGCGGAATGGGGAAGAAGAAGGAGGCCCGGCTTTGGAGGACTCAGCCTGAGGAAGAAGAAGCAATGGGGAATAGGGGAGAAGATGGGGAAGAAAAAGGGGGCTCTGCCTGCATGCCATGCGGGTGGAGAAAAAGAGGGAAAAGAAAAGATCTGCTGGTGGGGCCCACGGCAGAAAAATGCATTTCTTTATTGTATATTATTTTTGCTGTTTGCTGTTTTAGAGCTAGGGTTTAAAATGAGGCCGGACACCAGCGTTAATATGAAATTTTTGCAAGAATTTTGAGGGCGGAAGATTCATTCGGTCGGTTTAATCTTACTTTGTTTCAAAAGAAGAACTTTGAGCAAATCCTTTAATTAAGCAGGCAAAATTTGGTCTAGAGGTTTAAATCTTTTGGGGTTAGTCTCCCGGTATAATTGGGTGCTTATGAAGAATTGGTAGGATAACATTTAAGCGAAGTTAGATTCGGGATTTGTTTAAGGTTGTTTTCAGATCTTGTTGATTCACTTTCGTTTGGTTTGAAGGAAAAAGTTTAGAAAAACGTTTACTAAAATATGCGAATTCTGACCCGGTTCACCGGCGAATTCGTATATTATTTCTCAAAGGTATTTACGACCTTAGAAAATATTTCGAAGAAGGTTTTAACAAAATTGATTGCTCGTATTCTGTTAAAGTGGTTTTTATGTCGCAATACTAGGGTTTTCGATCTGAGCTAGAGTCAAATGACCTAGATGCATGCATGTATGAGAGGAACTCCAAATTAGCCACGACGATCTTTTCTGATCTCGTGCCTTAAGATTTAGGGTCATTACAGGTGGCATCATGAGGAGGGATATCATGTGGAGATGGAGTAGCTGAGGGTGTAACTGTAGGTGGGATGTCCTCATCATATTGTCGTGTACACAATTAAACATTAGTGTCGTTTTGCTTCCGAACACAGATTAGTAGTTCTATTCAGCATAAAAGAAATCTGATATTCTTCCCTTTGGCTGTTGACATGATTAATCTCATTGAGAACATAAATATTCAAGAGCTGGATCAAATCATAATGTTTTTGCACCACACATTAAGTGATGATCATAGTAAACCACTAACCGAAGTGAGCCAACAATACCAGGTAACAGATACTTATCAAGAATTTTACAGAAGTGTTTTGCCATAGATCTTCACCTGCTATTTTGGTGAATAGTATGAAACACATGCTGCTCAATTTTGAAGAATGGCGGGTGCATGAAGTCATATCTGCTAATGAGGTTGGCCATGCTCTGTGAAGTTAGGTATGCCAATGATGGCTTTATTGTTTTTTTCCTTTCCCTGTAACTCTGAAAATGCTTTAAACCAGATATTGCCACTGTGTAAATCTTAATCACAATTTGATTCTCAAAAAAAAATCTACAAAAAAGGCCTGGGTAGAACATGTACAATAATAACATGTGACATCTTCTTGACCCAATGAACTCCAAAATCAAAAAGCAAATTCAAACAGATATATCCAAGCACATTACAGATCCTTCCGACATTTGCAACTATTGCTGCAAAAGATATACCAATGCATATAAACAACATCCTACCTATTGTTAATGCCTAAAAGTTAATTGACGGAAAGAAGGAACACTAGTACAGAACAGATCATCGTCCACAATTAGAAAAGCTCATCGCATACGGTTCTACCAACCGTCACCACCAGCCGGTCATCGATGTGAGGGGCACATCGCACACAGCCCTAGAGATGTATGCGATGATAGCCACATCACATATGGTTGAGCTTCCCGGCTCGTGTGCGATCAGATCCACATCGCACACGATCACATTCTATGAACCGCACGGTGAGCAGACACATCACACACAGTCACCGAAACAGAACCGTGTGCGATGATCGTGTACATCACACATGATCCTTACCTCTGTACTGTGTGCAATGAGGAGCCACATTTCACACACTCACCGAGAGAGAATCATGTGCTATGAGTGGCCACATCACACACGGTCCTTACCTCCGGACTGTGTGCAAGGAGGAGCCACATCGCACACGTTCGGAAGCTCAGGGCCGTTTGCGTTGGTGAGCACATCACACACGTGTCTGCCGTCGGAACCGTGTGCGATGGTGGCAATGCCAAAGTTTGGCCGTGTACAATGCAACAGCAACAACAACAAGAATTTATCAGGCAACAATATCATTTCACAGAATTCATCAGCCATATCTAACAAGGTTCACCACCAACATAAATAAAATAAAGAACTCACACTGAAAGTGATCTGAATTGTCCCTTTTCCACTATGACCTGAAAGGTGAAGAAGTAGGCAAACTGTCCTTTAACTTTGACAATGTCGGCATGACTCAATGGTTTTTTGTCCATCGAACTCAAAATCTGCACATGGTAATTAAATTCAGATTGAGGTGCATATAGGTAAAAAGTGAAATCTTGAGAGTCTCATATACTGCTAACCATAGGGAGGCTAGCAGTGTCTTTTGTCTTCGAACTTGGAACAACCCTCATCATTTGCTTACAAATGTAGAAAGCACAAAGGTTTGTTCCAAGTGGCTGTTGATTACACTGAAAAGTTGTTGAGGAATTACGGCATCAATTTGGGCATCAATTAGCATTAATTAGCACTTAGGAGGAATGTTGTACCAAGTGTTACCTTAACAACATCGATCCCATGTACCAAGACCAATGGGTTTTCCTTTGGTGAGCACCTCCCTTCACGCTTGACGTACTCAGCGAAAGCACTATCCAAGAATCCGCAAACTCCCGAGTAGTCACGAGGTAAGTGACGGAGGGAATTGAGGTGGATGGCTTTGCTCCATTTAGGTATGATGATAATTAAGATCCAGTGTTCTCTGCAAATAAAGAAATCACAACTCGTGTGGAATGATGACAACAGAGGTACAGTTAATGTATAAAAACACACTTACTCCTAGTTGTATGGAAGTAGAATGAATTCTTTGTTCTGTTGAGCCATCAATGCCTCGACAACATAATTGTAGACCCTTTGCTTATTCCACTCGATTTGTTGATGAGAGACCAATTGTGGTTCCAAGAAACCCACCGGTTCTTCCGTGCTTTGCATTCGGTGATCATGTGCCTAAGCATAGGAAATAAATGAGTTATCACAGGAAACAAAAGAGAGTTGCTTGAATGTGGAATTTCTTTGTAAAATACTTACAATGTGAAGAATCTCATGAGGGAGGCATCGATCATATCCAAGTTGAAGAGGAGGAACAAATCCTCGAGGCCCACTGTGCAACAATTGTGCAAATCATGAAGGAAATGCTCCTTCTTGAAGAACGCAGGAAGGCTCGACTCATCTGCTTTACATAGATTGATAGAGTGGTCATGGACCCTTTGGCAAAACAAACTTGCCTACGTCAAGTCTCAGGGGAGTAGAAATGGCTCTCATTTTTGGTACTTGCGTGCAAGCTCCGCTGAAGTCAGTTGAATTCTTCGTCGCTTAACCCCATCTCCTTGCCCTTGCCCTTGCTCTTGGCCTTGGCCTTACCGTTGCCCTTCGGCAGTGCTCTCGTAATCTTAGTCTTAACTGGGGGGGTGGCGGTAAGTCAAGAATTGGTGGTACGAGAAGAACCAGCGCTGGCTCGGGTGACTCTTGAGCTGGTGGGTTCGAAGGCGGCTCAGATAACATGCTCATAAGGACACGTGGTGAGAAGAGCGGCTCAGATGTAGGAGCCAATGGTGGGGAAGCAGTAGGCGGTGCCGATGTGAACTGAAGGAGTATGTCCTTCTTCGGTCACTGGACGAATGACATCTCCGCCTGTCCCAAGGTCTGGTGTTTGGCATCCTCGCTTATGGGAATGAGTGGGAGGCTCTGGAAGCAAAGCTCAACTTTATTGACGGTGCACCTAGCAAACCCTGGCTGTATTGGTACATCATGCACCGTAGCTCCCTCAGCTGGCGGATGAACCATACCGTGAGTTGCCATCAAGGGAAAAGACATGTGCGCTGTTGGCACTTGTAGCTTGCACTTTGTCGGCCCCATGATGTCGTCGATAGGAGACCTGGCTATCTCAAGAAGGCCTTCACCCCCATTGGGAGCTGATGCACAGCTACTCCTGCGTGCATTGGGGCTTGGGTGTGCAAGAGCTTCCAGCGCTTCTGCTCTATACCTCTCCTCCCACACAGCTCTTTCTTTTGCCAGTCTTTCCTCCATCATGCCGGTAAACTGGGTGAGTAGCTTTTGCTTGATCTGCTCCTTTTTCTGCTCCGCTATTGCCCTTTTCCTCACACGCATCTCCTTCGTGTCTTGTGGGAAGGCCTTCCTATGGCAAACATTGGTCCCTATCGTCCTAGAATGACACGAGGGTTCCTTGAATCCTAAAGCGGCTGTGAGAATTTCATCAGACCCTTAGGGATGGCCTGAGCCTTGCGAAGCCTGGACACTTAGCTCTTTCTGTAAATAAAAACCTATAATTAGTACATACGTAAGCATTGTGGTAATTATAGATGGACTACTAAATTAGGTAGTCGCTCTTACCATAGATTGGTACACTTCCTAGTCTGCTGGGTTGGGCAATAGAACCTAACCTGAGGAATTGGTACACTTGCGACATCAGGAAAAGGCACTTCGGCCCCCCCAAAGGCGTAGGTTTTTCATCCTCCTTCTCCCAGATCTTCCGCTTCTTATAGTATCCTTTGACCCTCATTCTATGGGGGTGTTTGTTCTTCGTGATTAGAGCCTTGTCTACCTCACTCCTAGCTAGAAAATCTGGCGTTTGCCGAATCTCCACAAATTTGGCCCACTGCTCAGGCTTAATGTGTGGATACTTCGGCAAGGGATCCTTATTCTCCTTCATAAAATTTTTGTGCAACACGTACTTAAAATTGCGAAAAGCATCCTTTGCCTTTGAGATGGCACTTTCTTCCACCTACCTTTTTCACTACGCCGGCACCCTGAAGTGTTGCATTATCTCGACCACTATGGCCTCGTGCTCCTCCTTAGTAACCTTCTTCCAATCCTCCAAGTCAATGGGGACTCTTTCCCTTACCACTGCCCTGCACATGGTTCAGAACTTTTTCTCTATTTTTTTCTGGTTCGGTAGGAGCTCCGGTTTTTCTCATCGATCGCCTCCCCTTGCCATACTCCTTTCGGCTTCTTGCTTGGTTTCCTAATTCCTCTTCCCTTTTTTACAAGTGGTTGGGTTTTTGGTTTAGTGGTCCCTTCTGGCTGCGATGATGAGTTCTCATCAAACTCTCTCGCCGAATCTAGCGATTCATTACCGGATGTCATAGCTTCATAATAGGAGAATAATTAAACAACTAGATCATTCTAATGTGTATGTCAACACATAATTAACCAATAACTAGATATTCTAATCAATAAGTAGATCATTCTCATCCCTATATCAGCAGACAATTAACTCTTGCCTAGATGTTCTAACTATCCTGTAATAATTAATCTATACTAGTAAAGGACCCATGTCTTTGATAAGGTGATACCGAACTCAAACTGCACATACTGCCTAATGCCCTAAACCCATCTAATGACCAACAACACACCCTATGATTTAGCCCTAATTTGCCACTAGATGTGAGGACACGGAGAACCCTAACCTGTCGGGGAGTGTGTCGGAGAGGCGGCGCTCCGGAAGGGGGTCATGGACAGGTCGGCGGCGCTCCGGGAGAGGATCTTGGATGGGTCAGCGGTGCTCCAGAAGGGAGTCGTGGACGGGTCAGAGGCGCTCAACGAGGCGGTCGTGGAGGCGCTCAGAGATGGGGAGGCGGCACTTGGGGATGGGGAGGCGGGGCTCGATGACTCATTGATGGGGAGGCAGAGGCAAAGGCAATGGAAACTGGTGCAAGGTGGTACGTGCAAAGACGAAACATTTGGGGTGATGTTTCGGATCAACGCACGGGGTGCCCTTATGAACAAATACCACCCCACACGGTCATCTGGTCCCGCCCGTTTGCGACATGAGTCACATCGCACACGGGTATTTAGGTAAAACCGTGTGCGAACTGATCGCAGACGGGTAACTGGTATGGACCATGTGCGATGTGGGTCACATGGAACACGCATATCCTTTTACCACGTCTCACACCACACACGTCTCTCATTTGATCGTGTGCGATGTGTGCGGGTGGGTATACGCTAACTATTTCTGATGCACGCATCACTCCAACATCATGCTCTAGTCGAAAGGATTACATATTCAAAATGACTATCAAATTCAAAATTATTCAACACTCCATTACATGATTTCCTTTGTAGACTAGCCCATCAGAATGATCTTCTCATAGGCAGCAAGTTTCTTCATGGTCTTGCTCGTCGACTCTTATGCGTTCTCCAATAGGTGGCAAGTCATTGAAATGATTGTATTCATCCTCGTCGACAACATTCTCAACTCATATGATTCTCCTTTTTCCATACATCACTACATGGCAGTTCTTATGTGCGAGGTCTTTCACGTAGAAGATTTGGGAAGCTTGGGATGCTAAAATGAAGGGTTCATTTCTGTATCCCACTTTGTTGAGGTTGACATACGTAGAGCCGTAATTGTCGATTTGGACATGTCTGAGATCGACCCATTTTACTTGAACAATAGAATCGTTAATGTCACGTAGTCAAGCTCCCAAATCTCCTCTATGATCCCGTAGTAACATTCCTTCTTTCCATATGTATCTATGGCTTCTACTCGGATAGAGCTATTCTGAAATGTGGTCTTCTCATCTCGATCCTTCGTGTAGAACATGTACCCATTTATGTCATATGCTTGCCAACTTTGAACTGTAAATGCTGGCCCTTTTGCCAACCATGTTAGCGTGTCATCTGTCGGCTCATCAACGATACGGTTCAGTAACCATTGGCTGAATTTTTGGTTGTGCTTGTTCAAGATTGAACTGTATGGCAATTTTGGGAACTCTTCTCGTAGCTGGTCCACGTGTTCTTTGACATAAGGGGAAACTATTTTCATGTGCTGCAAGACCGTAAAATGGGCTATGTCAAATAAATGAGTTTCCTTCTAGCTGACTTCTTTTTCGAGAGTCCCTTTTCCAGATGGCCTTCCCTTGTGGTGAGACCTGGGCACATCAATAGGCTGTGAGTTGTGCATGTAATCGGTGCAAAACTCAACCATCTCCTCCGAGGTATAACCTTCAACGATACTGGCATCGGGTCAATACCAATTCTGAACATAGTGCTTGAATATTCACATGAACCACTCGAATGGATACATGTTGCGTAGGAACACAGGCCCACACATCTTTATCTCGTACACAAGATGTGTAATGAGATGGACCATGACATCGAAGAACAAGGGTGGTGTGAGGGACCCGGTATTTAATCCGATTCAGGGAATTCACAACTAATGAAGACGGTGACCATAGCCGCTACCTGCGACGGACTATGGCCCACCCCCGCCCCGTGTGACATGCATACGACGCAATGCGTATGACTCACCACGGCCTGATTGAGGGATCACGATTCCAAAAACATGCGCCACAATGCGTATGACTCACTTTGGCAATGGACCGTACATTCATTTTGCACTTCACCTGAATCGAACGAAAATAGCGAGCACCTCCATATGCACCCAACCACACTCCCCATTCAACATACACGCAGGATAGACGGGAGGTGGGGGCATATGTTGGACAGCAAGCATATCATCACGCGAACTACTACAGTACGATAATAATACTAGCTGTCCACGTTGTGAACAAAGATTACATCACTCGGCTATAACCGAAAGTTTAGTCGATACGAGAATAAACAAGTTGCAGCGGATAAAGAAAGAGGGGCCCACAGCGGTACATCCACCGCTGTCCAAAATTCCCAAAAGTACCCCATGAGTCGAAAACCAACGAGGAAACCAGAAGTTCAAGCGTCGTCAAAATAGTCTTCGACCACCGGCTCACCTGCAAGCTCTAGGAATGACCTAGGTGAGTACAAAAGTACTCGCAAGACTTATTCGTGCTTGATTAAATGTCCTACGCATGGATTTACTACAACATTAATAGACATGATGCTTCTCGGAGTAACAATATACAGGATTAAGAACGGGAATCAACAGTATAACAGGGAAAACTAACAGGTAAAGCACAGAGCAGATTTCATACATGTCAATGCTCAATCCTAAAAGTATTCACTTGACCATTTCCAAGTCAATTGGGACAGCCCACATATTAAATCCAAAACTTATCCATCATATGCACGTCTTAATTTTTCATCTCTCGGATCGTTACCGGCAATCCAGCCACCATGGGATATCGAGTGCTCTTCACCTGGAGGTAGCTAATCTCCCAAGTGACCGAGACTTGCCATCAGGTAAACCCCATAGCGGTGATTCCAGTGACGTCCACGTGTGATAAGGGAAGTAACACGATGAAGTAACCTCAAGTTGGTGTGACGACAAAACTCTACTTGCTCCGGGGGTCACCTCTTTCACTTCAATAAACACCAACCGTATTCATCATGCACACCCTCGGCTCTCGCATCTTACTTTAGAGAGTTTAAGTTATTAGAGCAATCTGATTAATTCCTAGTCCAACCCGGACAAAATTCGTAACATACCCTAACATACTAGTTTCGCAATTACGCCCATCACATTCAGTCAAAAATATCATCCACAAGCATATTTCTATGAGCAAATAAACAGAATAATAATAGTAACATATGCAACAAGCTCTGCTTGCCTTGCTCTAGTTGTTCCTAGTCTTGCGTGGAGTCGTAAGCCGGGTGGTCTTCTCCTTCGGGCTCTTTTGTACACAACACGAAGAACCGGAAAGGAAACGATAAAAGAAAGTATTAAGATCCAGCATGAATGCATAGTGACTAATGCTAGGTATATGTTGCAAATGCGATCTAAGGATGTTAAGGACCCACTGTAACGAGGATCTCTTTAATTGAATAAGTTGACGTCGTGTTACAACCCTAACGCTATATGCATGTCAATCTATGTGGTTGTGAAGGTTAGGGTTTGGAAACTACTAGTTATAGTGGATGGTCATGGTATAAAATGTTGGTGTTATGCAAGTATACTGCGGTATGATCCTAACACAACTGAAATCACTAAATTTAGAGTTATATTCATCAAGTTATGTGCTATCAAAATATCATACGAATAGGGGTGATTTAATTCAAACTCAAATGGATCTGGATTTACATTCCTAATTTTGAAGTTTTGTTCTAGCCAAATCATAGGAAATTTCGTAAGCTTTCTAACGATATAAAATTTGCTAAAATCCGAGTTACGGATCAAAAGTTATCGCCGTTTCAAATTTTATACAAAACCCTAACCCTAATCCCTTCTCTGCCTACGAAACCCTAATTGCTACGCGCACCCAACAGATCCACCCCGAAATCCCCACCCATAAACGCCTCTCACTGTCACGCGGGGCCCCCGGGGCAGTGTTGACTGGGTTCCCGGGGCCAATCGAAAGGGGCCACGCAGCCCTTCCTTCTCTCCCTCTCTCTGATGACGTGGCACGAGCTCGGGAGGCGGCCGGAGAGAGGCTCGGGCGGCGGCGCTCTCCACCGGAGCTTCGCCGTAGAAGCTCCGGGGCGCTACGAGGCATGGCGAACAAAAGGGGAAGCGGCGGGAGCATCGGGTGCTTACCCCGGTGGCAATGCGCGGCTCAGAAGAGGCGGAGGGAGTCGGGGTTGGGCTCGCGGCGGTGACCGGCGATGGAGAAGCTTGGCGGTCGTCGGCGGCGGGCTCCGAGGTGAGGATCTGCGAAATGGAGCAACGGGGGAGATTAGGGAGAAGGAGAGGGAGCTCGGGGGCTAGAAAATGGGAGTGGAGTACCACTGGAGCAGCAGATGGTGGCTCGCCGGAGTTGGGACCGGACTTGAAGAAGGAAACGGCAGTGGCGAGGTTCCCGGTGCGGACCTGAGAAATAGAGGAGAGGGGGATGGAAAGAGAGGGGATAGGGAGCTCGGGAGAGAAAAATGGGTAGCCGGGGCTCACTGGATCGAGGGGAATCTCTCGCCGGAGCGGAAGACGGAGGCGGTGGCTCGGCGAAGAACACGAAGGGGAGCTAGGGTTTCAGGAGCGGGAAATGAGAGGAAGGAGGCCATGGCTGTGGTCGGAGCGGCGCTTAAATAGGGCGGCCGGGGTTCGACAGCCGGTGGGTGCGCCGCCCACCTCGCCCTACCGGCGGCGGCGATGTGGGAGGCGGGAGCTGGCGGGTGGACCCGCGGGACAGGGGAGAGTGGAGAAGGCGCAAATGCCGTGGGGACATTTTCCAGAGGGGAAAACGGGGAACGGGGAAGAGGAGGCGGGTTCGGCGGCGGGCTGGCTAGTGGGCTGGCCGAGCGGGCCTTCGGCCCAGGTCCTATTTAGAAATTCTTTTCCTTTTTCTATTTCTTTTTCCAGCTAAGTTTCTTTGCAATTCGATTTGAACCCTCAAATGGACTCCAAATTTTCTGAAATTTTTACAGGAGGTTGATGAATAAGTGTAGGGCCTACCATAAAAATTTGAAGCCATTTGGAGCTGGTTGATAGGATTTTGAATTTAAAATCAGATATGCCCCAAAAATTTGGTTTTAACTATAACTAGGCTCTAGGCATTTCCAAAAATTTTGGAAATTCATATATGGTTATAATTCCCATACTCATGGCTGTTTGTGAACTTTTTATAACTTTTCATCCACTAAAATATCGTCTAATCTCCTAATTACAATTCAATCCTTTTTGGCAATTGGATTTCCGGCTCTCGATTGAGTTAGCAAGGCCTTAGGGTTTTTGGATGAAACTTCGGGAGGGGAACCTTCGAGGGATGACCCAACTAGGAACCCTAATCTTCCTCTACCCACTATTGACGACTTCAATGTTTTGTTAACTCAAGTAAGTTGATTGGTGTTTGCAGAATTAACCACCGAGGATGAGATATGTACATATTCTATAAAATATAATCATATCACATCTAAGTTTAAATAAGGTGCGTGTGGGGATGATGACATGTATGCATGAATGCAAGGCGAAAACCTAATCTTTGAGTTTGGGTATTACAGGTGGAAGAACATCTCAAGCTGGCATAGAGTCTTCACAACCTCCTCTTGTAGATCATCTAGTGTATTAGGCTCCATGACCTTATGAGAAATTGTGTTGAAGAAATCGCATAGCCTCATGATCGCCTCTCAAAATTTTTTGGGCAAGATATCTCTGATCGTGTGACTTCATGCCAATTAGCTTCTTGTTTTCTATTGAAACAAGACTCCTGATGTTTGCGCAATGACCAGACGGGACTTTGAGAGTATACAAGAACTCCAAGAACTCAATTATTTCCTTCTTGGATAATGTGTAGCAGGCAGGTGGGAAATCATCTGGCCATTATCTTTCTTTACTGGAGCTAACTCTAGTCTGATGCCCAAATGGACCATGTCCATTCGTGACTTAATGTCATCCTTCATTTTGTCTCTCATGTTGAGTAACGTACCAAGAACGCTGTCACAAATGTTCTTCTCGACATGCATGACGTCGATGCAGTGACGTATATCTAGATCCTTCCAATAAGGTAAGTCCCGAGAAAACTGATTCTTCTTCTACACACACTTCTCATGGGGGCGTTTCTATCCCTTGCCAAGAACGACATTCACATCCTTGACCATATGACTGACCTCATCACTGGTAAAGGCCTTGTTTGATACCTCTTTCTGTATTCCTGTTGAACTGTTCCTTCATGTTACGGTAATGGTGATTTCTTCTCAAGAACCTCTAATGACGCATGTATACGGGTTTTGTGCGAGAACGAAAGCCAAACACTCGCGGTATCATCTATGCATATCACACATGCTTTGGCTCTCTTTGTACTTTGCCTCAAAGTGTTAACAAGTGTTGAATAATTCTGGATGGTAAGGAGTAACAATGCACGTAGGTTGAATGGCTCTTTTTTTACGCATCCCATACCGTCACCCCTTCCTCTTTCCACAATGGTTCGTAGTTCTTCCACCAGTAGCCTAAAGTAAACATCGATATCATTTCCACATTGCTTTGGCCCTTGGACTGGCGTGACTCCTCATGTACAGGCGCGACCCCTCATCTCCCGCCGCCTTGTGTACTAGCACAACGCCTCGTGTACGGCCCACGCGACTCCTCGTATACCGCCGACTCGTGTGTAAATAGTAGAGGAGCATAATTTGCAACAATTAATAGAGGGAGAGGGAGACTGACCTTACACTAGTGGCGGCATTCAGATGGACGTCGACCCTCGGGGCAGTGGCAACGCTCCTCCTCGCGGCGGTGGTTGGGGCAAATGGAAGATGCGAAGTAAAATCCCTAGCGCCCACGTGCCGCCACATATATATATATGTTCCATTATCCTCAACGGTTGCAATAACATTTTAGAACAAAATAGACATTTCAAACACAGGTTAAGAAGACATTTCCAAACATCACATAACAACAAAAGGCTAGTTCGTTACATTACATAACAAATGGCTAGTTCATGCATATACACATAATGTGAAGCAAAAGGAAATAAAAACTATCTAGCTAGATCCTCTACAATGGGAGATCTTCGTCCAGAGGTTCCGGCCTTAGAAGAGAGATAGTAGCAACTTTGAAGAAACTCAACATCTCGGTACCCCATTGGATGTACTTCACGTGGAGGCGCAAGACGGGCTTTTTGTGCGTGCAGCGGACGAGGATACGCCCCGGCTCGGGTGAGCTTTGGTGCTGTGGAAACTTCTTATGTAGGATACACCAGATGACGTACGCACTGGAGTACTGCACGAGGTCAGCGTTGTACGCACAGAGTAGGGTGTCCTCGATGTCACCATACTGGTCCAACCCCAGTGCTTCATATGTGGCGCGGGAGATCTCCATGTTCATAGGGGGCTAGACTCTTCATAGGCAGTGTGTGGTTTATAGGGGGGCTAGACTCTTCGTGTTGCCCGCCGCATGCGAACCCTAGGCGGTTGCGATTGCTACTGACTTAAGTGATATGACATCGCACACGGTTATCAAAAACAACCGTCATCGATTCTCACAACATCGCACATGATCAGTCAGGAAAAAATGTCACTGATGCATCCTACCCTCATCGCAAACGAACATTTACAGGTGACCGTGTGCGATGTGCCCCACATTGCACACGGGCTGTTTTGCCCAGGCACATCGCACAAGGGCGTGATTTGGCGACCGTGTGCGATGTTTGCATCGATTACGGTTTGTGCGGAACCGTGTGTGATGGAGGGTCTTAAAAGACTTATTCTGTAGTAGTGGAAGGTCTTTGCAAAGGTTCATTTCCACGAGCAAATCAAACAGGTTTAAGAATAAATCCATAGAACAGCTTGGCTAAAAAACTTACTTGATCAAAGAGACGGCCTAAAATCGACATACTCGCTCGACATGGTCTAGCAACTTGGGTAGGTCTTCTTGACTCCTAGGTAACCCTAAACCCCATCCAAAGCTGCATCCTCGAATCATAGTTGCAAAAACGAAGGGCATAGAAAAGAATCTTAAGATGTATTTGATCAAACAGGTGCCAGCTGACGACTTCGCCGTGGCCAGTCCCAAGCCCAGGTAAAGGAGGAGGGTTGTGATAGGCTTGGCGAGACAATGTAAAAACCCTGCCATACTTATAGATATGAAACCCAATAGAAATTGGTTGGGGGCGTAACCCTCTTAGGCCCCCTTCTAGACAGCTATGGCTTGTGCATAAGCCATTGGAGCTTAATGGTGTGGAGAAGCTCCGGTGTTGGGAAGCCTGAGAAATTCTTAGTCCCCTTCTAAACGGCTTGTAAGATCTAAGCTTATGGGTAGAGATGGATTGTGAAAAGTCTACAATATCCTTAGCCTAATTCGTTTGCTATTTTGCTAACACTAATAATTGAGCAAATGTTTTTTTGCCGGTGGGGGGAGGGGGAGGGCGGCGGTGGCCGGGGTGGAGGAGGCGGGCGGAGCCGGTCGGGGCAGAGGAGAAGGACGTGGCCTGCCGGGGCGGGGGAGGTCAGCGCTGGCGTGGGGAGGAGGCAGGCGGGGCCGGCGTGGGGAGGGGGAGGGCGGGGCCGGCGTAGGGAGGGGGAGGGCGGCGCTGGCCGGGGCGGAGGAGGCGGGCCGGGGTCGGCCGGGGTGGAGGAGGCGGGCAGGGCCGGCCGGGGCGGAGGAGGGCGGCCCTGGCGGGGACAGAGGAGAGTAGCACCGGTGGGGGGAGGCAGCGACGCGGGGCAGACGGGGTGGAGACAGCGGCGCGGATCTGGATTGGGGTGGAGGAGGAGGGACGGGACGGGGGTGGAGGAGGGGAAGGCGGCGGCGGCCCGCGCCGGTGTGGAGGAGGACGGGAGGGGAGGCCGCCCGGGTAGGGGTGGAGGAGGGCACGGGAGGAGGCGGCGGCGGGAGCAGCATGCGCGAGGGAGATGAGGGAGAGAAGGAGCGTGGGTGGGGGGGGAGCCGTGAAACGGGTAAGGGCATTTTCGTTGTAAATTTTCTGAAAACCAGGGGCAAACTCGTAATAGGTTTAAGTAGAAGCTCGGGAAGCTGGTATTTGGCAGCTTCTAGCAATACACATGATTTTTGAGGTGCTTATTCCTACAGCTCTATTGCAATAAGCCCTTCTAGAGAGCTTATGGCTTCCTAGGGCCATAAGCTCCTCTATAAGCCCTCTAGAAGGGGGGGGCCTTAGTGACATGCCATATCGGAACCTGGTGTGGTTTTAAATGAGCAAGCGTCGGGCCGTCACTCCCTTAGTGGTGCACTACATCAGCGCCTAGGTGTAGTGATAAGTGTGCAAGGGTTTTCACATTTACTCGACAGATGCGAAGGTAAGGAAGCTAGCCGATGCAAATAGGATTCGTGTGGGTAGTTAGAATGTAGGTCCTTAACGAGGAAGCTATGAGAGTTAGTTGATGTTGCGATTAGGAGACATGTAAATATCCTCTGTCTAGGAGACTAAATGGACAGGTCAGAAGGAGAATACCAGTTTTAAGCTATGGTATTAAGGGTTAGTTGGAAATAGGACCGGAGTAGACATACTTATTGATAAGAGCCTCAAGAATGGGATAGTGGGACGTCTGGAGACACGAGGATAAGATTATCCTAGTCAAGCTAGTCATTGGGGATTTGGTCCTGAATGTTATTAGTGCTTATGTCCACAAGAAGGTCTCGATGTGAGCATCTGAGGCAATTATAGGAAGATCTAGATGACATAGTTAGAAGTGTACTTACTAATAAGAACTCTTCATAGGAAGAGATCTCAATGGCCGTGTGGGTACATCAAATGTAGGGTTTGAGGGGGTGCATGGGTGCTTTGGGTATGGCGATAGGAACCAACAATATTTAGAGAGTGTGTTGTCCCACAACATAAGTTGGTGGTGGCTGATTTTCGCTTTCATTTATGCATTCATCAGGACAAAGGTGCCAAAATAACGAGAACAAAGTAGTGGAAGCTGAAAGGGGAAGTGCAACAAATTTTTAAGGATAGGATGATTATAGGAGGACCATGGAATGAAGAGGAAGACACAAATAGCATGTGGGTGAAGATGACAATTTGCATTCGAAGGGTAGCTAGTGGGGTGCTTGGAGTGACCAATGAAAGAAATGCATACCTAAAGGCACCTGGTGGTGGAATGAGGATGCTCAAAAGGCCGTCAAGGAGAAGAAAAAATGTTACAAGCACTAGCATCATGACAGTAGCACAAACAACATGGAGAAATACAAAGAAGCCAAGAAGAAAGTAAGGCAAGCTGTGACTGAAGAAAGGGGGCAGGTTTATGATGAACTATACCAGTGACCAGGCACAAAGGAAGGTGAAAAGGATGTCTACAAGATGGCTAAAATTCACGAGAGGAAGACAAGGGATTTCAACCAAGTTAAATGCATCAAAGACGAGGCAAATCGACTTCTAGTGAAAGACGAGAATATCAAGAACAGATGGAGAGATTACTTTTATGAACTGTTCAACAGTTGGAATGAGAGCACTATGCTTGAGTTAGACGACTCCTTTGATGACACCAACATGCGTTTTGTGCGGAGGATCCATGAGTTCGAGGTTAAGGAGGCCCTAAAAAGGATGAAAGGAGGCAAGGCGTTAGGCCCTGATGATATCCCAATTGAGGTGTGGAGATGCCTTAGAAACATGGTAGTAATGCTGCTAACTAAGTTATTCAAACAAGATGCTCGAAGAGTGGAGAAAAAATTAGTACCTATCTTCAAGAATAAAGGAGATATTCAAAGTTGTACTAATTATCGAGGAATTAAGCTTATGAGTCATACTATAAAGTTATGGGAGTGAGTGATTGAGCATCGACTAAGAACATTGACGAACATCACGAAAAACCAATTTGGTTTTATGCCTGGGAGATCAACCACGGAGGTAATTTTCTTGCTACGTTAGCTTATGGAGAGATATAGGGAGCAGAAGAAGGATCTACATATAGTATTCATTAATTTGGAAAAGGCATATGACAAAATACCAAGGACAATCATGTGGTGGGTGTTGAAAAAATATAAAGTCCCAACAAAGTACATTACCCTCATCAAGGATATGTATAATAATGACAAGTTTTCAAACTTGTGCCTTCCCAATTAAGATAGGACTACATCAAGGGTTAGGCTTGAGCCCATACCTTTTTCCTTACTGATGGATGAGGTCGCGAGGGATATACAAGAAGATATTACTTAGTGTATACTCTTTGCTGATGATGTGGAGCTAGTAGACGAGAGGAGGATGGCCGTCAATAGGATAATTAGAGTTGTGGAGATAGACTTTAGTATCGAAATGTTTTAGACTTAATAGGACCAAAGCCAAGTATATGAGGTGCGAATTAAGTAGTGTTAGGTGTGAGGAGGAAGCGGTTAGCTTAGAAGGACAAATAGTGCTTAAGGACACTTTTTGATTCTTGCGATCAATACTATAGAGCAATGGTGGTATCGATGAGGAAGTTACCCACAGAACTAAAGTGGGATGGGTTAAATAGCGGCAAGCATCTGGCATCCTCTGTGATAAAAAGGTTCCACAGAATCCAAAAGGTAAGTTCTATAGGACGACGATCAGACCTACGATGTTGTATGTAACAGAATGTTGACCCACTAAAAGACAACACATCCAGCCGAGAAGTGTCATAGAGATGCATATGCTACGGTGGATCTGTTGGTTATACAAGAAATGATCGAATTTGGAATGAGGATATATGTGATAGGGTCGGGGTGGCACCAATTGCAGAGAAGCTTGTCCAACAACGACTAAGATGGTTTGGACATATCCAATGGAGGTCTCTAGAAGCACCGATACATAATAGTATTCTAAGGTGTATCGACAATATTAGGAGGGGTAGGAGGCGACCAAAGTTAACATGGTAAGAAACAGTAAAATGAGACTTCAAGGATTGAAATGTATCCAAGGATTTGGCTCTGAATAGGACTGCGTGGAAATTAACGATTCACGTGTGCAAATCATAATATATTTTTTAAGCTTTTTTCTTCGACTTTTGGCTTGTGCAGCTTTTATTGGCTTTCTTCTCTACCCTACTTCAATTTGTTTGGGATAATAGGCTTTGTTTGTTGTTTTAGGTGCCAGATGACCTGGTATACGACCAGTCTCCACTTGCTTGCATCGCGCCTGTAAGCAGCCCTAACCAAAGCATAAGCGCATGTAAATTCAAACATATAGAGGCATTTAGAAATCCTGGAGTGACTTTAGCGAATAGTGAGATGGGGTCACCTGTGGAAAATGATGTCCCTTTAGATGAGACAGGCCAACATTGCGCATATCAGATGTCCAACAAATGCCCTACAGAATGAAGCCTGCAACATTGTAGGGTTTCGCACAGTGAGAAGCTTAGAAAGTCAGGTATATACAAGGCAACACAAAAAACGTAATGAGCAAGTGCTGATCCAGCAGCCAGACCGTAACTCTTTTCAGCTTAAGGTAAATTGTGAATTGAGAAAGCACAAGCTTCAGAATAAGTAAACAGGTGTGAGATCCTTATATATTCTGGGTTACATGGCTGCATACAAACATTCACTACCGGATTCCCTCACTTTGCCGTGTGCCAGGCACACATGGCGAAGGAGAAAATACACTCGGCAAACATTTTGCCGAGTGTAACACTCGGCAAACATGGCTCGGCTTACTACCTGCCGGCAAAGGCATGTTTGCCGAGTGTTTTCCGTCGGGCACTCGGCAAAATATTTGCCGACGGTCGGCGTGGACACTCGGCACAAAAAAGGAAGTAAACGGTCGGGACGCCCGTTAGTCCCCTCTTTGCCGAGTGTCGACAGAGGACACTCGGCAAAACTTGACAAAATTGATTGAACAACTTCGGCCACGTGGCGTCTGTTTGCCGAGTGTTTTTGAGGTCACACTCGGCAAAACTTGACAAAACTGGACTACCAGATTGAACAAGCTACCGCCACGTGTCCCATGTTTGCTGAGTGCCTTGGTCTAGACACTCGGCAAAGCCTTTGTTTGCCAAGTGCCGTGGTCCAGACACTCGGCAAACCTGGTGCATTCTGGCAGCCCAAATGCCAGATTGCACAGGCTTGCGCCATGTGGCTTATTTGCCGAGTGTTGCACTCGGCATATCGTTGTTTGCCGAGTGTAACACTCGGCAAAGTACACAGCAACTATTTTTTTGTTTGTATTTCTAAATATCCCTGCAATTCAAAATAGTTTATATATCAAAGCAAATCACAGCAACTCACAGCACAAACATAGTTCACATATCACATATCACGACATATATCACAAACATATCACATATCACATACCACGACATATATCATAAACATCACATATGCAAAGTTCAGAACGGTATGACAAACATCAGTGCAAAGTTCAGTCCACAGTTTAAACATCAGAAACATCACAACATAGTTCAGTGGGGCAAATTCCTTGACGACGGAGTACCACAAGGGTTGCTTGGGCTTGCTCGCGAAGATCCAGCTCCAGGATCATTCGATCCCGCCGACGGATGCTGCACAAAGAAAAAGATAGTTACACAACACTCTATGGCTATAGAAAGGGCAATAATGGTGATTAGAAGGTTATAAACGAACTCACAGGAGTGTGGGGAGTGTGTGGAGCATGCTGAGGAGGAGGGATTGGCATCGGTGGCGGAGTTTGGCCAATTGCAGCATAAACACCCTTCATAAGTTCGTACCACTGGGCTCGTTCTGCCACCATCCTCTCCTAGAGCGCTATCCTCTCGGCCTCTTGCCTTCTCTCCAATTCCTGTCGGAGTCTCCTTTCTTCATCCAGCTGGGCCTACAGTATGTCATCGCAATCTTATTGTCGTTCCAATGCAAAGCATGTAAAGACCGTGGAGGATGAATGAAATAGAACTAACCTGGAGCTCGGTCATCGCAAGCCGTGTAGGCTCTGGGCGAGGGCGTATAGCCGGACTTGAGCTCGTGCTCCGAGCTCTGAGCTGAGAGAGAGAGGGAGTGGAGGCCGTATCGAGTGTGCCGTCGTCAATCCAAAAGCGGCCATGTTTCTTGCCTCCTCCCGCCCTCATCACCACTTCTCCGTCAAGGTCATGCTCGCTCGGATCGAAGTCCTGCCCGTGGATCTCCTTTGCCATCGATGTGTATCCATCCAGGCAAGCCTTGATGTTCTCATTGGTGTACGCTGAGGCCGGGTCATTCGGATCATAAGCAACCCCGTGCAACGCCTTTGACTTATGGGCCAGAGCATATGCCTTGAACTGGGAGCAAGGCTGACCATCATTTTTTGCCGACTGCAACACAAAAGCAAGAAGATTCATAAAGGGGGCGCCCGCACAGAAATTAAGAAGAACTGGGAAGATTCATACCCATCTAGCCACGTAACCAGTCAGGGTGAGGTTGCCTTGATGGTGTGGTGCGCCTTGCATCAACAATCGCCTTTCCCGGGCAGCTTCGTGACTCGCCGCCCACTCGGGAGCGCACCATCTCTCCACGATCTGCTCCCAGCACGGAAGGTGTTGGGCGCACCACCTCGGAGGCACCTAAATAATGAAGTACATCATATATAAGAAGAAGAAACTAAGTGTTAGTAATCTAAGGAATAATCTTGATATATGTACTTGACCTGCAGGTATTGCTCGCGGGTCAGATATTTGGTCCTAGCGTCTTTTTTTGTCACCTTCTCTCCAAGGTGCTCCGCGTGATATTTGATGACGGCCTGGACGCGCACCTCATAGTGCATATCCTTCACAAGCTTCTTGGCAGCTCTATCGACGACAGCAGCTACCGTACCCTCGAAGCCCGCCTCGCATCTAAAGAAATCGTGCATATAAACGCGACGGATCCAGTCATTAGTTCAATAATTTCCATGCAATTAGTATTGATTAATGTAGTGCGAAAGGAACTTACCCACAGCTCGGCCTTCACCCGCTCGACTCTATTGGGAAACTCCCTTCCCTCCCTGTCACGGGCGTCCGGCGCGGCTACATAGTGGGCCCATGTGTAAGCCGGATCGGTTACTTCGCCTAGAGTGACCATGCCAGGGAATTTCTCCTTGATCAAAAGTCCAAGGACACCGTTTACATGGCGTGAGTGGTCACCCTCTCCAACCTTCTTCTAGTTCCTGCACAAGTGTAAAGCCAAATTATTAGTACGTGTTGAAATATTGAAGATACAAAAGAAAAAGAAATATAAGAGTACAGAGAGTCATTTACTTCTCTCCGTCTGGTCGAATGAGAGGCCGTCTATCAAAGGGCACCGGTCGCTTCGGGAGGCTGGAAGGACCACGCAACCACACACGGGATGAAGTAGAGCTGGAGGTACCCCCCTCCTCCTCCTCTACCTCTACCTCCTCATCCCCAAACTCCTGCCTCTCCTCCTCCACCTCCTATCTCTCCTCCTCCTCCACCTCCTGTCTCTCCTCCTCCTCCTCCTAAGACTCAAACTCAGCCGCACGTACAGGCGAGACAGACTGACCTCCTCCGCCACACCTGCCTCCGCGTCTCGACCTTCCTCCTCTTGGAGGTCTTCCCCGGGGTCTGCTTCCGGAGCCTTCACCTGCATCCCTCCCCCTTTTGTATAGGGACGCTAACGATCTCTGCAAACCACCCACCATGCTTCAATCACCTGCTATAAGAAAGAGTAAACCAATTAGTACGGATGATACAAGTTCATCTAAATAAATGAAGCGTTATGAAAAAACATGCTATGAGAAAGAGTACACCAATTAGTACATTAGAAATAATCATCATCATCGGGACCAGCTGGATCGTAACTCTCATCATCACTATCACGCGTGTTCAAATAATCATCCTGGTGCTCAGGAGGAGGAATGTCATCAACACCGTCGTTGCCTAAATGTAACTGCTCAAGTAATTCCAAGTTCTTCGCATTCTCAACCTCATCTTCTTCGTCCTCGTCAGCACCACTTTCATTGTCGACTTCCATGCCCTGAGCTTCCGTCAAGTCGATAACGAAATTCCCGACAAGCCCATCTTCCTGAAAGAACTCTCCATCATATGTGTTGGGGTCTATGTGTAATCATCATCATTTGGGACGGGTAGTTTACCGTGTGGCGGTACCTTATACACAACATCCCAACCCTTAAGACGCTCCACGGTTTTGCACGGGTACGACAGATAATAAACTTGCATGGCCTGTTGAGCCACAATATAGACATCGTCTCCTGGTAAGACGGTTGATTGTCGAATTTCGACTAGCCCAAGATTAGGGGTCCGTCTCACTACTTCTGGATCGAACCAATGGCATTTGAAGATGACGGGATTCAGAGGTTTGCTCCCATCAAAATTCAGTTTGTATATTTCTTCAATTCTTCCGTAGTACTCAACCCCATCTGAACCTGGAGTAAAAACTCCGGTATTTGTTGTTCTTCGATTGGGCTGACTCTGCTCGTGGCTTGCTGTATGGAAGCGATATCCATTCACGTCGTAAGCCTTAAATGACCTCACTCTATAGGCACAACCATCAACAACTTGTCTCAAGTCGGCACTCATAGACTTGTCGGTTGTTCCCTACAAGTTTAAGCGGGATAGCTTGGTGTATTAGTCGCATGTAAGAACCAAGTTAGAAAGTACTACGAGCCAAGTTAGAAAGTACTTTTTGTTTGAACCAACAAATGAAATCGGGCATGCCATTTCCCGCACCATCTCTAAGAAGGGCCGAAACTTCCTCGAGGGTAGGTTCCCTTGAGTCATGCCAGAATTGCTCATTGAATTCCCTATAGCAGTGAGAACAAGCGGAGTTAGACACAAACTTCTGACTAGATGAGAAATAATTTATTGAGCACTTACCGCATGTACGGCTCCACTTCAGAAAGGTTGGTGAGGACATACAACATAATAGTGCGCCACTCTTCATGTTGCAAGGTCTCGTTAGTCGTACCACTTGCACTGCTTAGTTGCCCTCTGAATATGCTAAGCTTGGATTCATCTTCGAGGTTGCCAGCATTGTAACGAGAGGGTGGAGTATGCACACTGGGAAGATTGTCAGCATAGTATTTTGTCATGAAGTTTGACACCTCCTCCAGGATGTATGCCTCGGCTATGGATGCTTCAATTTTGCATTTATTTTTACATTTATTTCAAAGAATCTTTTGGAATCTCTCAATTGCATAGCAACAACGGCCCTGCACAGGGCCCCCCCATTCGTGCCTCATATGGGAGGTGCAAAATCATATGTTGCATCGGATTAAAGAAGCCTGGTGGAAAAATCTTCTCCAACTTGCAGAGCAACACAGGCGCCAGTCTTTCCATGTCTGCTACGACGGTGTGAGATAATTCCTTAGCACAAAGCTGGCGGAAGAAATTGCTCAACTCCGCCAGAACTAGCCAAATATCCTCAGGGACATAGCCTTGAATCATCACCGGCAGTAGCCGCTCAAGCCATATGTGATAGTCATGACTCTTGAGCCCGTTGATTCGCAAAGTAGCTAAATTCACTCCCCTCTTCAGATTCGCTACATACCCATCAGGGAACATCAAGGTTTGGAACCACTCCAGTACTTCCCTCCTTTGGGCCCTTGTAAGAACGAAATCGGCCTTCGGCTTCGTCCACGATTTCCCGCCTCTCGGAGGGGCCATGTCCAGCTTTGGTCTATTGCATAAAATCTTTTGATCAACTGTAGCCTTAACGTTATCCTTCGTCTTCTCAGGAATGTCCATGATTGTGCCAAAAATGGCCTCGGCAACATTCTTTTCAGTGTGCATTACATCAATGTTATGTGGATGAAAGAGATCATCGAAGTAGGGGAGATTCCACAAGCATGGCTTGTGAGTCCAGGCATGTTGCTCACCATATCCCACAAAACCATCTCCTTGGTCATTGGTCTTGAGAGCGTTTAACTGAGCACGAACCGCGGCACCGGTCATCTTAGTTGGTGCTGAGCTTTCGACAACTACATCTTTCATAAAGTTTTGCACGTCTTGTCTGAATGGATGGTCAAGAGGAAGGAATTGTCGATGCTTGTCGAAGGAAGAATACTTGCCACCCTTTGTCAACCAAATGAACTTCAGAGCCGCCCTGCATACTGGGCATGGGAACTTTCCATGCACACACCAGCCACAGAATATCCCATACGCCGGTAGGTTCCCATGCCCACACCAGCCACAGAATATCCCATACGCCGGTAGGTCATGCAGGGAGTACTGGTACCAAACATGCATTTTGAAGTTTGTCTTTGTAGCTCGGTCGTATGTCCAAACCCCGTCCTCCCAAGCACGGACCAAATCATCCATCAGCGGCTCCATGTACACACTCATTTCTTCCCCGGGTATTCAGGCCCTAGAATTATCAGCGACAGGAATATGTTCTGTCGTTGAAAGATGACGCCAGGGGGGAGATTGAGGGGAATAACAAACATGGGCCAACAGCTGTATGAGGCAGTCGTCATACCATATGGATTGAACCCATCAGTTGCTATCGCAATTCGTACATTCCGAGCCTCAAGAGCTTTTTCACGATGAATCAGATCGAACCTCTTCCATGCTTCACCATCCGATGGATGTACCAGCTTGTCAGGATTGTATCGACGCCCATCTTTGTGCCATGTCATCTGTTTGGTAGATTCCACAGTCATATAAAGCCGTTGGATTCTCGGTATGAATGGAAGATACCGAAGGATCTTTGCGGGGATTGCGAGCTGCCTCTTCTGACCATCACCAGACTCTACCTCAAGATACCTAGAGGAATTGCACTTCACACAGTACTTTGCCTCCGCGTGTTCTTTCCTAAATAAGATGCATCCCTTTGGACAAGCATGTATCTGCTCATATGGCATCTTAAGTGCACGGAGCACTTTCCTCGACTCGTACATGCTCTTTGGCAGAATGTGACCTTCCAGGAGAAGGCTACCAACAACTGTCAGCATTACATCGAAGGATTCTCGGCTCCAGCTAAACTGGGACTTGACAGTCATGAGGCGTGCGATGCCATCCAGTTGAGAAACCTTCGAGTGCCCGTGAAGGGGTTGCTGTGCCGCAGACAACATATCATAAAAGGCCTTTGCGGTTGGCTCCGGCACTTCCTCCATAGATGGCACATGTGCTTCATCAAAGTCATCTAGCATGTCTCCGATTCCGGCATCATAGTCGTCCGTGCGTTGTCGCACCACCTCCTCTCTGGCACGTTCGGACTCACCATGGTAGGTCCACCGGGTATAGTGTGGCATAAACCCATACTTACAAAGGTGTTGACCCATGACCTCCTTTGTTTGCTGACGCACGTTTTCGCAAATACTATAGGGACACCAAGTTCCACGAGGTCCCTTAGCACTAGCAAATGCTAATTCCAAGAATTCATCGGTCTTCTGGATCCATTCATCGCTCAACAAACCCTGACTAGAGCGGCCAGCGTACATCCACTCGCGATCATCCATCCTCTGATATTTTGGGAATAGACATGCATCGGCTATCTAGTAGGTAAAGATAGGTCCTAATCCCACTTGAGGATGTGTAGATTGGGCCGTTTCCATGCTCTACTCCGATCTGAGACAGAATTTCGGCAGCACCTCCCCGTTGTTCTCCAAATACACGTCTCGGCAACAAACCAAGAGAATGTGTATCCAGAGAACAAAGGGGAGACACTACCGAAACTCTGTCTCAGATCGGAGTAGAGCATGGAAACAAACCCAATCCACACATCCTCGGGCTGTCCAAAAAAACGTGGACAATTCAAAACAGTTACGGTTATAGATATGCAAAGACTTGCATATTTATAACCATAACTCTTTCGAACGGGAGACGCCTAGGTTACGTGACTGTATAGGAATATATATCAACAGAGCGACGGTCAACAGATATTCTTGATTAATTAGCCGGTTCCCTTTCCCTGATTAATTAGGCCTGTGGTGGCTACATGAGGGCAAGTGCCCTTTCCCTTGTTTTCGGACCCTTACACTACCAACATCCATAACAATGTGTAAGTCGTAAACTGGTAAGTCGTAAACAATAACAATTCTAGGCTTGAGAATGACTAGAGACTAAATGTAACAAGTGATATCGAAATGTGCTTAAATCAGAAAGCAAGGACATGACTAGAACACAAAAAAATAAGCAATTATCAATTAACTTAGAGGAAAGCAGCAATAATTGCTAGGTAGTATTGCATCCAGCATGCATAGACTAGATTACATAAAACTTAATCCTTAGTCTATGTGTAAAAGGCGCTACGTTGTATCACTACCTCGATCAAAATGAAATCTGAAATGTTTGTACAATTGCGCAGCATACTTTCGGGTTATATTATCTATTTTGATTTTGCAGATGTAAGTTCTTGACAATTTCTAATCATAACATGCAATCAAAGTGAATAAAATGTGAAGGAAGTCACAAACTAGGTGGCCGCGTCGACCGGAGAGGGAGAGGCGGTGGCGGCGGGGGAGGGAGGCCGACGGGGAGGCCGGCGAGCTCGGGCGGGGAGGCCGGCGGGGCTGTGGGGGCCGGCGGGGTCGACCTAGGCCGGGGAGGCCGGGGAGGCCGGCGGGGCTGCGGGGAGGCTGGCATGGTGTGCAGCGAGCGGAGGAGGGGAGGGGGCTCGGCGTGGCGTGCGGCAGAGGAGGGGCGGACGGGCAGAGGGGCGGACGGGCGGAGGGGCGGCAGCCGGGGCGGAGGATGGGCGGAGGGGCGGCGGCCGGGGCGGAGGATGGGCGGAGGACGGGCGGAGGGGCGGCGGCCGGGGCGGAGGATGGGCGGAGGGGCGGTGGCCGGGGCGGAGGGGTGGCGGCCGGGTCTGGGAGAAGCGGCAGCGGGCGGGTGAATAGATTGGGCGGGGCACGAAATTGGGCGCCGGGTACCCTAATAGAGGTAGTTTGCCGAGTGCCTAAGATTTGCCGACTGCCTAATATATGACACTCGGCAAATTGAGTGGCTTTGCCGAGTGTCATATGTTAGGCACTCGGCAAACTATCCGTTTGCCACGTGTGCTTATATTTGCCGAGTGTCCGGGATGAGGCACTCGGGAAACACATGGTACTATTTTTTTTTGTTCTTTCTTTATTTTTTTCCTTTTCTTTTCTTTCTTTCCTTTTCTTTCTTTTCTTTTCTTTCATAATTATTTCTTTCTTTCAAATTTGTGAAGGACTTGGGCTTTGTTTGAATTTTTTAGAATTAAATAACCACTAAGCTCCATGTTGGTGCCCGAGCACAGCCCCCTGGTGTTTGGCACTCAATTTCTTTTGTGGTATAAGGGCTAAACATAGACTTAAGACCACCAATAAGATTTTTCAACCCACTTCTGGCCATAATTTCATGTACCTGCAGTTCAAATTTGAATTATATCCATTAAATGCCTAGAAATACACTTAATGGCTTAAATATAGCAAACGGACCCAAAAAAAATGCCAAATTTTGAAATGATACATGTAATGGTGTATGTTGAGTGTGAAAAAACTTTCAAGGCCAACGGATGAAGCAGGAGTTGGTTCGCATGCAAACCTAATCCGTTCCTTCTCGAAACCTAGTTTCTTCCTCAGGGATTGTTCGGTTTCTAAGTAGTCTACGTGACAACTTTTATGAAACCTTCTCAAATTTTTACCACAGCCTCAAGGTGCCATATCATGACACCATGCTAAGTTTCATGTTTTTCTGACTTCGTTTGTATTTTTTAGAATTAAAAAACCAACAAGCGCCATGTTGGTGACCGAGTCTTGGCACCCTGGTGTTTGGCACTCCTCTTATTTTGTTGTATAAGGCCTGAACATATACTGAAGACCACAAATAGGATTTTTAAACCCATTTCTTGCGATTATTTCATGCACCTGCAGTTCAAATTTGAATTATATGCATTAAATACCTAGAAATGCACTTAATGGCCAGAATATAGCAAATGGATCCGGAAAAATGCCAAATTTCGACATGTTACATGTAGTGGTGTATGTGGAGTGCATAAAATTTTTGAAGACCAACAGACGAAGCGACCCGATACTTCGCATGCAAACCTGTTGGGTACCCGGAAAAGTTTCATGTGGCTTTCCTCTTTGTTAGTGATAGAATAGACCTAGCCAATGTGAGAAGTCATGCATAAGTGGAATCTTGATATGGAAAACATTAGCCTCCTCCATAAGTGGCTTCTCAACTCATAACCAACTTAGCAAATAAATAATTCGAACTGAAAAAATAAAAAATAAACTTATTTTGCCGAGTTTCAGATCACGGACACACGGCAAAGATGAACAGTGCTAACGGTGGCTTCATGTTTGCCGAGTGTCCTATACAATACACTCGGCAAATGAACCACACGGTCGCCTCTCCATCAAACGCGGGCGGGAAGGGCACGTCTCTCCCTGTTTGCCGAGTGTCGTCTCCCGGGCACTCGGCAAATAGGACATTTTCCGAGTGTCTTATTACGTGCGCTCGACAAAATACATGTATGCCAAGTGTTGCGTTTATGCCGAGTGCTTTAGGAGGACACTCGGTTTCTTGTTCTATGTGCCGAGTGTCCGAAGGAAAACACTCGGCAAAGCTTTGGGCCCTCGGCAAACATCCCTATTCCGGTAGTGATTTGACCATTATAATCTACCCAACATTAAAGAATTAAAAGAGCTCCATCACCTACTATAACTGAACACATATGCTTCATTTTTCTTCATACAGGGAACAACTCTTGATGAACAAGAATAGTCATGTATCTCATTAGGTTTTTCTCCATTGACCTTCCAAGATGGTGAAAAATCAGTTCCTGCAAACAAAAAGTCCAAAGCCCAAATTTGATACAGCAGCGGTGGTCCACAAAGCAACTATATCAAATAAACAAAGTTAGAATCACCTGAGCAACCAGCATCTGAGTGCTTCCAACCCAATGCAACTTTTACTTAGAAATTCCCCAACATGAGTACACATCTAAACCACATATTAATTATTAATTTTTAAACATAGATTAAACTAAATAGAAAATTCTCCGAGAAAAGAAGGAGAACACTTTCAATAAAAACATGGTGCGAACATCCCGTATGAAGGAGCATCAGCTTGCCCGGAGCTTGGCTTGCTTGCTAAGATACTAATACTGCATACACGGGTGTCCATTCCCTCTCATGCGATGGCTGCTGCTCGTGAGCCGATCAGTACGCATCGTGATCGTCGCGGGATAGGATGCAAAGGTGGACGGTGGCGGAAGAAGGGGAGGAGGGGGAAGCTGAAGGGGAGAAGACAAGGCGGTGGATGTGGGTGCGCGGTGAGACCGAAGCTTTGGGTAGGGGATGGGAAGGTGCGTTTATGGGGCCATGACGGGGATACCAAGGTTGAGGAGCAGAGCGAGGCAGCCTTGAGCCCACGCCAGTACACCGCGTGGGTGGCAACGGAGCAGGGCAGCAACACCGCACACCGTGTCAAGGCGCGAGGGAGAACAGGGTAGAAGAACCACACCCCACGTCAAGGCGATGGGAATGGTGGGAGGGAGAAAGGGGAGGAGGCGAGGAGGGCATGCCATTTGGTCACCGAAGCATGGGAGGTCCCACAGGGGAGGGAGAAAGTTGACTAAGTGAGTAAATGTGCAATCAATGTTGAATTAGCAGATCCAACTAAGTTCGTAACCTGTTGGATTAGAGTTTGATGGATGATTTAGATTGTTTGGATTCAGCTAACTTGCACTTTTTATATTGATATACATATAAGCAATCCCTGTTTTCAGTACTAGTAATTTAACAAGTGTAATACATGTTTCATACATATATATTACATGAACTATGTACTATCCAAAGTTGTCTCTATTGTCATTGGTATGGAAAATTTATGGAGAGAGAAAAATAAAAAGAGAACTAATTAACTCTCCTTTAAGTAAAGATTATTCTTAACTCTTTTTTAAATATGCACTTATGAGGCAATTTGCAAGGGTCCAATGAATCCATGAGCCATTAGTGACTGCATGGATGGCTAAGATCATCTGAATTTAACCATGCTCGTGCCTTTTATAGTGGTATTACACGACCTATGTACTATCCGAATATCCACCGAATCGCCGACTCTATTGGTCACAGGCGTCTAAACTGGTGAGGGGAAAATATAACAAATGATTAACTAACTTTTAAGTGAGGATTAACTCTTCTTAACTCTCTATTAAATATGCAATTATGAGATATTTTGCAAGGATCCAACTTAATTCATGACGCATCGGATCCGATTGCATAGATAGCTAAGGTCGTCTGGATTCTACCAAGCTCTCGTACCTTTTATAATACATAATATAGACTAAGAGCATCCAAAATGCAAGGCCTTATTTTGAACTGAGGATTTTCACATGAATTTTGGTGGAAACTCGGTCCATTTCCTATGGCCTCTTTGGAACGGAGGAAAACACCCATCCACTTTCCGTGTAATGCTGTTCCTACCCAGTGATTTCAAGGAAATCTAAAAATTCACTTGAACCTCTTGGAAAATTTCTCCCAGAATATCATGAAAGGGATGTATGATCTACAGAGAGAGAAAGGATGAGAGCACTGATGTTGAGACCATGTTGACAATCTTAATATTTCTAAGCTTACTATTTGTGTTCAACTTGGTGATTGCATGCGATCAACTACTACTTTTTCGGTAGTTAGCTATAATCTTACCCTGTGCATCATCCTATCTTGTAACCTAAATACCATGTTAATTAGTTCCAACCTAGCATGATTAAGTGTTGGTCTAGTTTGTAGAAACCCGTGGTTTTACCTTATTATCTTATGCTTAACCATGCTTAGATTGGTCAAGTCATGATCTTTCGGATGATCCGATGAATCAGGGTAAGTGTAAGTGAATCATGTATAGTGATAGTGGTAGACTACTTGGAAGTAATTAAAGAACTTGACTAATAATTATTGGGCTTAGACGAGAGGCCATGGTTGGAAACATGGTGGGTCGTCTCGTTTTTTTGCAAGATTGGTTTCTGATATACATTGACCTAAAATTTACGTACTTCTATAGGGGTCATATAATGGAACCACTATCAACTTAGTAATTTGCCTAGACTTAGCATATGAGCTGCATAGTTCACTTTTCCCATTTGTCATGTGTGTGTGTGTGAAATGAAGTGGTATGGTTGATCTCAATATAGGAGTAAGAGGACACATAGTTTTGGGAAGGCTGAGGATGTACCACCTACTACAACTTATAGAACCGTGTTGGAGTTAATGGCCAAACTGGTGTACACAGACTAGCTCATATAGGTGGCTCATAGCTAAGTCGAAAGCATTGTAATAGTCGTGTTCGATCACCCTCCGCCAGTACACCTCGTGAAGTGTACTAATTGCATGACATTATGACTCAATCGACACATGTAGGTAAAGATGTACTCCGTGCAAAGATAAAACTATTTAAATAGCCGTGTCCACGATTATAGATAACTTAATGCTTAACTACATCGAATTAGACAACTTTAATGTTAATCTAAAACCGCCAACCTTGGTTTAGTTAAGTTGGTGATAGTTTTCTCGAGGGTGAAACAAGGAAGGGTCGAGTCAAAGTCATATGTGTTGATGATTGAAGTAATAGTTCAAGTTAAAGCACGTTTGTTTATGCTCTTGTAAAACTGATCTTGTAAATGGTTTACATCTAACTAAAGGAATGAAATGTAAACCTTAGCTTTATGCAAAAGAGTCCACAAATAGCCTTTGTTGACACCTGAAGCATATATTACTAGTTTGATATAAATCTTGTGGAGTATTTATGTACTCACCTTGCATAGTTGATATTTTTCAAACGAAATCACCCCTTCCGAGGGTACTTTCTACGTAGACATCGACATCACGACGAGTAGTTTCTGGAAATCCCAAGTAGCGACCTGAACCAAAGTTACGGTAGCATTGTCTTTGTTCTGCTATCATCATTTGGCTCAACTACTTTGCGGTTGTTTAAGTCTTCTAAAACTTTCCATTGTGTATTTGGTACTTGGTCGTGTGACCATTAGTTGTACTAAGTCTAGTAAACTTACTCACTTCAGAGGTATGTATATTATTGTATTCTATGATAGAGTTACTATTGTGATATCTAATCGTTATAGCATGATTCATGTACTCTTTGTGTATGATTATAAAGAACATGGAGTATGTAGGTATTCATAATTTATTAGGTTAATATGTTAACTGTGATAATTGATGTGAAGCAACTCTCTAGTTGAGAGCTTGGAAACTATATTATTCTACCTAACCGTGTATTAATTTGTCGAGACGAGGTCGAGGTTTGATGTTCCTGCTCAGTTAGGTAAGAGTGTGGAGACTATATCACTTTATTCCAGCTGACGCATTCAATTGTCGGCTATTGAGGTTAGAGTTGATGTCTCAGACTCTTCGAGATCATATTACTTTAATCTGATCAAAATATTTCTACACCGACTGTTCAGTAATAATTAAAGTTGATTTATACAATAATTATATTTAAAATTTTACGTCTTAAATTCTGGTCTCAAATTATTTTCCTTGGACGAAATGCTGGGAGGTTCGGACGCGAGCAAGATTTCACAGGAAAACAAAAGCCAAGTCGCGGTATAGATGGTTGCCCCCGCCGCCCAACAAATACGAGGAAACATGCCCTTGGTTACGGCGCAGCCAATGCCGGTGAGACATCTCGTCTTCTACTCTGGTTTGCTTTCTTTTTCTTTTCTTGGACGTGGCTTTGTGTACCCGGTTGTGGATGGATAGCCATCTCATCTTTACCGCTGGTTTGATACCATCTTTTTTCCTGGATGTTGCTTTATCCGGCAGTGGATGGAGCAGGAAGGTAAATTAATTGCAGTCATTTTCTTTAAACTTGTACGGTTAATTAGATACAATACCTCTCAAATTGCTCCGCGTTTAAATGACTGATCGTAGGTCCAAGACACCCATCTAGGCATGCCTCTTGCTTTGGGCCTCTTGCTCACGTGCAAAAACGCGCGCCTCGTGCGAGTCAGCGTACCACATGGACACATATCTACCAGGATAAAATGTTTTGGACATAGGATAAACCACTTAGACAAATCTAAGTGTGTATATATGCAAATGGAAGAACCATAGGTGCAATTTTCAAAGAAAAAAGATCCACGGCACAATTTACTCGATCGTGAATATATACCTGATGAGTTCTTGGGGCCGCCACGTGCTGATTTGGTCATTGCGTCCGTGCAGGGATTTGCCAAACATCTCGTCTCGACAGTGTCCTGCTTCAATCACATGGTGATCGGATTAATTGTGCGTGCTGTTCTTTTCTGTGTTCTCAGCGTTTTTAAGCCGTCATGGTTTATAGTGCTGTTGATGCCAAATGGTCTCCCTGATGAACTTCGTGAACGTACGCCAAGGAAATGGCTGCAAGACCCGAGGTATCGATGCTGCGTGCCACGCCTTGTGGAAATGGGGTGTCACGACCCGATTTTCGGAGCCGCGAGTTACGCCCGCAATTGCCCAGGAGTTTCTCAATTACGGACGAAGAGTCGATACATCATCAGCACAGCATACAGACATACAAACTTTGTTACAGAACTGTGAAAATATGTTTAGCAGTGGTTAAGCTTATAGACGACTGGGGCATCCGAGTCCAAAATTTATGTTACAAACAAAATAGACATATTCTACAGGCGCCTTGAGCGCGAATGAGACCTAAAACTCATATTCATCGCCGTCGAAGATTTCCTCGTCAAATGTATTATCTTCGTTAACCTGTGCATCTGAGAGGATTGGTGCAGTAATGAGTATGCGACGTACTCAGCAAGCCACGTCGGCAAATTGTGCTACTAGCTACATGCTCTCGATTTTCAAGAAGGGGCGTACGGCTTAATGTTTGGTGGAATGCATAGTCCCAGTCCCCGCCATAGCAATTAAATCTCTTCATTAAAATATCTCAACTACAAAACTTTGTGTTTTAGCAACCCTGCCGGGTTAGCGTTAAATTCAATTAGTCATTCCCAAGTTCTACTTGTGCCTTGTATCGAGAATCATCTCTAAACATAGCTTCATTAACCGGAAGCACGACGTATTCGAATACCTTTTGTTTTAACTCTGCAGAGCGGCTCAGCTTTACCCAAATGATACCCGTACCTCCTGTTGTCACTGCAGTCATACACACGCCCTTCGGTGTGTCGATAGAGGTAGGTTAACAAGGCTTTTTATCTACTCTATCTTTTGAAGTTTCTACCCAGGAACACTACGTCACTCGCTCTCCCGGGAGTCGACAGGCCAGTGTCAACTTCGCGATCCGGGAGTCAGGTGAGTTCCAGTTATGATTTTCCAATAAGCAGTCCATCACTTCATTCGCTTCTGCGGGCCTTCCAGAGAAGTGGAACGGCAAGCTAATTTGTAGTCGTTCAACAGGTAAAGCAGATTTATTAGGCCAGGCTTGACAAGTCAAACATGTGAATGAGCAATTCTATGTTCATTACTAAGCACGAGGGTTTTAACCTTAACTGCCCCGAGTAAGGTAATCCACCCGATTACCCTTACTCCACGGGAAGGGTATGGCTATACAATCAATACATGAAGAGCCCCATCTTCTCTGTCCCCTACCGTTGGCAATTTCTATTTAATAACACATACACCGAGTTTTTAGCTAGGGTTACTAATATCACTGATTATTGGCTAGTATAACCTCTAACGCCGATGAAAGATACTGATATAACTTTTTTTCATTCTAAGGTTATCAAGGTGAATATGGCCTATAAAAATCAACTGGGCTATGGAGTGCTAGGTGTTATCTACACATTCATGTCATTCAAAAATAACACGTATGAAATTAACATGTGAAAAATAATAACTAGACTAGTAGTACAATAATTAGCATGGCATATGGGTTCAACATGAACAAGAAGTGTGACTTGCCTACTGCACCGAAGTCGTTCAGGTCGATGTCTTCATGATGTTCTTCACCGTCGGGATCCTGTCCTAGCGTCAGTTTGTTACTATCGCTCCCTAGCTGCAAGAAGATCCAAACAAACAAACATATATAAGTCTAGGCTCGACGAATGCGAGCTGGGAGCAAAATGTAAATTAATTTGAAAATACTAGTAAAAATAGGGTGTGGGGTGGGAGGTCGGAATCGGAGGGTTGAAAGAATGGAAGGAAGAACAGAACACGGGTTAGGGTTTCGGAAAAAAGTCAGGATATATGTGGGTTAAGAGGTTTTTGTGGGTGTCGGACGTTAAAAAGTGGGAATTTGGAGAAATGGAGTGGAAAACTGGAACCGCGTCATCGAGACGATCAAAACGGTATATAATAGGGTTTTTAGGGTTTTGGGCCCGACGATTCGGGCCCGGCCCGCAAAATAAGATTGGGCCCACTAGGGCCCTTGGGTTGGGCTGAAAATGGGCTAGGTTGGATATGGGTTTGGGCTTGGGTTTGGGTTTTGGGCCCTAACAGAAAAGAAAATTAAAAGAAAAAGAAAAAGAAATTGAAATCTATTGGGCTCAAATCGATTTGTTCGTGGGCTGTTACTGGGCTGGGCCTATTAAAATAAAAGAAAAAAGAAAAAGGACAAGTGGGCCAACCGATTTCGACCTGGGTGCTCGGGAATGGCCCGAGAGGGAGCTGGGCTGGCCCATTAGCGGAGAGAAGATGGCCTGCTAAGGAGAGGGGTGGCGGCCCAAAAGGGAGAAGGCCGGCGGCCTGGTCAGAAGACAGGGGAAAGGGGGCGGAGGAGGTGGCCACCGGCAACGGGGATGAAATCCGTCGCCGGTGAGGCTCCATGGTTCAATTGGCTGCTCGGGATTGGATTACAGAGGGCGGGGATTCCATTTTTGTAGAAAAAGGGAGTTGCTCCCTTGGAGATTTGGGCTGATGACGAAGGGGAGTGGCTCGGTTAGCTCGCCGGAGGGGAAGGTGACGACGGCGGAGCTACCGGGCTCGGGAGGTGGCGAGCGGAGCAGCGAGCGGCGCTGATGGTGGCACAGAGGGGGAAGAAATCTGGTGACGCGTGGTCTGCGACCTCGGGCGCGGCGTCAGGACGGAGGGGGCGAGGGTGGCGATGGCGATGCTGGGCTGAATGGGCCGAGAAAAGGAAGATGGGCTGGGCTTAGGAGATGGAATTTGGCCCAGATGAGTTTGGGGATTTTGAAATTTCAAAAAACTTGGTTCTGTCACATCCTCTTCCCCTTAAAAAGAATCTCGACCTCGAGATTGATCTTAGTTTGGAAATAGATGTGGATATTCTTGTCGTAGATCTGATTCTCTTTCCCATGTAGCTTCTTGCTCTATATGATTTTTCCAAAGGACTCGACAAAACCTGATGTTCTGATTTCTTAGCTGTCATTCCATTGTTTCAACAATTCTGACTAGTTCTTCTTGGTATGTCAAGTCATCTTGGAGCTCTATTTCTTCTAAAGCTACCTTTTTCTCGGGTGGTTGTATACATTTTCGGAGTTGAGATATGTGGAACATGTCATGTATTCCTTTGAGCTTTGGAGTTAACTCAAGCTTATAGGCTACTTCTCTGATTCTTTTCAATACCTTCAACGGTCCAACATATCTTGGTGCTAATTTTCCTTTTGTTTGAAATCGACGCACTGCCTTAAAAGGTGTGATTTTAAGGTAAGCGAAGTCTCCTTCTTCGAGACTGAAATCTAGTCGACCCTTGTCTGCATACTGCTTCTGACGAGTTTGAGCGGTTTTTAATTTTTCTCTGATTATCTTAACATGAGCTTCAGCGTCGTGGACAATTTGTGGGCCGTATAATTGCTTCTCGCCGGTATCAGTCCAGTTTAACAGCGTTTGACATTCTCTTCCGTATAATGCCTCGAATGGTGACATCCCAATAATCGCCTGATAATTGTTGTTGTAGGAAAATTCTGCGAATGGTAGGCAAGTATCCCAGGTTGCTCCGTATACCAGGGCACATGATCGCAACATGTCCTCAAGTATCTGATTTACTCTTTCAGTTTGTCCTCCAGTCTGCGGGTGATAGGGCGTGCTGAATGCTAAATCTGTTCCCATAGCTTCATGCAGCTTTCCCCAGAACTTTGACGTGAATTGAGGTCCTCTGTCAGAGACTATTCTTTTGGGGATTCCGTGGAGAACTACTATTCTGGTTAGGTAGAGTTCAACTAGTTTATTCTTACGATAGGTTTGTTTTATTGGCAAGAAATGCGCTACCTTGGTTAACCTGTCAACAATGACCCATATGGTGTCGTATCCAGCTTGAGTTTTTGGAAGTCCGGTAATGAAATCCATACCGATTTCTTCCCATTTCCATTCTGGCACAGGTAGTGGTTGAAGTAGTCCGGCGGGTTTCTGATGACTCGCCTTTACCTGTTGGCATACATCACAAAGTGCGATGTATTCTGCTATCTCTCTTTTCATATTACTCCACCAGAATTTCTTCTTTAGATCTTGATACATTTTTGTTCCACCAGGATGCATGGAAAACTGTGACGAATGTGCCTCTTGCAGAATTAACTCCTTCAGTTCCTTCCTATTTGGCACACATAAACGATTCAGGAATCGTAGTATACCCTGGTTGTCTATGGAAAAATTTGGTATGTCTTTTTCCCGTAGTCCAGCTTTAAGTTTTTGCAGGTACTCATCCTTTTTTTGAGCCTCTTTGATCTGTTCCATCAGGGTTGATCGTATTTCCAACGTTGCTACGAATCCTTCATTTACAATTTCCAAATTTAACTTTTGAAACTCCTTCCATAGTTCTGGTTGTTCTTTCTGCACAACTGTTGTGCTATGGTACACTCTTCTACCTAATGCATCGGTGACTACATTTGCCTTGCCTGGCTTATATTGAACATCTAGATCATAATCTTTTATTAATTCTAGCCATCTTCGTTGTCTTAAGTTAAGGTCTGGTTGTGTGAAGATATAATTTAGGCTCTTATGGTCCGTAAATACTTCAAACCTATTTCCTAGTAGGTAATGTCTCCAGATCTTTAAGGCATGCAGTACTGCAATTAACTCCAAGTCATGGGTTGGGAAATTTCCTTCATGTGGCCTGAGTTGTCGTGAAGCATAGGCTACCACTTTCCCATCTTGCATTAGTACACATCCTATTCCTTGCTTCGATGCATCGCAGTATATTTGGAAATCTTTTCCCGTATCAGGTAAAGTGAATACAGGGGCGGTAGTTGGTCTTCAACTCTTGGAAACTCCCTTCACATTTGTTGGTCCACTTGAATGGCTTGTCTTTCTTTGACAACTATGTGAGTGGGCGAGATATCTTTGAAAATCCTTTTATGAATCTTCTATAATAACCTGCCAAACCTAAGAAGCTTCTAACTTCCGTTATCGTGATTGGTGGTTTCCATTCTAACACTGCTTTTACTTTTTTCGGGTCCACCTTAACTCCTTCATCTATAATGATATGACCTAGAAAGGCAATCTCTTTTGTCCAGAATTCACACTTAGAGAACTTGGCATATAATTGATGTTCTCTTAATCTAGTCAACACTAATCTCAGATGTCGCTCATGATCTTTTTAACCGCTAAAGTAGATCAAGATGTTGTCTACGAACACTATCACGAATTGGTCTAAAAAGTGCATCAGTACTTTGTTCATTAGACTCAGGAAGACTGCCGGGGCATTGGTCAGTCCGAATGGTACTACTGTGAACTCATATATTCCGTATCTGGTGGTAAATGCAGTCTTTTGCCGGTCTTGTGGGTGAATTTTTAACTGAGGGTACCCTGATCTTAAGTCTATCTTGGAGAATACTTTTGCATCCTTTAGTTGGTCAAATAGATCATCAATTCTTGGGAGGGGATACTTATTCTTGATGGTTATGACATTTAATGCTCAATAATCTACGCACATCCTTAACCCTCCATCTTTCTTTTTGGCGAATAAAACTAGTGCTGCCTAGGGTGAGGTACTAGGCTGTATAAATTTCTTTTCCAGCAACTCATCTATTTGTTTCTTGAGCTCCACCAGCTAACCCTTAGACAAGCAGTAGGGTTGCTTAGTAATAGGCTTAGTTCCGAGTAATAATTCTATGGTAAATTCTACTTCTCGATCTGGTGGTTCTCTAGGTAAATCTTCTGGGAATACGTCTGGATATTCTTTTATTATTGGTGCTTGAGCTACTCCCTCCACAGCTAGACTGTATATCCTCTTATTCGGTTCTTCCAACCATGCATGATTGGTAACTACCTTTACCCACTGGTCATCAGTACTAGCAATGGTCACTGTCTTCTTCTCACAATCCATTTTTGCCTTGTACTAGGATAGCCAATCCATCCCTAGAATAACATCTAAACCTTCCATTTCTAAAAGCAATAGGTTTGCCTTGAATTTTACTCCTTGTATTTCTATCTCTATCCCATAGCTCTTATACTGAGCTTTCATTCTAGCCCCAGGTGATTCAATTATGTAGGGATTTTCTAAAGGAGATAGTGGTATTTGATTTCTCATAGCAAATCTTAGTGAAAGAAATGAATGTGAAGCTCCATGATCAAATAATATTAATGACGGTCTTGAATCGGTCAGGAACATACCAATTATGACGTCGATTGCGTCGGTGACTCCTTCTGCAGTGACGTAATTGTGAGAACCCTAATTTCTAGGTTAGAGTTAAGCATTGTGAGGTGGGAGTCAGGTCAACTCGAGTTGCTGAGTTGACCTGAATTTACCGAGGAACGACGAGAGTTACGTCGAGAATTAGTCGAGAGAGGAAGGAAATTTGTTGTGCATCTGCATTTCATTCATATCACTCATGGCATTTAGTATTCATACGCATTGGAAATGATAATAATGAAATTGAAACTTTATTGATTGAATGAATATTACAATGCCATAATACAATGTGATTACAAAATGAATAAATAAGAAGAAAAATGAAAATTACATATTTCAATGTTTCTACCTATACATCATCTAAACCTAATTCTTGAATCTTCGAACCTTCGAGTCTTCAAATCGGAGAAGGAAACCGAGAGTCAGAGGGGGGAAGATTTTTGGAATGTTGGCGGTCATCCGAGGTCATCGAGTATGGGCACTCGAGATCGTTGGATTTACACCGTTGCTGTAGGAGGCAAGGGTTTCCGAAAACAATTTTGAAATATGTGTGGTCTTATCAGCACAGTTCCGCCGACATCCCCAGGGTTAGCTGCGGGGGCAAATTAGTGCCGATGACCTAAATAATTTTTAGTTTTCGAAAATAGTTTGTAAAACATTTTTGTTTTCAAAATTGTCCAAGGGCCATTTTGGCTAAGGCCGTATCGGACAAACCTATTATACTTATATATATATATATATATATATATATATATGGAAAGAGGGGTGAGAGGATAAAAAATATTTTATTTTTCCTAAATCTAAAATTTCCTCCATGAATTTTTGTTTTGAAAAGAAATTAATTTGCAAAGCAAAAGATTGGATAAGGCAACTTGGTTATAAGGCAGCAGTCCATCGAGTGAGCTATCCAGCAGCCAACAAAAAGTATCCCAAGTTGAATAGCTTAGCAAGTAAGGCAGCCCAAGTGAAATATCAGCCAATCCTTATCCCACAGCTTGTAAACCAAGCAAGGTAGTGTAGCAGCCGTAGCAAAGGCAAGCAGGAGGTGGCAGAAAAGCCCCACCGAAGAGACCTTGAGAAGCCTCTGTAAAAAAAAGGGTCAAGCCATCCAGTGGACCAACACAATAGTAGTAAACACCATCAAGTCAGTCATTCGAACAACAAGGAGGCAAGCTCCAGGAAACAAAGCCATCGGAACATCAAGAGGAGTTGCAGAGGAGGAGAAGGAGCATAGGAAGAGGAGAGACCACCATTTTTAGGAGCCAATAAAGAGCTAGAGTATAGCAGCCACCACATACGAGCTCAAGAGAAAAGTTAACCAAGGAGTGGAGGAGCAGAGAAGAGAAGGGCAGGCCATCAAGCAGAACCACAAGACCATCAGGAGCAACAGAGGAGGCCAGGAAGAGGAGTAGGGAAGAAAGAAGCCAAACCTGTCCTTGCCAGCTTAGAAACAAGGTAAGAATCATCAAAGGCATCTTAAACCCTTATACATGCATCTTAAACATGTTAATTGGGACCCTCAGAATCCATTTCGCATCACAGGAATTGTAGGAGACCTTGGTAGTATCTGTTCTTAGTATTTTGGTACCATAAATGTCTCAAACAAAAGTCCTCAGCTAAGGATCATCATAGGGTTTTGTTAGGCAGCGTGTGTAGTAGATCTGTTCTTATCATTATGTTTTTTTCTCAGATTTCTCTTAGATAAATCAGCATCTCATAAATTAAGGCAACTGAATAGGCAACATATGTAGTATCTGTCCTTCAGCTTAACTAAATTGATATAAGCATACACATGTATGAGAGAGGCAGGAAGCAATCAGCTAAAACCAAGCTAGCATCTGTTCTTCACCACTAATATCTGATAGAGATATACACCTACATGTAAACAACAATAAATATTGCAAGTAAAGTCAAGTGCAGCATCAGGTCCTTATCAGCATATGGTAATAACCTCATGCAAATAAGAGCAAAGCACCATCCAAAGGCAAAGCAGCCAAGCCCCAGAATAAACAATTGTCCTTTAGATCGATAGCCAGCATATATATATATCCATATGTTTTGGAGGTAAAGCTAACTAAGGATCAAGTAGTAGAAAGTATATACCAATAATGATATCTAATAAGAATTCATCTCAGAAATAATAGCAAAGTTAACCAATTGATTTTAGAAATATGCAAAAAATAGAGAAGGCAGGGGGTAATTCACCAAGATCAAGTATAGGAATCTGTTCTTTCAGTTGAATAAACTGAGATGCATAGTCAAGTATAGCTATAGGTCCAGACCACTGGAACCAAGGTATCATCCAGGAAAATGTAAATACTAAAATTTAGGAAAAAGATTAGGTAGTAATAGATTCATGTCCTTGGAAAAACAAGTGGACCAGATTAAGCATCACAGCCGCACTTAAAACATGAACTAGCATATATGAGAGTTAGTATTGGTATCATCTGTAGAATCTAGACCACCAGGAGAAACAATGAGGTAAAGGTTAAACACATACCAGAAGCACATATATTAGTTTAAATTAATGCTAGGACTAAAGAGCACATATACAAGTCCACATATGGCTCTATTGGGAGTAGCCACTAGTAGCATCTGTTTTTCAATTTGAAGAACTGATGTAGGCATAACCATATATGGGAAACAAAAATAACTGAGATTAGGTATAGTATCTGTTCTATCAGAATTTCTGCCAAATCTCTAAATGTTCTCAAATTCAGTCATCATAGAAATAAACTAAGTGTATACCTGTTCTTTCAGTAAAACAAATTGTATGCCTATACACATACATATACGTCTAGACCACAGGAAAAGCTAAGGTTCAAGGCACCCATTGTCTTGCTACAATTAAGCATTCCAGTGTTAAATCGCAAAGGCATCAACACCATGGAAATGTGTATATATAGGCCAAAGCATCACTCTTCAGAATCTTTCAAGAAATCTTAAATGGAATCAAGAGAGACTTGAACATATATATTATAAGTTGAATGCACAGTTCAGCAACAGAATTATGAGTGAGCCTAACACCAAATTAACCGGTATAGCATTAGCCCAGGACAACTCAATCAAGCAACCTAAAGCCAATACGGGTTCCAGCAAATGCCTTAACCAAATCAATTGAGAAGTAAAAAGGGGGGGGAGGCAGCAAGCCATGAGGCTTAAGATGAGCATATACACATAATTAAACAAATCCTCATTCCAGGAATCAATTGATTTTACCATCTTAATAAACCCTAGAGTTGGGGAATTTGGAAGAGGGGATTAGAGAAAAGAGATACTTACCTGTAGAGGAGGAATCGGCAAAGCAACCCAAGGCGCCACCAGCGGGGGTTCGGGCCAATGGAGCACCGGGAGTTATCGGGCTACGACACCAGCCACGGCCACCCCGGGCAGCGCCGAGGGGAGCGACGGAGGTGGCGAGTCAGCGACGCGGCATCCAGGAGACGGCAATCGGGCGGAGGCCAGCGGGGCTGGACCGAGCCCTAGGCCGGAAGCCGGGAGGCGGCACCGCAGGAGTGACCGGAGCAGGTCCGGCTGAGCGGCGCTCACCCGAAGGCAGAGGAGAGCGGCGCCGAGTGGGAGGAAGAGACCGATGGCGGAGAAACCCCGGTGCGGCGGCGGCGCATGGGTGAGTTGTGAGCGAGGAGAAGGGGAACCGAAGCGGCACGGTAGGAGGCACTGGCGAGGATGTCCGAGTCCTAAGGCAGCGTCGACCGAGACAGGCCAACGGCGAATGGGAGTTCGGCAGCAGCACAAAAGGGGCGGAGAGACCGGTTGAAGAAGAAAGAAGAGAGAGAAAGGGGTAGAATGCGGGCTGAGTTAGGTTAGATTAGGGTGAGTGTTGGTCTGGCTCGGGTTGAATCAAAAGAGGGCCGGCCGAAGGAAAATTCTTTTTTTTCTTTCTTTAAAAAAATGGAAGCAAACAAAAATGATTATTCTTTTGCTGTGAAAAGAAATAAGATAAAATGAGGATATAGAGATATATGTGTAAACACCTAATTTGTAGATTATTCTAAATTGATTAAAACATACTATTCATCTCTAGAGAAGATTAAGCACTAGATTAGTTCTTAAGGTTATACAATAGGATGAATGATCATATTGAACTTTAAAAGATGATAAACCAAAGGTTTAATTAGTTAGGGTTATGTTAACTCAAGTAAAAATAAACATAAAAATTTGATTACAATTAAAGTTAGCTACTACCTTAACTAATTCTAAATTCTCATAAAAGATTTTAAGTGAATTATGTCTGAATATTATTTAGAAAATATTAATAGACATATCATCTCATGCATATCGCCATGTCATCTGCATTCATACTTGAGCTTTTCTAGATTAGTCCTTATCGAACCTTATTATTCTCTTTGCCAGAAGCCGAAGTTCCACAAGTAAACCCTTCGAACTCCATTTTCAATCCGATACCATGCAAGTCCAGTTTCTTGTTCAAATCTATTGAGAATGTTTTTCAAAACTTCCCTCTTGTCTATAATATGCACAAAATGAAAACCTATTTTCTAAAGATCAATTAACTGTTGCTTTGTTTGGATCGCCGGTTCTTGGGCGATAGCATGGTGGGTGGTGAAATCCTGGTATGGGTGCCGGATGGCACATTGAGAAGGTGGATTTTATCACACTGGAATGTTTCATATAAGGTTAATGGAACCAATGATCGAATGTGCTAAAGGACCGTAGCGACCGCGCATACCACATACCTTGTATGGGTGGGGCTGAGCTAAAGTACCCTTTACCCTAGGTCTATACTCCCCCGGGAAAGAAAGATCTCAATAGTTGTATCCGTAGTATCAACTGTTGGGAAGGTGGTGTTAGCCATTGGGCTACCCTCAAGTGTTGTATCCGTAGTATCAACGTGAGACTGGTAGTCCTTGCCCGTAGTGCAGGACTGCGACGCGGAGTAAACCGAGCGGGCGGCGAAACGGCTCTGTGATCATGGGTACGTGATCTGAGATTAGCTACCTCGGGTACATGCTTATGATCGTGTGTGGGTACAGTTGCGCACCTCTGCCGAGTGTACAGAATTGTGGCATTGTCAGTCCGTGTTCCCGGTTGGAACTGCGAACCCGGCAAAAAAGGGATTCATCGAGAATCCTAGCAGCTTGTGAGACAGAAGATCATTAGTCTCTTTAATTAAAACTTGACTCTCTTTCCTTTCAAAACTGTATTGCTTTTGGAGAACGTTGCCGTTCTCAGTAGATAGTGCATCAAACACCTCTTTGCTATTCTTGGACTTGTTGAGTACCTTCTGTACTCATCCCTCTATTCTAATTCCTTTGATTAGGAAGTGAGCCGACAATAAATCCAAATCTAGTCAACATCGGGGTTGAAGATGAAGTTTTCAAGGGGTCGACAGCGACGAAGGAGGACGAAGGCGACGACCACTACATCGACCATCGTGATGAAGATCCCGAAGCGTAGAGTACAAGTCTAGTATATGGGAGATGAGAGTATAGTTATGTCTTTTGCTGTAACCACTTGGAATGGTTTTAAATTCCCCGTACTTTTAGAAATATATTTGTATCTTGTGCTCTGAGTTTGTAAATTAAGTTTGTAATAAATAGACCACTGCAATACTTCTGTTATGCTACTCTGTGAGATATGTACAGTTAAGAAGTCACTTCGTCTGTGTGTATCGCCGCAGTAATTGACACGTCCTTGATTCGCTCCGTATGTCGCCTTTCCTTTGTTGCCCTTTTGGAAATCCTATCTTCTGTTCTGTCCACTAGAGTTTAGCATTCCTTTTCCTTTTCCAGTTGGATTTTGCTGATTTGATCTATTGGTGTTCTGTTGATTTTTAAATTGAGCTCTTGCAACTTCTGATGGAAGGTTTTTCCTTGGATACATGTTTCTAAGGTGGGTGGGGTCTCCACAGTGGAAACACACAGTGCTGCTATAGAGACATTCTCTGCGCAAGTGATTACCTCCGCCACTTGAAACATCCAGACTGCATTCGTGGTGCAACGTTCTGCGGTCTAGGTGCAGGTGTTGGTGTTCCTCTTTGCTGTCCTCCAAGAGCTGTAGGGATCCATGTCTTCGTCCGCGGGGCATTAGAGTAGTTGCCAAACTGTCTAGCCTTTCTTTTCTTGGTTTCCTCTAGATTGTTTCTCGTTGTCTCTGATTTCAATAGACTATCAATCATTGTCTGGAAATCTGAGTATACCTGGGAAGAAATATGGTATTTGAGCAATGATTGCAATCCATGCTCAAACTGGTCCATCTTCTTCTTTTCCGTGTTGACATCTTCTTTTGCATATCTGGCCAGATAATTAAATTGGTGCAGATATTCCAGCACTGATCGATTTCCTTGTTTAAGATCAAGGAACTCTCGTCGCTTAAGTGCGAATATTCCCGGAGTGATATGCACCTTGCGAAATTCTTTAGAAAATTCCTTCCAAGTGATGTCGTCTTTCTGCTGGTGAGCTTCTCGGTAATTGATCCACCAAGATGAAGCGGGTCCTTGCAACTAGTGGGATGCAAATAAAACTTTCCCTTTATCGGTGCATTGAGTGGTTTCTAATTTTCGCTCCACATCTCTTAGCCAGTCATCTGCATCGAGTGGTTCAACTGAGCTTGAAAAGGTAGGCGGGTGGGTTTGCTGAAAATCACTCCATCTACTTCTTCCACTGTTTTCTTGTGTTGATGCTGTTCCTGGCGTCAGTGTTGCTAGCTTTGCGGCAATTTGTTCTAACATCTTCGCCTGCATTTCCATCATTCTCACTTGGTTGGCTTCTACCTGCTGTCAACTGGGCTGTGGGGTGGTAGGTGTTATCTACACATTCATGTCATTCAAAAATAATACGTATGAAATTAACATGCGAAAAATAATAACTAGACTAGTAGTACAATAATTAGCATGGCATATGGGTTCAACATGAACAAGAAGTGTGACTTGCCTACTGCATCGAAGTCGTTCGGGTCGATGTCTTCATGATGTTCTTCACCGTCGGGATCCTGCCCTGGCATCAGTTCGTTACTATCACTCCCTAGTTGCAAGAAGATCCAAACAAACAAACATATATAAGTCCGGGCTCGACGAATGCGAGCTGGGAGCAAAATGTAAATTAATTTGAAAATACTAGTAAAAATAGGGTGTGGGGTGGGAGGTCAGAATCGAAGGTTTGAAAGGATGGAAGGAAGATACAGAACATGGGTTAGGGTTTCGGAGAAAAGTCAGGATATATGTGGGATAAGAGGGTTTTGTGGGTGTCGGACGTTAAAAAGTGGGAATTTGAAGAAATGGAGTGGAAAACTGGAACCGTACTGTCGAGACAATCGAAACGGTATATAATAGGGTTTTTAGGGTTTTGGGGCCCACTAGGGCCCTCCGGTTGAGCTAAAAATGGGTTGGGTTGGATATGGGTTTGGGCTTGGGTTTGGGTTTTGGGCCCTAACAGAAAAGAAAATTAAAAGAAAAAGAAAGAAATCAAAATCTGTTGGGCTCAAATCGATTTGTTCATGGGCTATTGTTGGGCTCGGCCCGTTAAAATAAAATAAAGAAAAAGAAAAAAGAGAAGTGGGCCGGCCGATTTCGGCCTGGGTGCTCGGGAATGGCCCGAGAGGGAGCTGGGCTAGCCCATTAGCGGAGAGAAGATGGCCTGCTAAGGAGAGGGGTGGCAGCCCAAAAGGGAGAAGGCCGGCGGCCTGGTCGGAAGACAGGGGAAAGGGGACGGAGGAGGTGGCTGCCGGTGAAGGGGATGAAATCCGTCGCCGTTGAGGCTCGGTGGTTCAATTGGCTGCTCGGGATTGGAGGGCGGGGATTCCGTTTTGTAGAAAAAGGGAGTTGCTCCCGGGGAGATTTGGGCTGACAACGAAGGGGAGTGGCTCGGTTAGCTCGCCGAAGGGGAAGGCGATGACAGCGGAGCTGTCGGGCTCGGGAGAGAAGAGGAGCGGCTCGGCGAGGATCTACGGAGATCGGGGGACTCATTTTCGAGGAAAGGGAGAGGGATTGCCGAGAGGAAGGAGTTCGGCGACGGCGAGGGGCTCTCGGGATTCACCTCGCCGGAGTGGAGGAAGGCGGAGGCGAGCCGCCGGGCTCGGGGGAGAATGAAGGGATGCCCAGGAGAGCTCGGATGCGAGAGGGAGTGGAGAAGGGGAGTTCGGGGGCATGAGGCGCAGGAAAAATGGAGGAGGGGAGCTCGGTCTCGCCGGCTTTTATAGGCACCGGAGCGAGGTGAAGCCGGAGCGCGGAGCTCGAGGGGAGACCGCACTGGGGCGGGGGCGAGGCGGCGTGGCGAGTCAAGGAGCTCGAGCGCGGCATGCAGGGGCGAGGTGGCGAGTGGAGCAGCGAGCGGCGCTGATGGTGGCGCAGAGGGGGAAGAAACCCGGCGATGCATGGTCTGCGACCTCGGGCGCGGCGTCGGGACGGAGGGGGCGAGGGAGGCGATGGCGATGCTGGGCTGAATGGGCCGAGAAAAGGAAGATGGGCTGGGCTGAGGAGATGGAATTTGGCCTAGATGAGTTTGGGGATTTAGAAATTTTGAAAAACTTGGTTCTGTCACATCGGGTCTTACGTCTGGTCTGTTGTTAGAGGTCGGAATATACTCTAGTGGTACTGCATTGTCTTGGAGTTCGAAAATTATTCCTTTATATAAAAATAATCTCTTGTTTGTTATGCGTTTTTTCCTGCCTCTGATTTTTATTAATAGAAACCCTGGGAGTATCAAGTATCTTACGAGTTCAGCCGCCAAAATATTGGAAGGGTAAACGAGAACAGACATAATTGGTGCTTACAAAAGTGGAGCGGAAAAACATTCTTAGAAACTAAATGCTAAAATGATTTATTCGCAGCAACAGTCTTTGTCTTAGCATATATTATAAGTGGCATATGTGATGTGCAATATTACTTTGTTGGGTTACTCTTGTAGGCTTACATGATAGGATATGATGTCTGAAATATGGCCATTCATCCAGTGTCTCACTTATGAAGCCATATTTTACTAGTTTAAACATATTTTACTTTGCCAAATAAATTGCCTTCCTCCTATCTCGCTGAAATTAATCTCCTATACTAAAATGGTCTTAACCACAGAGATATCAATTGGGGCATCAGTCTGAAATAACTAAACTAACTGATTGATGGCCTCGATATTGTTCGGAATATCTGGTTTTCCATCCATTGATTTTCTTAATAACAGACACTACCAGAATTTGTTACTTTACCGAGTGTTAGTGATATTCCCGAGTGTTTTTTGTCGGACACTCGGGATATTCAGAAAAAGTCCCGAGTGTAGACGTTTACACTCGGTAAAGACAACACACACTCGGTAAAGTTACAGTTTCCCGAGTGTTGATATCGAGACACTCGGTGAAGAGTCACTGCACTCGGGAAAGTAATTTGGCGGGACAATTTTTGGCCCCGCGCGCGTCTCCTAAATCCCCGAAGTCGCAGACCTGCTCCGGCCCCTCACCCCGCACTCCTCTCTCCCGAAAGCCCCCGCACCCGCGCCTCCACCCGCCCCCCTGCCCCGCCAGCGGCCAGATCCCGCCGCCACCGCCACCGCCACCGCCGCCGCCACCGGCCCCGCTCCCCTGCCCTCCTACTCCTCCTCCGGTCCCGCCGCCATCCTCCCTCCCCCGTGGCCGCGCTCGAGCGCGGGCGGATACGCCTCCACCCGCCCCCCTGCCCTCCTCCGCCAGCGGCCAGATCCCGTCGCCACCGGCCCCGCCGCCACCGGCCCCGCTCCCCTGCCCTCCTCCTCCTCCGGCCCCGACGCCATCCTCCCTCCCCCGTGGCCGCGCTCGAGCGCGCCCATCCGCCCGCGCCAGATCCGGAGCGCCGCCGGCTTCCACCGTCCGAGCGCCGCCCCTCCTCAACGCCTCCTCCATCCGAGCATCGTCCCGAGCCCACAGATCTCGGCCGGGCACCGACCTCGACCGGTCGTCGGATCCAGCGTCCTCATGCCTCACCACCGTCGGATTTGGCCTCCTCTAACCTCGCCGTCGCCGGATCTGGCCGTGGAGGGCTCAGATCCATGCTCCACCGCCATGGAGGGCTCGGATCCTGCCGGTGGTGGCCCCGTTGAACTTCGAGACGCCGCTGCTGCCCTGACCTCGCCCACCGCCGTCGACTCCTCCCCTGACCCGCCGCCACCTTCGTCCAGCGCCGCCTCATCCACCTCCCTCGGCAGCCCGCCCGCCTTCCCCTCATAAATTATGTACTGAGCTTGATTTATGTACGAATTTAAGATATATGTGTTACAACTCTTGTTGTGTGTGAACTGGTGGACTTATATGTGTGCTGGAACATTTTGTTTCTGGATTATATCATTGCTTTTGTTCATTTTGTTGTCTAAATGGTCTACGCAGGTGCAATGAATTGCTATTGATATATAAGGTTGCAATGCTCTTTGTGCAATGCTTTCCTATCGATATATTGTTGCAATGGACCGAAAGCTTAAAATCGTATTTCCCGAGTGGTCAAATAGTGCCCTGAGTGGTTGGGTCGGAATATTTCCCGTGTGCTAAGACTTTCCCGAATGTCAAACCGAACACTCGGTAAAATATGACTTCCCGAGTGTTTTTTCAAAAACACTCGGGAAAACTGTATTTTCCCGACTTTAAGGTGCCGAGTGTTCTTTCCCGAGTGTAACACTCGGGAAATAATTTCCCGAGTGTTTTTTAGCCTTTCCCGAGTGTTTCTGACACTCGGGAAAGTATCAAATTCTGGTAGTGAGAAAAGCACTATTGCTTCCTGGCTACATTGGTACAATACACACAACCTCAACTCAAGTACAAAGTTAATAACGAACTGGCTTTATGTAGATAAGCAACAGATTACATAGTTTAATAGCATTGCATGACTTCAGAATTACATAATCTGTCACGCGACCGCTTCCGGGACACAAATCCCTGGCAACTGCTTCTAAGTACCGGCCACCCGCTGTATAGGCTCCTTGTTCTATGGCCCCTGTAATAAGGACCACAATTAGATAACCTATAACGAATTAGAGATTTCTTTTCATTGAATATAATATTATTTATGCAGTCATATTGATCAACATTAAGCACTCAGTTGCACTAGGATTTGGCCTCACAAGCCCCTCCCCTCAACCCTGTTCTAGAATATATTTGGAATGCTACGAGGCGGTGAAAGGTTGAATGTTAAGTAGACCCATCGCCATGCAAGACATGCAAAATGACAATCAAAGAAGAGATGCCGAATTGTCTTCATATGGACCTAAGGAGATTTCAATAGGAAACTGTGGTGACTTGGTAGCGGTGATCAAAAGAAAGGTGGAGAGAGTAGAGTTTTGCTTTTGTTACATTATAACAATTGTATCCTTGCTGAAAATCTGTAGCTATTAGGCGCGTCATTATCATCCAGCATACAACGGGAGAAAAATAAGGACAGATTTAATAGCCAATGGATGTTTCTATTCAATGTTGTTATTGATAGCCTGGATTTACGCTAAATTAAGATATCAGGATGTCATTCACACAGGCCAATTCCCAAGATGACCCGACTTTTGAGAAGCTGGATAGAATGCTATGTCTGCTGATTGGAAAACCACGTTCCCCTAAGTCATAGTCATAGCACTCGATCGGTCATTGTTAAATCATACGCCACAACCATTGGATACTGGAATGCAGCTTATCAAGGAGTAAAAAAGCCTTTCATGTTTGAACTTGGCTAGCTCACTTTGATGGCTTCATTTAGATGGTGTCTGGAATTTGGCAAAAGAAATCTAAGGGTTCCACTCCCAAGCAAAAGTGGCAAACCAAAATTCGTACGCTTAGATATCTCAGAAGCTGAACTATCAATACTAACGGTGAATACAAAAGAGAAAAACAACGTCTCATTGGTATTATTGATATGCTTGATAAAAAGGATGAAGTCAATATATTGTCTACTCAAGAAGTAACCTTAAAACAACAATCAAATGACGTGAAGAAGAAATCAAATGATATCAATGTGCCAAGGTAAAATATCTTGTTGAAGGAAATAACAATACGAGTTATTTCCACAAGGTTGCAAACGGCAAGCATCATAAGCAACTAAATCTCTCAGTTGGGTACCAATGATGTTTCTATAGTGGGTGAAGTACAATTGAAATATAGTTCGTCCTCGATGCAGTATGGATTTTATCAAACTTAAGGTCCAAAATGAATTTGACTCATGCATACTATGTGTTTTTCTTTAGGTTCTTTAAATAAAGGGATAACTATGGTTGTGAAATCGTCTGTTTCACTGCTGATGTTGCCAAGGTATGCTGTAACAATAGTTGAGTAATTCTCAAGCGTACAAACTTTTCTCTTTTAAGATGCGATGTCAATCTACTATATCTTGCTCCGTTAGCTTAACCCTTGACAGATTTCTCTCCACTTTCTCTTGTCTATGTGTGTTGCTACTTCTCATCAGAAACATAAATAGTTTTAGAATTTCAAATAGTCAAATATTTTTAAGTTTAATCATCAATATAGAAAAATTACCAACATTGACAAAAACAAATTAATACTATTAGATTCATCATAAAATATATTTTTTAATATATAATTATTTTTACTTAAAATAATATATTTTTGAAGAAATTAATGGTCAAAGTGTCACTTTGAACACCGTATATAAAACTACTTGCATTTCGGATCAGCGGGAGTACTTGATAGTCGTTTACTTATTCTTCTAGTGGTTATATTTCTACGATGAATTAACAAAATCAATAATTTAATCACCTGTTTCTTCATGAGTTCCATGACTTTGAGTTCCTTTTATAATTTGTGCTTCTACCTAAATATTTTGTTTTGCTTTCGGTAAGTAAATGTGGTATCACTATAGTTTGAATCGTTCTTCTGACTTCTTTCTAGTTACCGTCAGTTCAAGTCATATGGTAAACCCTTTGTAGGGTGCCGCCGAAATGGAAGGATTGGAGAAAAAAGCAGAAGCTAGTGGTGCAAGCCAACCTGTTGTGAAGGACTTGAAAGAAGAATTTGTTACTGAATATATATACCCCTGCCTGCGTGCTGGTGCAGTTTATGGAAGAAAATATCTGCTTGACACTGCAATGGCTAGGCCTGCTATTGCTAAGGTAAAATATGTAAGATAGTTGCATCTTGTGTATGAATAGTAATCCAGTATCTTATCATAATTGCCTTATAGATAAATTTTTAAATGCATCCTTCCTTCATCTCTAATTGACAACACTATTCAGAGTGGGTATTATTAAGACCTGCACTTGCTCGTGCTAGAATACAAGTTGTCTGAAATCAAATCACTTACGTAAAAATTGATGTCACGTTTGGTAGCTAGCCATTCGCTCTGGTAGAATCTTAAATCTGTGTGAGTGGAGTATGATTAATTTCTTGCTATATGTAGACTTATCAAATTTTTCTTCTTTAATACTCGGGAATACTTCATTTCTTATTTATTCCCTAAAGTTTGACCTGTGCTTGCCTGAGAATAAATAGATCGAGAGGCAGCGGACGGTTGGTCCTCCCGTGTCGTGTCAGGTATATCCATATTTTAGACGTCACCATTTTAATCTCCTTTCTCTTCTCGTTGCCACCATCACCGTCCTCTTTACACATTTTGTTCTAAACGGTGAGGCCTTTTAGGCGGTGATAGTAGCGGAGGCATCTTTCCTCATGCCTATTTCAAGTGACAATCAATCTGGAGGAGGCTATACGCGTGAAGTTCTTTAAATTGGATCAAGGCGTGCGACCGGCGCTGCCAGAATGGACATGGTGGCTACAGGCTGTGCGCTAAGCGAGAGATCAAAGAGGACCGACACAAGGGTGACGTGTATGTGCCATGCCCCGCCAGCAACATGGGGGTGCACCCTTGTGCTCCTGCAGTCAAGTTAGTAGGTAAGCGGCATCGATTCTCTAGGAGACGCTTTTGGCACGGCAAGGGTGGTAGATCACGACTGCTTGACTGATCAACAAGAGATTGTGGTGGACTTCAGCCTCCCTATGTAGGTGCATCCTGTTTCGATACGAGTTCCCTTCCAGTGTCCTGGACTCTATTTTTGAGGATGGTGATGATCTGTGATGACAGGATGGGGATTTGGTTGAGGCTACGACGGTTGGTGATATTGGTGCAAATGGTGAACACCAGAGCTTTGGGTGAAATTCCTCGATCTGTTCTTCGTTGGATGAATTTGGCAACACCAGTACACGAGTATTGTCCCCTTCTTGAAGCCTTGTCTTTGAAGCAACGACATAGGTTCTTCAGGGTGAAAACCCTCGATCTGTCCTTTGTCGAATAGATCTGAGAACGGTAGCGCATAAGTATTGTCCCTTTCGTGAAGGCGTTGTCAGGTTGAAGAGTTGATTTATCTGTTCTAGTGTTATTTAGGTTGTTGTTCTGGTTATAAAAGTAGCACACCATTGCGCTGGTGGTGACGGATTTCTCCATCAATACTAGCCACAGAGTGGCCATTTTGCCATTTATAAGTCGATTTCATCATCAACATTTTGTATGTCGATCTTCAGTTTTGTTGATTTGCTAGACCAGTACCGGGATGATATCTGTCAGCGGAGTGATCTGATCAATTGATCTCCTGTGAGTCTGATACGGATCATGCAGTAGAGCTTGGTGTGCTATCGTAACACATGATAAACGGAGGGATTTAGGCCCTGTTAGAACACGGAAATTTTCTTAGGTTCATTGAGGAATTGAATTGTTTTATGTGAACTTACCTGCAAAAATTCTTACGTTCTAAAGATTGCCTTTAAATGAAGAAAAACAAATAAGAAGTGGGTGGGTAATCATGATATGAACAACTCACCATCGCACCATGTACTTTGCATACAAGCCAAAACCATATCACATATTCGTTTGATTGGTGTTGCAAATTAAATTGCTATCTTTAGCAATCTCCGAAGGATGCGGCTTGTCTGCTCTTTCTCTATGTTCGTATGTATTCCCCCTCATATATGGCTATTATGTATTGGCCTTAGACTAACTGGTTAGACCTTTTAGTAGATTTTCGCTGGAAAAAGTTACAGCTTAACCAAACAGTTAATTTAGAACAGCTTATGTTGATAGTGGCTGTAGGCTTTGTAGTGTAAATTCAGTTGTTTAGAAAAATTGTCTTCCCTCAGCTTTTTATAATGTGCTAAAACTTTAGGGCTCATTTTCCAAAATGTTGTAGATAGTTTAAATTAATCCAAAGCCATATGTTCACTTTCCCACAGCCACGTCAATTTTTCAGACAACGAACTAATAATAGTCACCACCCAACCAAATAGACTCTTAGGATTGGCTACACATGCCACATGCCTAAGACTTTCCCTTTCCTCCTTCCACTTTCCGCTCTGCCTCATTGCTGCCTTCTTCACTAAGGCGCAGATCCGGCGCGTACTCGTCCTGCGCTGGGCAGTGGGCATGGCTCGTGCTCACGGTATTCACAATTCACCCCTCAACCACTCGAAGCTCTCCCTCGCCACCCCGCTTTTAGCAGGTAAAAAATAAGCAAGGGCCAACAAAAACAACTCCGACGACAAGCAATTCGCAATGGCAATCAATCAATTCGCACTCCAAAAAAGAAATGCTCCGTTTAGAAGGATTGGATGCTCCATTGTTCCATGCTATAGCACAGCAGTGCGTGCTTCCATGCATATGGCAGGCATGGATACATGGTCAAGGTATTAATGTTGTCTTAATGGAGGAGGGAGGAAAGATTAAAAAACGGAACTAACTATAGCCCAGAGCAGAGCAAGCAAGTGGAGCAGCAGCCGTAGATCACCGCGGTAGTAAATCTGCAGATCAAAGCGGCGGAGGCGCGCGCTTCTCGTCGACATAGGCGGCAAAGGGGCAAGATGGAGGAGAAAAGAAGAAAGTCAGAAAGAGAAAAGTCTGTGAGGTCCACGGAGAATGCAAAAGCCAATAGGTAAGCGACACGTGTGAGGGAACATGTACGAGAGCATAGGAAAGGAGCAGGCAAGCCGCGTCCATCTCGCAAGGAGTTGGCAGTGCTTTATGCCGTTATGCAATGTGTTACATTTATGGTCCTCGATTGCATTGGCCATTGGACAAACACTTTATATATATTTCTTGTATTAGTTATTTTATTTTATTCTATTTTGTTCATGTTTTTTTTTACGTGAGATGCACATTTGAGCGGTAAGTTTCGTCGGAGCTAAACTTAAATATATAATTAGACTCAGGGGTCAGGGACTGAACTAATCAGGGCACGCACCCAAATAATTAGTTACCCGGTGCCGTTCCCGTTCTCTCCCCAGAACCTAATTTTGTTGAAAATGCTATGACCACCCAACAGTTTACTCTTAAAGTTTTTTGCATTATTGCACTTTAGTTAGAAAAGATGATACCATCAGAGATTCCACCCATTCCAAAATTTTAAGATAGTTTACCTCTCAGACGGTTTACTGGGCGCCCGACAAGTTTTCACCTTTGATTCATTATGACAAGATCATTAAAACTAGGTCTCATGTTAATATGTTCTGATGACTTTTATTCGGCGTTGTAGTTTTCAGGTTGTAATCAATGAGTTATCACGTTGTTTGAAATGAGTTATCAGGTTAAAATCAGTGTGTTACTAGGTTTCAACATCGGTTTCACACCCCTAGGACTTATATAATAATGCTCCGATAATCTAATACTATCAATTACTACTTGATAAAACTTCATTACTCCCTCTAGTCTTACATATCAGTGCGACGATGCTTATAACAAATCAGTTACCACCTATTAACCGTTCACTACTAATTTGATAATTATTCACTACAAACCTGATAACCAGCATATTATAACCTCGTAACATTTGACAACGAAATTAATTTCTTCAGAGCATACCCAAGTGGGATCTAGTTTTGAAGCCCTTGTAGAGACAAACCCAATAATGCAAACGGATCACGAATCGGATTAACGGTTTAGGAGATAAATCATTTTAAATTTTTTCATTTAGCATTTAGTGGGGGTTGAGTCAGCAATAGAAGAGTGTCGTCGTTTAGACAAACTGGGGCATGTGCCTTGGTTAGATTTCCCAGTGAATGCAACTTTAAAATGAAGTACCTTCCGTTGAACCTTCAAGCTGATAGGTGAAATTATTTGTGCATTTAATTTAATATGGTATCAGAGTTAAGAGATCTCAACTTCAAAAAGAGGCCACACAATATTGATAAAAATATTTATGTCCTAGTTCGATCCTAAGTCTAAGGTCTGGATGAGCCTAAACATGAGGAAGACTGTTAAAATAAATATATTAACCATCTTTCTTCATCAATTTGAGCTAATGGGTGAACTGGTAGGTGTTTCTTTGAGGACACTAGTACGACTGAACGGAGTACTAAGCAATTTATATCTCCATTGAAGGCAATGGCTGATGTTGCCAAAGAAGTCGGAGCGGATGCAGGGCTCATATGGATGCACCGGAAAAAGTAATGATCAGGTAAAATCTGCTATTAATGCGAAATATTAATATGGGCGGTCATCTGATGCTAACATTTTCTGTGGGTTCGCTTTGAGCTTGCATTTTATGCGTCAAATCTTGGACTTACAGTGGTGGCGCCTTAGAGGGAGTGGGATATCACAAGCCTTGAAGAAGCAATTGAGTATGCAAAGAAACACAACGTGCCAGGTCCAGTTTCAAAGAAATCAACAGTCAACATATATATAGCCGAGATCGAAATTTGTGGCACCTTAGCCATGCGGTATTTTCTGTTCTCTTATTGATCCCTTGTAGGTTTTCTGGAGCTCTTGTCCATTTATTTTGTTCTCTCTGTTCTTAAGGAGATGATTTTACACATTTTTTTTTACATGAAGCATATGTTCCAAATTTTCAGATCAATGAAGTGTAAAATCTCATTGATGTCATTGATTAATCTTCCGTATCGTTGTCTTGTTCATATCTTTAATTGAAAGTCATGATGCTTTGTCTTTTTATGTGAGACGATGTGAGTTGTCTAAACATTGCAGGGTGACATTTTGGAAGACCCAACAGATGAGCCAAAATACCATATGTATATGATGTCTGTTGCACCAGAAAATGCACCTTCAGAACCTGAGTAAGTGAACAATCTTTTATCTGTCCATAATAAATGAACCATTCAAGTAGGGTTGATTTGGAATCTGGATATGATTATTCTGAATTAGCAATGTTTGATCTTTCTGTGGTCAAATTTCAAATTCTTAATGTGAAGTTCTAACTTGTCGACATGGAAAAATATGTATATCTTCATTCACTTAATTAGCATCTTCAAGTCACAGTGAAAAAAAAATAAGACCATGTTTAGGTAAGATCAAAGTAAGTGATCTGGTGGCTCCAATTTGTTGCCTGGTTTTTGTATTAAGGAGCCTAGCCACCAGCTATCTCAAGGGTAATGGAAACTAGAGGTATGCTAAGGTTCATGAAAGCTGCATCTATAACTGGAGTGGAAAGGTATACTTTAAAGACTTACCAAACCCTGTGGTGCTATGAACTGCAAATTCTTGGTCAGATAGCATGTGCAGAAATCATCCAAATTGAAATTGGTAACACTAACATCAATCCATTTGGTGTTTTAACTTGTTTTGCCATTTCTCATTTTTCTTGCACAGACTTGCTTTATAGAGCATATATTTTCATTGCTCCACCATAATGCACATATATACTTTATTATCCGGCTGTATCTAAAAATAAGCTTCCTACATCCAGGTATCTGAAGATTGGTATCGTTGCAGGCGTCCCTATTTCTATCGATGGAAGGAAGCTCTCGCCGGCATCCCTCCTTGCCGAGCTCAATGAAATTGGTGGAAAGCATGGTACTGGGCGTCTCGATATGGTGGAGAACTGCCTCATAGGGATTAAGTCCCGTGGCGTCTACGAGACCCCTGGTGGCACCGTCATGTCAGCTGCGGTCCGTGAGCTCGAGGCCCTGAAATTGGACATGGAGACAATGCAGTGGGAGGACATGCTCGCCTCAAGTATGCTGAGCTAGTCTACGCCGGCCGTTGGTTCGACCCGCTCCGACAATCCATGGATGCGTTCATGGAAACGATCACTGCGACAACGACGGGTTCTGTGACCCTGAAGCTGTTTAAGGGTTTGGTGAATGTCGTGTCCCGGAAAAGCCCATATAGTCTGTACAGGGAAGACATCTGTTCGTTTCATCAAATTGTATGGTTTGCCTTCCAGAGTCCGTGCAATGTTAGAGAAGGGTATCTAAGCTGTGTTTGCCTTTCAAAGACAAAGGGTCCCGGAAGAGCATGTATAGTCTGTACGGGAAGGACATCTCTTAGTCTGAGAATGGGGAGATTTAGGATGCGTTTGGATCAGGGAACGAAGTGGAACGGAACGGAACCGTTCCAGGTTCTGGGGCGGTTCGGGCGTTTGGTTCGCGGAACGCAGCAAATTGGAACGGAACGAAGTGGTTCCACTTGAGGGAATATTCGGTCTAGATTCGGAACGAGGCGATACCGAGAAAATCATCGAACGAAACCGTTCCTCGCTCGTGCGGAACCCTATCTCCCAAAAAAACCCCGTGCCATCTCACACCCGAAACCCATCTCGCCATCCCCCGTTCGGCGGCGGCACCAGCGGTGGCGGCGCGCTCCCAGTCCCAAGCAGCAGCGGCGGCGGCGCCGGGCGAAGAGCAGCGAACAAAGGAGAGAAGGGGAAACTCCCGTGAGCCCATCTCACACCGCAGCCCCATCTCGCCTTCCCCCGTTCGGCGGCGGCGGCGCGCTCCCAGGCGGCGGCGGAGGCTGCGCGCTCCCAGGCGGCTGCAGCGGCGGCGCGCTCCCAGGCAGCGGAGGCTGCGTGCTCCCAGGCGGCGGTAGCGGCGGCGGCAGCGTCGGCGCGCTCCTAGGCGGCGGCGGCAGTGCTCTCCCAGTCCCACGCAGCAGCAACGAAGGCAGTGGGTCGACGAGCAGCAACCAAAGGAGAGAAGGCGACGGGAAGAGGAGAACTTCGTTCGGTTGCTCAAAATCCTCCAAATCAAGGTATGTAAGCAAAAAAACTACATGAATCATTCGGTTTTGGCTAGATCTGGGTGTTGCATGTCAATATTTGTGATATATGTTCACAGATCTTATGATTTTGACAGTTCCCTATTTATACTTGTTGTCAATGGTTGCATGCTACATGCATATCACAAATACATATGTTCAAAATTGTTGCCCTCTCTGTACAATTGCCGGTTCTGATTAGCTGTACTCCCATTTGTGTTAAATACATGTCGTTCCTTGAATTATTTTCGTTGCTTGAATTATTGATACAACCAGTGAGCAGATTACTTCGTAAGTGCATTGTAGATGGTGAAGAAAATGGATAGAAGGGGAAAGCTATTGTTTATGGGAGCCGCCACATTTGTGGCTCTTTCTATGGTGGCCTTGTATCTACGTGATAGGATAAGAAAGAGGAAAGCCCGCATTACTTATGGTCCAATGGAAGAAAGAGATCAAGAAAGAATCAACTATTTGAATAACAGAATTTTCAAGAGTGATGAAAAATGCAGGGATATGTTAAGGCTTAACAGAGCTCCTTTCTTTAGGTTGTGTCAAATATTGAGGGAACGCTCTTTGCTCCGTGACACTATTAATGTATGTGTGGAGGAGCAAGTAGCGATGTTCTTGAATACTGTTGGACATAACCTTAGAAACAGGGTCATCTCAACTAATTATGACAGGTCAAAAGAGACAGTTAGCCGCTATTTTAGACTAGTCTTACACGCTATAGGTGAGCTACGAAATGAGTTTATCCGGCCACCATCATTGGAGACCCCTACCAAAATTGCAGGGAACCGACGGTTCGACCCATATTTTAAGGTATTTTCAGCAACTATGCCTTAGTTATTTAGGCTAGAAATTATGAGGTTTTAATTTTTGTGTTACATGCATAGGATTGTATTGGAGCAATCGACGGTACACATGTAAGAGCTTCTGTTAGTAAGGATATGGAGCCTTCCTTTCGCGGTAGGAAGTCCTTTGCTACTCAAAATGTGATGGCAGCGGTAGATTTTGACCTTCGAATCACATATGTTTTGGCGGGTTGGGAAGGAACAGCACATGATGCGGTGGTTTTAGCAGATGCATTAGAACGTGAGAATGGCCTGAGTGTCCCACAAGGTAAGAAATTGCTTAAAGACAACTTTATACATAATTGCACAAACGAGTCACACATATTTTTGTCATGTTCTAGGAAAATTCTATCTAGTTGATGCTGGATACGGAGCCAAGCCTGGGTTCTTGCCACCTTTCCGTGGTGTGAGGTACCATCTGAACGAGTGGGGCAGCAATCCAGTACAAAACGAAAAGGAATTGTTCAACCTAAGGCACTCATCTCTACGAGTGACTATAGAGCGGGCCTTTGCATCACTCAAGAGACGGTTCAAAGTTCTAGACGATGCCACTCCATTCTTCCCTTTTCCGGTTCAAGTTGATATTGTTGTAGCTTGTTGCATTCTTCATAATTATGTGCTTACTCAGGGGATAGATGAGTTCATTATACCGGAAGTGGCTTGGACCGGCAACCCCATGAGGACCTCAAGGGAGCAACCAATTGACCATAGAGCCATGGTAGATCGTAGGCAACAAATTGCTACTAGAATGTGGGAAGATAGGCAGAATCACTATGGACATTGATTGTATTTGTGTAATGCCCGGACAGATGGTGGCCTTTTCTATTTCAAAGCAATGTATTTGTGGCATTTCCTATCATGTGTTTGCACTTATGAATGGCTGGACAGATCCATTTTCCATGTCAATAAAATCTATTTGTGTTGTGTAATGTCGTATCTTTCCAACTATTAAGGTCCAAAACAGATTATGCCATTTCTTTTAAGTATTTTCACTGCTTGACAGAAATGGACAATGTGGAAAACCTTGGTGGGAGTAGTCTGCTTGTGTGGACAAATTCAATGTCCACCATGATGCTAACTCATTTGGCTGACCTAGTGGCAAGTGGCACTAGAACTTCAAGTGGTTTCAAGAAGGTGCACCTTAACAACTGTGCTAAAGCCTTGAATGATCATTTCAAGCTAGCTATCACTGGAGATCAGGTTAGCAACCACCTTAAGAAGTGGAGGAAGATTTGGGCAAAGATTGAGAAGCTTAAAAAGATTAGTGGTGCTCTGTGGGATGAGGAAACGTGCACTATTAGGCTTGAGCATGAACACTATGCAGGTCATATTAAGGTAATTTTTTCTCGCATAGCATGTTAAGTTGTGATACGTTGCTGCATCTAAAGAGGTTGAAAATAACATACCGTTCATTTCAGGACCACAAAGGTGATGCAAATTACTTGAATACCCCTATTGAACACTATCATGAAATGGCGACAATCTTTGGTGCAAGTATGGCCACGGGGAAGTATGCCAAGTCCGGAAATGACCCGCTTTCTGTTGAAGTGCATGACATTGAAGATGACGAGGGAGGCAATGGAAGCAGTGAGTTCAATATGTCAGCAACAGCAAATGTTGGCGAGTCTTCTGCTGGTTCTAAACGAGCAGCAAAGAGGGCTAAGGTAGTCCCCAATGAAGATGATCCGCTGCTGTCCACACTGAGAGTTGGCCTCGAGAGAGTTGCTGTAGCACTTGAGAAAGCTGCTGGAGCCAACGATGATATTCCTGAAGGCCTCTGGGATGAATTGGCAGCCCTTCCTGGATTTGACGAGGCGCATCTTGCTCATTACTATGCCCATCTTGTTGACAATCCTAAGACTGCAAAGGCATTTGTCAACCTTACTGTCAGTAACAAGTTAGTTTGGATGACTAGATATGTCACCAAAAACTTCGGTGCATGACTAGATTACAAAGGTATCCCTTTAGATTTGTTTCATGTTATTTTACACAGCCAAGTATGCTATACTTCCATGTTTCATGTTTCTAACACTTAATTGTATTTGGTTTGTACCACAGGCACAAAATGAGCAATTTTCTGTTGTATTCAATCTAGAAGATTACAAAGGTATCCCTTTAGATTTGTTCATGAAATGGATGGTAGATATCATACACTTACATTCATTCTTGAATCCGACATTTATCCATACTGTTATCTTGTGCCTTTCACCATGTATATACTTAAGTAGCAGGCTAGGTGTTGCTTCTATGCACACTTTGCCCTTGTGTGCAGCATTTTCACTGAAGTTCCTTCAATGAATACTGCTTTTGTTCACTCATGTGTAAAGTTTGACTTAAGAATTGAAGAATGATTATGCTGGCACTGCTGTGTAGCTTGTGCAGGAAGGTTCTTAATTTCTAATTTTTAATCATCATCCTATGGAATAATACACAGAGACCTGAAACCTGGTATGGGTGCTTGGACTGTTTGACTTTTGCTTTTGCACTTCCATTAATTTTGCATTCTTTTGGTGTAACCAATACTGAATTGCATATTTATCTGATATTTTGATGGCAGTTGTAGATTCTATTGAAGATGTTAAAACATGGTACATAATGCATTTTTTAACTGAGAAACTGATATAGAATGTATTTTTTATGGCAAGGGAAGAACATGTGTTTTGAAAGAGAACTATCTTGTCAGAGTAATCATTTAATTTTTTTCAGTAAGCACAGTTGAATGTTACTGTCTCCACACCCATGGTACCTGCTTTACTTTCCACTCATGTTTCTACTCCAAGATGTTTCTTCTTTTCTGAAGGCAACTCTCTTCCCATTGTGTTACTATCTTTTATAGGTTGCTTGGGTACACTACAAGAAATTTGAGATACTGTGACGAAAATCCTCGTGACGGTGGTTGGAAACGTCACAGAAATACCTAATGTGTGACGTTTTATACCTGGCGTCACTGATTTCCGCAAATCGGTGACGATCACTGAATCACCGTCACGCATTAATAATTTCTGTGACGGTTCAGTAATTACCATGACGAATCTATTAGAGTCACAGAATCTTACAAATCAATGATGCTCATATGGTCGTCATGCCACATGTAGCAGTGGGACCCGCTGTGTTAGTGGTGGAAATTGTAATGACCCAAATGTTAAGTCACGAGGTCAAAGCAGATTATCGTAAATGAGAGTGGTTTATTTTCCTCTTATGCACGCATATAGCCCGGTTGAAAATGACTCCGATTAAAGACCCCATTTTTATAAGCATATATTTAGAAACCTTGGGATTCCAAAGGAAATAAAAAAAGAAAATAATAATAACAAAAATCCCTAAATCTAAAAGGGGCCAGGGGGCAGCTCGGCCACCCCAGCCCCTATTCCCACCGCCGCCGCCTCCTTAGGGATTTCCGCCGCCGCCCTAGGTCGCGCCCCCGACCTCGCCGCCCCGGCGACCGCCACCGGTGAGCCGGCTGCCGCCCTCCCTTCGGCTCCCCGTCGCCCCCTCCGCTCCTCCCCGTGCGCGCGTCCCAGATCCGCCCGCAGCGCGCGTTGTCGCCTCCAGTGCCAACCGCCGCCATTGCCGCCTCTTCTCCACCACGACTCTCCCTCTCTGCTCGCTGCCGCCGTCATCACCAGCCCCGAGCCCAAGGCTCGCCGCCGCCAAGCCATTGGAGCGACGCCGCCACCGACGTCCTCGTCTCCACCGGAGCTCGCCTTCGCCGCCGGTGAGTCACCAGTCTCCTTCAACCCTGCGTCCAAGCCCGCCAGTCCCAGCGCCGACGAGCCTCACCGTCAAGACAGGGTGAGCTTCTGTTCAACCAATTGAAGTCATTAGTTTCTAGTTAGGATTGCTTGGAATAAGGGTTAATTGTTAATAACTTCTTGACCTCTGCTGATCAATTCGATTAATTATTGGCTAAAGCACACTTAACCTAACCAATCGGTTCAATTGATTTGGATGTATGGCTGTTTGGGGCAGCTCGTGTTTAATTAACTTACTGATAAACTAATGTGATTCACTAATCTCTTGTCGGATGAAAGTGTTTTAATATCTCTAATGATGGTGTTGTCCGGTTTATTAGATGGGTTAGCTGAGTTAACCACAAGCGATTGAAGTATCGGTTGTTCACTAAAGTTAGAAAACTTAATTAGTAATTGAGATAGGTTGATGATATCCTAACATTTTTAGTAGTCGGCTAATGAACCAATGTTGGCGGTATCAAGGGCAGATAGTTGCATTGGCATACTTCATGTTAACAACTGTTTAATAAAGATGCTATAACTTGAGTAGTTTAGTACCTGAGCAGCGACGATAGCCCTAACCTGAGTTAATCCGCTAATCCATAGGGTTCCAACAATAGCTCTGCCCTAAAGACAGCTGAATAACCCAATGACTAGGAAATCCACTAGTTAAGGCAGCCATGTAATCAACCTAGTAGTCACATTTGTCCAAGTGTCGACCATAGTTAGTTGATAAATCAATGCACTGCTTCTCTGTAATTACTAGTTAGGGATTCCTTAACCAATTGGTGCATTAGTAAACGTCAGCTGTAGGTAACATACTTCCCGTTCCTGGTAGATATTGGTTGGTTAATTAGTTGTACTCATAACCATTAGCTGAAACCAATGTTATGAACTCTAGTTAGATGAACTGTGTTAAGGTTTTATCAAAACTCTATCTAAGGCTAATGAGCTAGTACATGTATAATGCATATTAACGGTGGACCATGACTAGTAACTGCTGTTATAACATAAACCATGAATACCTGGCTACACAATTTGCATAGTTGACTGATACCCTTCTTTTTACACATGAGCTCGACGGAATGCAAATTAACACTTTGATTCCTCAACTGATGACCTTACCAATGCTCTAGTTGCTCTAATGTTGATTAGTTAGCCCTATTAGCTAAGTCCGGGTATTTTCTTTTTCTAAATGCTTCAATTAGTTACTAACCAGTTATTATCTCAATTAATAATCCCACGGATTTAATCATGAGCTAACGTAATCCAGGTAATTTATTGATTGGTTGAGATTAGTCATTATAAGCCACACGTTTCAGAGATGCATAATATTAGCTAGGGGTCTGAGAATTGTTAATTACAATTCTTTGGTTTTAGCTCGGTTCATGACACTACCTCACCTAGAACTAACAAGAACAGATACGACATTCGGTCTTAGCTTCTTTTGCTGGTTCCGTATGCTCATGTTTGCATAATTGTGTTCTTATACTTTGGTTTGGTTCAGATTCTAATTGAACACTAGATTGCTCAGTTGTTAAGCTTGATTTTTGCCAAATCCATTAGGACGTTGCTCCCCAATTTCTGAGCACCCATGTGCCTCAGTCTGACTAGAATAGGGACTATACCTAGTCTTGGCTGATTGAATGAGATAAGAACAGAAATCTATATTTGGTTTACTTGATTTACTTCTGTAATGCTTTGCTGAACATTCCAAGGTGTTGCTATAGTCTATAATATCTGTTAAAAACTTACTTGTCTTAGCATTTCAAGATTGAGATAAGAACAGATTATTATACGGTCACCTAGTTGCCTTGACTTATTGTGATGATAATTTCTGAAAAGAACTTGAGAAAGGTTTGGGAAATGGTATTAACTAGGATAAGAGCAGATACTTCATTTGATACCTCCGCAACTCGGCAAGGTTGACACAGCAGGCATGGTGCAGTGACATGAGGTAACTCGCATTTGAGTTTCAAGTCAGATCTGTTGCAGATTGAGGTTGGCTTTGTTTGTTTGTTTTTTTGCCTTGGTAGGGAGGTTGGATTTGCAGGTGCTTGAGGTGTGTTGGAACGAAGGTTCTGTAGGGGCATTTGATCGATGATCACGAACAAATTAGTTCAAGGTATATTTCTGCAATCAAAGTATCAAATGTCTGCTATGTGTTTGATAAAATTTCTAAATGCACTAGCATCATTTCTGGCTATCGCTGTTGCTGCAGACTCCATAATGAGACAATCTATTGTCTTCCACTATTGTGTTTATCTCCCTTTCTGTTTTGTTTCATTGATGCATTTGCTTAATCATATCAATTGTGACCTGTTAAGCACGCCTGATGACTGAATTTAATCTGTACATCCATGATCCGATTTGGTTCTTCTTTAGGCTGCAAGATTGATTGATTGATTGATCCATAGTTCATTGCAAACTTTGCTTCAGCAGCAGGTAAACGATCCAATCATGATTTAGTAAATTCCTGGCTTCTTTTATCCATTCTTCATGGAGATAATCATTTCCAATGTTCCTTGATCTTCCTAGTGGGGTTGCTGGACAGCAGGGCATGAGCTAAAGAAGCCAGATATTTGCTTTCTCTACCTGAGGTAGATTTCTCTTTTCAGAACTTCAATTATTTGCATAATTTACCAATAAGAGAGCTCATGGAGTCATGGTACATCAAAGAAATCATATCTGCTTAACCTCTGAAGCTATAACAGATAAAATTATTATAGTTCCTCAACTGCAATACGAGTGTGCTGATGCATATGGACCATATGTGTTTGTTTACATTGTCATAATATAATGAGTCCCTTCAATTGCTTACCGTTGCTTCAGTACCCCTCTTATAGTATATACTGTATCCTTGCTAATCTGTGTATGGGGATCATGTTGGACTGCCTCCCTCAATTTCTGTTCTGAATTTGCTTGCTTAAATCAGCAAATCAGTGTGCATCCTGAATTTGCATTCTAAGTTTCAAGCAGAATTCATTTAGCAATTCATTTCATTCAACTCTCTGTCATCTTTTTCAGCTTCAGGTACTAAAATCATGCCACCAAGACGGGTGCATGAGAAGGAAAAGATGGCATCGCTTGAGGAGGAACAGAAACGGGTGCTATGTAACTATTATTTTGCAACTTATCCATTGTCCAGAGTGTCAAACTTGGTGAATCAGTGTTACTTTTAGTGTCATTTCTACTTTCAGGATGAATTGGCTGAGACAATTGAATTTATAATATGATTTATTTTTTGTTTCAATGTGATTTCGCTCTAAATTATTTATATAATGTGCTGTGATGTGAATTGAATATATATTGTGATATGCATTTGAAATAAATTTGATTTGACAATTCCCCGTAATTTAAATTCAAAATAAATTACATATATCTTGATAATGTCATCTCAATTAGTGACGAAAATTGTGACGTTTTTTATCAATGGGATGGTATGCCTAATGCTGACGTGGCATCAAATCAGTGACGTTGCGTCGTCACTGAATATGGTAGACTATGACATATTTGCTCCTTAAATGTGACGTTTATCGGCCGTCACAGAAACATCAAATTGGTGACGATGCAGAAAACGTCACCGAAGGTCCTATATTCAGTGACGTTTTTTCCGCGTGCCGTCACTAGGAGTAATCTGTGACGGGGATTCCGTGACGATGCTAGTGACGCCCAAAAAACGTCACAAAGGGGTATTCTGTGACGTTTTTGGCTTTTTCGTGACTTTTTTTGGCTCGTCACAGTAGGTCCGATCTCTTGTAGTGGTAGTTGTTGTTTTAAGTGCATGTCACAGGCTGACCTGATTGACAGCATGAGATCCTTGGGTTCCCTGATCTGGTTGAGTTGAAGGTGCTGAGAAGGAGAAAGGCTGTAACTTTCTCGTCTATGTTTGGGCTGAGGTTGATGCCATAATATATAGACATTTGTAGAGTGTAGCAACAAGTAGTCAGGTTGGATGGCACTTGGAGATGTTATTACTTATTAGTTATTTGAGTGCCTTTGGTCATCTGCCTTATGATACAAGAGATTTTTTTCATAGGAGGTCCTGCTGTGGCCCAACCTGACATGGAACCTTTGTTGACTGTTCCCCCTTTTTTGCTAGCAGAAGAGATCTCCAGATCTCTGCAATATTTTCTGTATCCTTGCATGTGAATCAATGGCGCTTACTGGTCCCTAATTGTTTATCCAATTCAATCTTGGATATATTTATAATGTTGAAGCTACTGCCTACAAAAGATTGTAACAAACCACTAGCTTTCAAGATATTCCCCATTTTTTGGCATATGTGGTGGTGCAACCTCAGTTATCCACATTTTTATATGATAATTGTTTTCATTTCGGTATTAGAATTTGTTAAATCTCACGAAGTCATCAAATTGTTGCCTCTCATTCTTGCAGGGGAAGGGGTTGCCATTGGCGGTTGGGATTGAGATCAGCCATGATAGGGAAGAATCTGCAGATGGAAGGATCAGCCACTCCATTCTTCCCTTTTGTTGAACGGGCTGATCTTGTTGTGCTTTAGGTTGGAGGCACGACGATTCCGAGGTTGTGTATTATACTATGGCTAAGTGAACTGTAATCAGTGTCTCAATCCTGATCTGATCCCCATGTGACTCCTCGTGCCTGTTAATTTTTTGGTGTGGTAGTGTGCTTTGGTGTTAGACTGGTTTATCTATGGATTGTAATTGCTGCATAAAGTGGCATGGTCCTCTCTGCACCGTTTTGCCCTTGGCTGTGCGACGCTCAGTCTATAACAGCTTTAAGTCAAGTTCTTTATGCTTTTCCAGCTTCCTAATATGCCAGTGACTGAAATGATGCCAGTGACTCCTGTTGGAAATTGTATTACTTTCTATTGTAAATGTGGAATTACTAGACGCTGGATAGTATATTGCTGAAAAAACAAAATATTTATTGCTCAAAATATAAATGAAATACTGCTGAAAAATAGAAATGAAATAGTGATTACATTTGCTTCCATCTCATCCTCTGAACCAAACACTGGAATGTAACCATTTGGTCACATCCCATCCTCTGAACCAAACACTAGAATGTAACCATTTGGTTCCATCCCATCCTCTCAACCAAACAACGGATGGAACCGTTCCATTCTTCGAATCAAACAGCAGAATAGAACCATTCCATTCCATCCCATTCTATGGTTCTAGAACCATTCCATTCCGTTCTTTCTCATTCCCCCATCCAAACGCATCCTTACATCTCTTCAGGCTGTATAGTGTTCCCACCATCCGCACAATGTTCGAGAAGGGTACCTAAGCTCGTTTTGCGTTCCAGATATATTTCTTTCTTCAAAAACTGCTCAAGATATAATCTAGTAACTGGAGACAACTGCAAGATGACCATGCGGGCTTTGAATACATTTCTGATTTGTTTATTAGTGTTGTGAAAATCGGTGCTACGCACGCCAATCTCCCACGAGGCGACACCTGAAAACGTAGATTTATACCTAGAGCATTGCAGAATAGGCAACGAGAGAACAATGTTTTTAACATGGTTCATTTGTAAAGTCTACATCCACGGGGCATGACTACGGTACTCCTCCCCTTATTTTGATCTTATTGTGTTGGCTTGGTTACATTGTATGGTGCCCCTTTTTTTATATAGGAAGCCTAGTATACACGAGTCTGACTCCGACTCTACTCACATCCTATTAGGACTCCACGTAGTACCCTAATACAATATTACGTCTTCTCTAGTCTAACTCGTAACCTACTCCTACACATATTCGACACAATCTCAACAAAACCTTAGCGAATATGTCCTCTACCATTTTGAAGTTGTCTTCTTCGAACCTCCGTGTACCTTGGACTTTGAGATTCACCTTTGTAGCTCAATGACTTGAAGCGCCGATGAGACTCATATGCTACTCCTTGATTCTACCATGACTCCACCTACAACTGTACTTCCTTCTTCCTTCATCACAGTCAACGATCTGGCGAAATTAGATTCCTCTTGCATCCGTTATATGTCCCCACCTATCTGAAGTAACCGCTCCATGCCATCATACATTGATCTTGAAGTTACCACATCCCATCAACACTATGAATCATGCCATCACTTTGGTAGCCTCTTGCCAGACCTGTATGAAATTGAGCGACTCACTGTTAGGTGCCACATAAAAGAGTTACTTGAATCCAACATCTTACTTATATTGACTATCTAACTGAAACTGAAGGATCTTCACAGCCATATCCTAAGTCATCTCACTGAGTCAAATTCCTAGTTGTCTCATCCTTTCTTTGGATAGTCATTCTCCACATGTCCCTGGTTGTAGCACTTCGGTCCTTCTGTTCCACAGAATAAATGATCTGGTCTTCACCATCAACCTCACTTCTAGATGCCCCTAAATTCAATGATCATTGATTGAAGACATCCTCGTGCTTCCACAAATCTTTGACATGTACCGACTTTCCAACCTTTCAGACCGTCTCTGTCTGCCGTGTGCCTGCAACCGCATCTCTCGCCACAATTCTCATGTCGACCCTCCGCAGCCCTGGTCAAATATCTCCTGGGTAGCTTGCCCACGCTTCTTCCAACTCCGCTGCTTTTTCCTCCATCAATTTTTCCTCAATAGATGCTGAGTCACACGGCTCGCCTCTGGACCACCGAGTACTCTTCTCCTCTGGATCACGTGTCCTCCAGATTGGCTATCTAGGCTTCAAACTCCTGAGATCTCGTGCTTTGAAGCCTCCCCCAACACCTGCTTATATAGCAGTCCTTGGACCCTCAAATCCAAGCCGAACTCCTACTCCGAGTCTCTCTCCTCCCAAAATTCAGAATCCAATTCGAATTTAAGCCAAAAAATGAATTCCCCAAAATCTAGACTGTTTTCAGGCCTCTGGGCTGCCTCCAGCCCTCCTGGGCCGGCCACCGACCTGTCTGGGCCCTGTACTAGCCTCCCTGGGCCACTGTAGCCCTTCTAGGCCAGTAGCGCCTCCTACTTGGGCCGCCTCTGCCTCCTGGGCCTGCCTAGGACAACTTGGCCACCTGGGCCCACACCAGTCGCGCGCCTAAGCCGGCTACCCTGCTTGGGCCGCCACCCGCACGCCTAGGCCGCCGCCCAGCTGGTGGCTACCTGGGCCGCGTGCCAGGCCGCCGATGCTGCCCTGCCTGGGCCGGCGCCTAGGCCAGTGGCCGGTTGGCCTACCTGGGCTACCAGGCCGCCACCAGGGCCTACTGTCGAGGCTCCCACGGCCGCAAGCCGTTGCGTCTCACCTCTTTTTTTCTTCTCCTCGCTCCACGTCGCGCAAAAAATTCTTCCACACAAAATCTTGTGTAAATCTTGTGCACGTGCCACTGCCACCCGTCTCATACCCACCGGATTCCTCTGCAGTGCCTCAAGATCTACAATCAAGCTCGTGCTCTGATAACACTTGTTGTGAAAACCAGCTCTAGGCACGCTGATCTCCCATGAGGCGACACGCAGAAGTGTAGATCTATACCGAAAGCATTGCAGAATAGGCAACGAGAGACACGACATTTTTAACATGGTTCAGCCATGAAGCCTATATCCACGGGGCATGACTACGGGTGCTCCTCCTCCCCTTGCCTTGATCTCATTGTGTGGTGCCCCCCTCTTTATATAGGAGGCCTAGAATACACGAGTCCGACTCCAACTCTACCTATATCCTACTAGGACTCCGCGCAGTACCCTAATACAATAGTACGCCTTCTCTAGTACAACTCGTAACCTACTCGTACACATATTCGACACAATCTCAAAAATTAGTATTAGCATACATGTGAACTGTAAATTTAGTTGTTGATGTTGCATGCATATGAGTTGAAGAATTGCTGCAGGCCTATGTGCTAACTTATAGTAAGAGACCGCTATTAGCTTAAAAGTTGACTATCAAAAAATACTCCGTATTAATTCATAAAAATAAAACCAAAACTCCACAATTATGTTAGCACACTACGAGCCTTCTTTCCCTCTTAACTTCTAATTGAGCTTCAAATGTTTTGCACATATGCGATCGGGTCAAGAAACGGGGCAATGGGCTGCTCAAAAGATAGGTCAGAGCTGGAAGAAACTCAGGGCTATCATGACGCCAAATAAGATGAAAACTGTCTTGTGGAGGATAGCTCATGAGTTAAAGCAATGACATTTCCAGCTTCTGATCTATCATCTTTTGCCATCAAGAGGAGAGGGTGGAACACTCCTTTCTCTTTTGCAGTATGCTCGTGAAATTTGGCTTGAGATTAAGCAAGTTTTTTTGGGTCAGCTTATGCCAAAGGAATTTCTGTGGCATTTCACAGTGGCTTTTTGATCTACTTGAGCGGTCTTCTCCAGTTCAAGCCACTGCTGTTACTATCGCCCTTTGGTATATCTAGGAAGGCCGTAACAATTCTAGAAATGATGAAAGTATGATGCATCCTCATCGCATCATCGAGAAGATTAAAGCCTATGTGGAGATGGTTTCACAACATTGTCTTCCGGACCCGGCTTCTCGGTGTGAGATTACATCCAGAGTTTCTTCCTGGTCTCCACCGCCAGTGGGTAAGGTGTCTATTTGTGTTGATGCAGCTATCTTCACAAGTTCAAAGAGCATGGGTATTGGTATTGTGATCCGCCATCACAAAGGAGGATGGCTTGCTAGTTCTAGTGGCTACATTGATGGGGTCTTGTCACTAGAGCTTGCAGAGGTGTTTTCTATTTGCCATGCTTTATTGGTTGCACAGGAGGAGGGCCAGAGTCCATCATCCTGGGGTCTAATTGTCTCTCACTCATCCAACACTTGCATTTTGCTCCTCGAGATAGATCTCCGATAGGTTTGGTGGTTGGTGATATCAAGTCCTTGGCGCCCTTGTTTGACTTCTATGATTTCGTTCATATCAAGCGTAGTCAGAATTCAATGGCACATGCTTTAGCTCATTCAAGTGAACATTCTGTGATCTCGACTTTTCGTGATGTAATCCCGTAGCGCATACAAGAGATGCTTGGTATTGAATCTTTGATTTGAATAAAGTGCTGGAGTTCTATATAAAAAAAGATGGGTCAGAGCACTGGGTGAGAGGATGTGATCCCAATAAATCTAGGTCGACTACCCAATTACATAGACATTCATTATACATAAATGCTAAAAATTTATTGCAAGAAATATTTTTGTGCACTTAATTTTTCTAAACTTGCGATCCACTTGGAGATTCTTAACTCCGTGGGAGTCTCCCTCGTCTTCGACAAACTACACTTGTGAACCAATGTTCCAGCACACGCATGAAAGGACCGAGATGCCGACTAGAGGGGGGGTGAATAGTTGGCTTATAAAATTCCCTTCTTTTAATCTTTTGTTTAAGTTGTCAGATTAACTTCACAAGTTAATAGTGGACAGCTGTGACACAGATGAGTGACACAGGTGGAAACTATGTGTAAATTAACACACAGCTGTCACACAGGTGGAAGACACCGGTGAAGAGTTAACCTAACACAGGTGCTCTACTTAGACTGCCAGTGACACAGGTGCTGACACAGATGAATACAGGTGAATGAAGCAACTGTGTAACAGATGATCACACACAGGTATAAAGGTAATCTAGCACAGGTGAAAAAGGTAAACTTAGCAGATCAAGTCTTAGCAGATCAAGTCTAAGAGACACAAGTAAGCAAAGATAAACAGATATGCATGCAATACAAGGAAGTAAAGGAGACTCAGGGGTTTTTTCACCGAAGTTCCCAACTCTTTGCAGAGAAGGTACGTCTCCGTTGGAGAGACCACTCCTAAGAGCTGGCCAGCACTAAAATGTGCTTCTTCTCCAAGTACCTGATCCTTCAGGACTCTTCCTTTTGCTTGTGGAGATCCTTTTGCCTTGCAGCAGGTAGACCTCAGAACACCTTCACAAACTACTGGTTCAGCCCACACAAGTTTGGGTGATACCAGCAACTCCTATACCCGTCTAGGAGTAGACAAACTCCAACAGTAACAGATGATGCAGCAGCAATCCCTTGGAGGAACCTTTGCTCGTACTCTAGCTCACAAACCCACTCGAACTAACCCTTAGCCTCTTGGCTCTTGTGGAGTGGTTGGAGGCTTTGCAACGGTCGTATGTGAATCACTGATTTGAGCAAGGTTGAGGACAGAGTCCTCCCCTGGTCCCCTATATATAGGGTCCACAGGCACCTGACCGTTACCCTGTTGCCACGTAGGATTAAGTGAGCCACCGGTGACACAGCTACACCCTACGCCCAACTGTACCCGGCTCAGGCAGACCGACACCTGTGTCACCGGTGACGCACACAGGTGAACCCTTAGCTGATAGCCGCACTACTCAGCCCGGTCCTGGCACATGACATGCCCTCAGCATACTTCAAATTCTAATACCTATAAGGAGAGAACCTCCGACAGACTTTTGACACATCAGACTACCTATCGCAGTGCAGGTACCTTAGCATTTTCAAGCTCTCCCCTTGTAAGAGATGTACCTGAGTCATAAAGCGGAAGACCACCTGTGACACAGCTGTGTCACACAGGTGCCTAAAGCTCTAGGGTTTTCACTGTTAGTACTGCAGAGCACTAACACAAAATAGCTACATACTTTTGTGCAAAGCTATTGACATAGGGCAATTGGCCTCAAAGCACCAATCCCCTTGACCAACACTCTGAGCAATGAGCAAGGTTCCCTTAGACAACTGCTACTGTTTCATCCCTCTTGATAGTACGGGTGATTCCTATGGACTCAAAGAAACTAGCAAATCTAGGCTTTACCTGCCACCAACTGAAGTCACGGCCCTTGACGCATCAAGCCACCATCACCCTGCTTGTAGCTCCCTGCACATCACCGGCTTCTTCTCAGCTGTGGCACGGCTGCCTAGCACAGCCATCTCTTTGTCCTTGAAACCACCTTGTACCCTTTTTGGTGGCCATCCTTCTCTGGATAACCTTTCTTCATGGAACCTATAGATTCTGCTTACACTCAATGTAAACATTAGATTCTAGTTTAGGTTGTCATTAACCATCAAAACCATATCAGGGCCTAGATGAT
>JAGXJF010005131.1:0-47803 GCA_019208055.1 Stipa capillata | reverse complement strand
GGGAGAACCAAGGCCATGAAAAGAGGATGAAAAAAGGGAGATCAAGGAGAGAAAAAGAGATCCGTGTCATCGTGAGCTCAGGCTTGGTCATCATCTTTGTGTCCATTAAAGATTAAGTAAGATTAAATAAGATTAACCGGAACCTATATCAAGTAAGATTAAATTCATGAATATATGTAAAAGGACATGTATATATATAAAGAAGTCGTCGTATGATTGGCAAACCTTAATATCTCGAGTCTTAGAAGACGCCATGAGCTGCTGCATGTGGTATCAGACTTAGTACCCACAAAGGTTGGTTCCCTTTGGTTGTTGGCGACACTATAAAGATAAAGGCTAAAGGGAGTATTCTGTACTTAGCGAAGACCTTGAAATTGAGATCGTGATCGCAACAGATCTCCCCCACGGGACATGTAAGTAGAAAACGATCTACGTGTTTCCAAAAGTTTAGGAAATAAAGAAATGAAAACAAAAAAATGTAAGATAAGCAATTGTGTTAATCAAGGACATGTCAATTAACTCGCAGATACGCACAATTTGTGGTTCAGACTCTTGTAGGAATCAAGGTATATAACTTTGTTCTATTTAGTGATAATGATAATGACAACTAATATCCCGTGATAGCTACAAGAAAAAGTTTCCATGGTCATTTTGTTTTCATGGTCATCTCAAATTCCAGTCGAAATTGACATGAAATAAATAAATAAACACACTAGTATGGAAAATCTGATCCCAGACGGTTCAAAGAAACCGTCACAGATTAGGTACATCTGAGATGGTTCCGTAAAACCCATCTCAAATTGGCAACGGGCACAATACCTGGGGGCCGATCTACCCGTACCCAATACCCGCCTCATTTGATTAACTCGCTATCCGTACCCGTACATGTCCCGCAACCAAGTAGGGGTTTTTTCCCGTCCCCGTACCTGTTGGATACCAGGCACCCGGCGGGTATCCGTACCTGACAAGGATGGTAGCGGCTGCAGGCTATGGCTTGAGGCCTGCGTGGCAACATGGGGCGTGGGGGCTAACTGGCTAACGGGCCCGTGGGCTCAATTGTCATGGGCTCATATTGCGGGTCCACCTGTCAGATATACTAACAAGTACCCGATGGGTAACGGAGACGGTAACAGGGTCTTGTCCTTGTCAGCAGCTTACCCAACGGGTAATTGATGATGACATGGCACCCGGGTATCATGGGAGGACGAATCCGGCCCTCTGGCCATAGGGTGGGCCGGGCCGGCTACTCGGAGTCCGACTGCTATACAGGGGCGCCTCATGAACTTGGAGTACAAAACATGGATAAGCACAAGTCGGCAATCCCGGATTCTTTTGTAACTAATTAGGAAACCAATCTGTAAGCCGATCCGGACTCTTGTAACCTTGCCCTGGTCGCCTATATAAGGCCTGGTAGGGATCCTCCAATCGGTATGCTTTTTTAATTTCTCATACACATAGCCCTAGCAACCTCGAGATCTCTTCTTGAGGGCTTGCGGCACTCGGGATTCAAGAATACCAGCCACCAAACACAGGACGTAGGGTATTACTCCCCGCGAGGGCCTGAACCTATCTAAATCCTATCTCCCATGTGCACCCATCTGGATTTGCTGTGCTCACACCACCCCATATTTAGTATTGCCGGAATAAAACTCCGACAGTTGGCGCGCCAGGTAGGGGCTGTGCGCATAGATCCATCTGCACGAGTTCAGACGGGTTCTGTCAACAACAACGGCGTTTTCGTCCCAGGAAGCGTCATGAGATTCGCTTCCCTGGACGTGGTCCGGATCCTGGACAGCTCTTCCAGTTCGGGAAGCTGGCTTTCATCGCCGACAAGATCGGCAAGTTTCACCTCTGCTACTCGGCGACCCGTCGATCGGCAGAGGCTTCATCAATTCTTTGCTCGGGCTCACCCCTGAGTCCGCACCTTCGGCCCCCTCCCCAGGGACGAGGCAGCGCCGAAATCGGATCTGCTGTTCGCACACGGGTTCTCACCGTCGAACAGAGGTCCGACGACGGTTGGTGCTATTGATTCTCTCCTCGCTGTCCTCGAGTATGACTCGGACGAGTACGAGAGCTCAGGCAGTCACCATCCATCCCGACGAGGTCTTCATGGCCAACGCCTCGACTCACTGAACAACAGAGACGACCGAGTACAGTCCCCTATCGTGTGAGCAAACACGCGCTCACTGAGCTTGATGCCACTCGGCGCCGCCTCCTCGCTAAGAGGAGTGAGGCGATCAGAGCAGCAGACCAGCGCTTGCTTGTCAAGCGACGAGCACTGCGCAACGACGACATGAGGGCTCGAGTGACGCCAGGTCCATACTGAATTCCGCATGCGTGAGAAGGACGGGTTTCGATATTCGCTGCTTTCTAGTCACAACTTGTCACTGCCATGATGGCGGCACGCGCCACCTAATGTCCCTGACGGCACCTCCGGACATAGACGAACGGTCCGGCGACTCGCGCATCAGCTGCTAGAAGAACCAGCTCTTCAGCAGGCATAAGCCTCTCGGGGACCGTTCGCGGCTCTTCAACAGTGCTAGGAGTCGGCGCTCTTCACAGAGCCCACCAGCCGCGGAAGGCCACCGTGCAAACCCCGGACCAGGCATCAGCGGCCGGAGCGGTTCCATCAAACAACGAGTTGGGCCCAATCGTGATGCACGGGGCACCATCGCCGCACACGGAGCGCGCCTGTCAGGAGGCGACAAAACCGCGTTCCCTAACATCGCCGAGTCCGGGTCCAGTCCATTCAACGACCGCCTTGATCGGAACCAGTGATGCGTGGATACCCTGCTGATGCTCTAGTGGGTACCAGAACGACTCATCGACGTCCCAAGAGGGACTGGACCGCAGTGACCCAACGCGCAACCCGCGACGACAGCAGCGCCACCGAGCCGTGGCCGCTCTTTGTACGCTCCTCTGGCATGGGGTATGTAGCCCAAGGCGTTTGGCGCCCGCATCCGCAGCGTCATCTCTCCCGTTGCGATTCCGAGTCACCGCATCGACAATACACGGGCGAAACTACGCGCCAGACAGACAGACATCTGGCTGGCCTGAGCTGTCGACACCGCGTGCAGAACTAATGGTGGCAACTGACTACGTATTGTCCGATCAATTACCTGCGCTACGTGTTTCATAGCCGACTCACACAGCTTGAGCTTGGCTTACCAGCTTACCTCTGGTTGCATCCAGATCATGGTGACCTCGAGACCCCATCTATCGGAACACGTTCAAGGCACTTACAGTAAGCCCCGGAACGCGGGATCGTCCACAGTCTGTACTCGAGAGGCAGACCAACTCTCCGGGAGTATATTCAGTACTTCTCCAGAAGAAATTCTCTACCCGAGGTCCAGATCAGGTGATGTTATCACAGCCTTGCTCTTCCAAAGGTGTTTCGGAGTACACTGACCTGCATCCACAAGAGAGTGTGCAAGACAAATCCCTCAGACTCTACGCGCGTGACTCATTTGATCATCGCACAATAACTTCGCACCGTGTGCGAGAAGCACGTCCGCTAACTGCTACCACAGATGACAAAGAAGGAGCAAGGGCAAGCGTCCTGACTTTGCGCCCCAGTCTGGATGCTCACGGCACGCCCGAGTCTATCACATTAAAAGAGCATTGAAGCGCAAAGACAGTAGAGTCTTGTGCTGCTGCGGCTGAACGCGCCCCGCCGCGCCGTCCTCAGCGCGACCACGGACTTTTGAGGAGCATGATGCAGTCAGCCGTGTCACGGTTCAACGGACCAAGCCCAATCACTGACACGCGACTAGCACCTTACCTTGTGAAGACATACTTGAACAACCTTATGTCCCCAACCGGAACAAAAAAGAGCGCGCTCAGGACGAAGGTGACGAATTCCAATAATGAGGTCACGCTTGGGCTGATGATTTCGCGGCGGACCTAACGGCTACGAGTCCAAGCGTGCGCCAACGACAAGATCACAGATCAGGAGGTCACATACAGTGGACCCCGGCCGTGCCACAGTACCCTGTGCACTGGTGCCGAGTATCGTAATCTCCTCGGTCCGCATCGGCATCACCCTGACTCACATACCTCACCCGGAGGGTTTGCCCTGGTGAGTTGACCCAATCGTTTGCGGCGTCTGCACTCACCAAGGCCTCATGATAGAGTGCCTGAATAGTCGCCTCTACGTGGCAAGACTCTGACACCATGATAAATCTCCCGCTCAGAGATGCAAACCCAAGTTGTGGGGGTTTTTGTGGGGGAAAAAAGGGCCCGCCCCCTTTCACGGGGTCGTGCCGGGGAAGATGGCGAGTCCACCCGGTAGGTCAGTCCTACCCGTCACTTTGGTACTCCCGACAATTTCCTAGATTGATGACCCTCACATGTCTTGAGGTCGTCGACTTCCCCAGATCGTATCACGCCAGCCTGGGGCATCCCTGCTATGCCAAATTCATGACTGTTGCCTAGCTATGTTTATTGAAGCTCACGATGCCGGGCCCCCACGTGTGTAATAACGGTACGAAGCAGTTTTTCCGCACACGCTTACACGTGTGACTGAGACATTGCAGACTCGTCGCGCCCAATCGCTACGGCCGAGCTTGACAACCGCAGTCGGCCGTGGTGAGAAAGCACCCCTGGCCAAGAAAGCTTCAGCCTCGACATCCTTCTAGTTGGCGCGGGACACCATTCGATCCACTCGACCTGGAAGACTCCTCGAAGATGACAGCAGATCGAGACTACACTCAGCGACAATTAGGAAAGCGCGCGTCGTCGGCTTCCTGCGCAACAATCGGGACATCTTCGCGCTTGGACATCCTCCGACATGCCCGGGTATCCGAGGGAGGCATACCGAGCACTCTCTCTGAACGTTCGCCGGATGCTAAGCCGGTCAACACAGCGCTTCCGCCGTTTCGCTGAGGATAGACGTGAAGTAAAGGAGAAGAGTTAGCCAGCTTTTAGCAGCTGGCTTTATTAAGAAGTGTATCATCCTGACTGGCTCGTGAACCCAGTTCTTGTTCGCAAAAAGAATGGAAGTGAGGATGTGCGTTGATTACACTAGCCTTAACAAGGCAAATACCCCAAAGAGCTTTCACTCTTCCTCACATCGGCCAGTGAGTGATTCCACGGCCGGCTTGCGAATTTGTGCTGCTTTCTCGATGCTTACTGGGCTCTCATCAGATCAAGATGAAGAGGATGATGAGATCACGACATCTTTCATCACTCCCTTCGGGCTTTCTGCTACGTATCCATGCTTTCGGCCTGAGATGCCCGCTACGTACCAACGTGCATGCAGCGCTAGCCTTCAGTCGCAATCAGCAGAACGTGGCAGGCCTACGTCGATGATGTGGTGATCAGATGTCCAGAGAAAAAGAAGCGCTCCTAAATGAACCCTAGAGGCAACTCTTCTCCAACCTTCGGAGAGTCAGCTGAAGCTCAACGCACCGAAATGCGTTTTCGGGGTCCCTTCGCGCAAGCTACTCGGTTCATCATCGTTTCCGACGGGAATCGAGTCAACTGAGAAGAGCTCGATGCCACATCATCAAGATGGCGCCCCCCAGGGGCCTCAGAGGATGTCAATGGCTAAGCTGTGCATGGTAGCCCTCTGTCGATTCCATCTCCCGACTCTGGCGAGACAAGGCCTAGCCCCTGCTACAGCTCTCCTGAAGAAGTCAGACACTTCACGTGGACATCCAAGGCCAGGTGGCGTGACTAGACGCTGACAGAGAGCTAACATTGGACCCGTCGCCAATAGCTACGCCGCCCCGATGCCCATGAGCCGTTTGCACTCCTCTACATCTCTCGGCAGCACCTAGTGTGGTCGATCACACGTTTGGTCATCGAACGCCCACGCTCCCCGAGCTTGGAGATGAAGCGCCCCAAGGCGGCCATGCAGCCCGTTAGGCGCTGCAAGTCCTTGAGACGAGCCGGCGGGCGCATCTGGTCGATGGCCCGGATCTTCTCGGGGTTGGCTTCTATGCCTCTGCTTGAGACTAAGAAGCCGAGAAGCTTGCCGGATGGAGACCCCGAAGATGCACTTCTCGGGGTTCAGTTCATGCGAGTACTGCGGAGACTATCGAAAGTCTCGGCAAGATCCTCGATGAGCGTCTCCTCGCGCCTTGACTTGACGACGAGGTCGTCGATGTAGGCCTCTACATGTTGCGACCCAGCTGCGACCGTAAAGTCATACGCATGGCCCGTTGATAGGTCGGGCCAGCGTTTTTTAACCCAAAGGCATGCGGACATAGCAAAAGTCCCGCAGGGGTTGTGAAGGAAGTTTTTCTCTTCATCCTCTACGGCCATACTAATCTGATGATAACCAGAGTAGGCATCTAAAAACAGAGAAGATCACACCCGCGGCGGAATCTACTATCTGATCGATGCGAGGTAAAGGAAAAGGGTCTTTAGGACAAAGCCTTATTGAGGTCGGTGTAGTCCACGCACATCCTCAGCTTGCCGTTGGATTTGGGCACGACAACGGGGTTGGCGAGCCACTCGGGGTGGAGGACTTCTCGGATGAAGCCGGCGCGAGGAGCCTGGCGACCTCGCCGGACGAACTCCTGTCGTTCTGGTGCTTGGCGGCGCACCTTCTGCCGGATGGGCCGAGCGTCGGGACGCACGGCGAGCGGTGCTCAATCACTTCCCTAGGGACCCCGGGCATGTCGGACGGTTGCCACGCAAACACGTCAGCGTTTGCCCGGAGGAAAGTGACGAGCGCGCCTTCCTATTTGGCTGCCAGGCGGCCGCCGATCTTGACGGTCTTGGACGCGTCTTCTCCCAGGGCCACTTCCTTGACAGGGACAGAATCATCGGGGACAACTCTGACCTTGCTCGGGGGCGGACCCGGGGACTTGGGTAGCTCGGGGATGTCACCGGCGGCAGCGACTTTGGAGAAAAGCTGCTCGGCGCAGGCGACGGAGCCCCGGACATCAGCCGGCACCGTGATGGCGCCGCTGGAGCCCGGCATCTTGACTGTCAAGTAAGCATAATGGCATGCCATCATGAACTTGGCGAGCGCTGGGCGCCCCAAGATGCCGTTGTAGGGTAGCTCGAACTCGGAGACATCGAAGATGATGCGCTCGGTTCGGAAATTGTCCTTGGTGCCAAAGGTGACCATCAAGGGCACCTGGCCCAAGGCGTGGTGTAGCCAGGGGAGACGCCGAAGAAGGGAAGCGTCGGCTGCAGCTCCGCCCGGGGAACCTGCATTTTATTGAACACCTCGGGGGACAGGAGATTGAGCCCCGCGCCCCCGTCGATGAGCATGCGGGTTACCTTGATATTGCAGATGGTGGGGGAGACCACGAGCGGGAAGCGGCCCACGCCCGAGATGCTCTCAGGGTGGTCCGAACGGTCGAAGGTGAGCGGGATCTCCGACCACTTGAGGGGTCGCGAAAGCGCTGGCGCTCGGGGTTGCCGAGCACACCTCGCGCGCCAACAGCTTGAACTGGCGGCGCGAGGTGGGCGTGAAGGCGCCCCCGTTGATGCACGCGACGGCCTCGGGCTCCTGGAAGCCGAGATCGTCACCTCCTCCGCTGGGCTCTTCGCCGGCGTCGCGCTGGCGCTCCTCCCTCTGCTTCTTGTTCCTCTCGGCGAGGAACTTCACCGACCTGCACTCGGAAAGGTCGTGCAGGTTGGATCGTGGATGGGCACCACACGCCGGGGCCCCTCGGGGGAGCCCGGGGTGGCTTCCTGCCGCCGTCGGCCCCGCCGCGTGGCGGCTTGCGAGGCTTGGCCTCCGCCGCCGCGACGGGCTCGGACTTACGCTTCTTGCTCTTCTAGTCCCCTTGCCCGAGGGACGCGAAGAGCCGGCGCCGACGACCGCCGATTGGTCGGAGCGCGGGTTGTGACGGGCACGGGCCTCGGCCGCCTTGGCGCATTTGTCCGCGATAGCGAACAACTCGCGCCGTGGACTGGACCTCGCGAGTGCCCAGCTTCTCAAGCATCTTTTCATCGCGAACCCCCTGAGTGAAGGCGATGATGACCGCTTGAGGAGAAATCCTGGGGATGGTGTTGCGCACTTGACTGAAGCGCTGGATGAACTGGCGCAACGTCTCCCCCTTGCGCTGTTTGACAGCGTGGAGATCACTCTCCATGCCAGGACGCTCGAAAGTGCCCTGGAAGTTCGCCACGAACTGGTGGCAGAGGTCGTCCCAGGAGCGGATGGAGCCTGAGGGAGGTTCATGAGCCAAGAACGGGCAGACCCTTCAAGGCCATAGGGAACCAGTTGGCCATGACCCTCTCGTCTCCATTTGCGGCCTGGACGGCCGTGGTGTAGATCTGTAGAAACTCCTCCGGGTGGAAGGAGCCGTCGTACTTCTGCGGCAACTCCGGCCGAAACTTAGTCGGCCAGGTGACGCGACGCAGATCTGCGAGTGAAGGCCTGGCAGCCCGCTCCGTAGAGTGGGGTGGTAGGCTTCGCGCCCGGATGGCGCGACGGCGCGTGCCACGGAGCGTGCACGGTTGGCGGCAGGAGCGGAGGAAGATCGCCTTCCTCGGCCCTGACCTCGCGCTGGCGCTCGATGACGACGCGAGCATCTTCATTTTCCCTCTGCCTGTTAAGGTGATGACGAAGATCCTGAGCGCCCCCCTGAGAAGGGGAGGCGACCGACTGGGTGATTTGCCGCGACGACCCCGCGCATCGTCACGCGGAGGGTACGGCGGTGCGGCCGCTGAGGAGTGACGTGGGAGTTCCCGCGCCCCGAGGAGGTGTAGGAACTCGGGCCGCAGCCTGATGGCGGGCGGTGTCGACCAGGGCGGCCACGTCCTGGAGCCAAGGGCCCATTGGGGGACGCGCCACCTACTGGGACAGGAGGATGCCGGAGAAGGACTTGGACCGCCTGGAGCGTGCTTGCTTCCCCGCGTGATCGAAATTCAGCTGGCGGCGAACTGGTGGGATGGCACCGCCGGCAGGCCGATGGGCGCCTCCCGCGCCCTCGTCCGCCGGAGACTCATGCCGAAGCCCGGGGTCGACCGCAGAGGGGCCGCCAGCCCTGCTCGGATTCTTAAGCGGATCGTCGCGCTTCGAGGGGGAAAGCTCCCCGTTGCCCGACATGGATGATGCACGTTGGAAGAAAACCTAAAACTCCCCCTACCTGGCGCGCCAGCTGTCGGCGTAGAGACGCCTCTAGCGGTGGTCCGGAGGGACCCCCTTTTGAGTTCGGCCCAGGGGAGTATTGAGTTTCTTACGAGCCTTGGGGTGGATTGGAGTTTAGCGAATAAACTCGGTGGCTAAGGAAGCAATGACGCAAGGATTTACCCAGGTTCAGGCCGCCCCGGAAGACGTAATACCCTACGTCCTGCTTGTTTTTGTGTATGTAGGCGTATATGGCAAGTATGATGAGTTACAGAGGTGTGCACTGTTCTTCTTCTAGCTCTAGACCCGGAGGAAGAACGGTGCTTCTTTGATAAGGAGTAAACTTAGAGAGATCTAACCTAGGAAAAATGAGCCAACCCTTTGCATGGACCAGGCTCTCCCCTTATATACTCGGGGGAATACCACATAGGTCGGCAAAGGAGAACATGAGCTGTACTCGTGCTGTAGACGACGTGGGCGCTGCTGGAAGCGCCCACACCTTCATTTAATGCCCACTTGAGACTTTCGGCCGGGCCATCGCCTCGCGGTGTGTCGGAGCAGGGGCTCTGACACCCTTTGCCTTCGGCGGGCCCCGCGGACGGAGACTTACGGGGTTTCTTCTGACTGGGTTGGCAAGACGTCCTCTCGCGGGCCCCCATGGGTCAGCCTCTCATGCCGCGCAATTGGTCGCGCGGCGGCGTCCCCCATGGGGTGAAAAGGGTTGACAGCGACAGGGCGTGCGAGGGCGGCGCGCTTGGTCGGTCAAAGAATCTGTCAGCCCGGACCCACCCCTCAGAGAGAAGAGAGATAGCTCACAGAGCTTATCGCCTGCACCGGTGGGACCCTGGCCTGATCGTCATCATGCCCTCACAGGGCTTTGGGTTCCCCGTCGGAATGACAGGCATTAAATGCCTCCGCCAGGGCGGAGGCTTGCTGGAGAAGCTTGGCGCTGGACGACGTGCATGGTCGAGGGCCCCACCAGAGGACACGTCATCCCCCGGGCACTCGGTCCCGAGCAACCTCCTTCGCTAGGGGGGGGGCGCCAGTTGTCTTCTACGCGCCCCTGAGCAACCCCGAGCGCTCGGGGAGCACCCGCTGGGGGGCCGCTCGGGGCGCCTTGAAGGGGGAGCCCAAGGGAGAGCGCTCGGGGGGCGGACCCCGAGCGCTCCCCTGGGCCCCGCATCCGCCCAGATGCCGAGCGCTCGGGAGGGGACCCCGAGCGCGCCCTTCGCCTTCCGGGACGCCGAGCGCTCGGGGACGGACCCCGAGTGCTTGCTCAGCGCATGGGCCGTGGACTCCCGGAGGCCCACGATTCCTTCTGGTTTGTGGATGCAGCCTCTGGAGGAGACCCCTGATTCCTTGGGATTGGCCGCGGGCTCCGTACGACGACCCGGGTGGGGCCCAAGGCCCCAGCGACCGGAGCGCCACGCGTCACCCTCTGCGGTATCTGGTTGGCCTCCGCCGGCGGTTAGGGGTACCCTGGGCCCCATTCCGCCGACAATTGCTGTCACTTTGCCAAATAAAATGTGATTGATAATAATCCAATCGCTTTCGTACTCCTTTAGGTATTTTAAAGAAAGATAGCATGAACATCGGTAGGCTAGAAAAAAAGAGAATTTATGAGCACCAATTTGCTAGTAATTGATAGATTTTTGCTCTTCCAGCAACTAGGGCGCTACTCAAATCAATCTTCAATTGGTTTCCAATCACTATTTCTTAGTTTTCTGTGATGCATAGGTATGCCAAGATATCAAAAAACGTGTGTTGAGCCTCATAGTCCTTGGCTTTTCCAAAACAAAGAACTTTGTTTTTATAAAAATTTATTTTTAGACCCAATAGCTACTCGAATGCACAGGGTATGACCTTTTTGGTCTTTAGCATGCTCGATATCCTAATCCATAAATATATTGGTGTCATCCGCATACCGGAGAATGGACAGATCATCCTCAATTAAATGAGGTATAAGTCCTATGACGATGCTTTATCTTTGACCCAATTCAAAATGATTACTAGCATATATGCTACTATGTTAAAGAGGATGGATGACATAAGATCTCGTTGCAGGCCCTATATTATCGTTTACTTCTATCTCCGCTCTGCCTCCCTGAACAAACTATTTAAACGCAAGGTCCGTTGAGAAAACCGTAACCTGACTTTATCCTATTCTTTTTTTAATGACGGTTTTTATTTTTCCTTCCTCCCGTGCCATCATGATGACCATTTTGCCCTTGTGTTAGAGCACGACTCCTGAGTAATCTGCATCCGCTGACATCTCAGCTCCAAAGGAAGGCACCTTCGCTCTGAACCTCTCGTTCGTGATTGGTTGAAGCGGCTCAGCGACCAAAACAAATGCACTATGTAACCTAGTGCAATGCCTTGATGTCTTAACATATACGCACACGTCTCACAAGTTTAGTAAAGCTGAAAGAACAGAGTTGTCCAGCGAGCAAGCAAAAGAACCACATAAAAACTTGATACGTTTGTCCAACATGCTACAAATGGAGTAGATAAGCAGGAGTACATGAGCAAAAGAAATCACGCGATCATCAAATCAGTAGTCATTCTCTAAAAAATCAAATCAATACTCCCTCCTTTTCAAAAAACAGGACGTTTAAGCCTATAAGTGAAATACCAAGGAGCACTTAATTCAAATAAGGATTTGAAACGTTTAAGCCTATGAAAGGGAACACATACACGTATGACTGATTAAGTCATGAGCTTAGACATTAAATAACACAGGATTTGAGGAGGCTAATGAGCTGAAAAGACTAACACGGCTTGTATTTTGAAATAATCTGAAATGGCTTAAACGTCCTTTTTTTTGAAAAGGAGGAAATAGTACTCAAAAGCTTAAGTGACTTAATCAAAACAAAAGCATAGATAAGGTAGCATGGATACTCTTGGCAAACTAATCGGTACATGAGCAAAAACAAATCACGTACAACATCAAATCAGTACTACTCAAAAGCTTGCACAAATAATTATTACAAATTTTTGGCAAATTATGCAGTGAGTTGTGTCATAGCACCATTCACTGATGAAGAATGGCAACTGATTTGCAGAGAAGGAGCCCTTGTCTTTCTAAAGTCCCTTTTTTCTTGTGAGGAATTTTGAATTTGTATCCTCCTCTAATTTTCATTGACTCTCTCATAATAAGAGTTAGTGTCAAGAAAATCTTATTCGACTTTTGGACAGCATACTCGTAGAGTGTCAAGAAAATCTTATTCGACTTTTGGACAGCATACTCGTAGAAGGCATGTTTTATGTATAAAGAAAAGGTTAGCTCCAACTAAAACAATGAGAGTATAAAAATAATTAAAAAGAGGCAATACCTCTTCCACGACTGGGAACAGGTTTAGCATTGTTTTTGCAGTTTTCTTATATTGAATTGACTGGATAGCATGAAAAACCCCAAATCCAAGATATAAAAATCCGTGAATTTATCGGTTGACGCATAAGCCGAATATCAAATCCATTTTGTTTTGCAGCTTCACAAAACAATAGGTCCGTAGGCACAATATGTGGTTTAGCACTATCCTGCTAGATAAAGATGGGATGATTGACATCTTCATGCGGTCACTTATCTCGAATAGCAGGCAAGACCTTATCAATCAAAAAAATTCTAACAACTTCTTTGTAATAGATGCAATAGGTTTCGTTACTATTGTGCCAGCTACCCGGTTTACACTTGTTCTCTGAGCAGCTTGATAAGCAACAAAAGGGAAGTACCCAATTTTTCCATCGAACGTACAGTTTTCATCTAAATCAAACTTTGGACGAGCAACGGCACACAATAACTTGATTTTAGGATGAAGTTTTGCTTTTACACGTCCGCTTAGGTTCATCTTCATCCGAAAGTATATAGTATCTCTCTTGTTTTCTCGTAAGATTAAACCATTTTTCATCAATAAAAACAACATCAAATAGTCCCTCGAACATAGGATCATTGGGTATGCTACCAGGATAAAGCATATATACACACCATTATAGCATACTCCTCTTGTTTTCATCCGTCAAGTATGGCTTTATACTATTTGAGTGACGCTTTATGAGACCTTCCCGTTTCATTGCCACTAGCCTGCATTTACTTATGTGTAAATGAGCACATACATCTTCTAATGTTGTTTATTCTAACAAAGGAATGTCACTTAGCACAGATACATCTACTTGAACTTTTTGATGACCAGAGTTGCACTTTCTACAAGAAACATCAACAACCATGCCTTGATCAAGATAGCTTTTATCTTGCTTCCAAATATGATGAACTGTTCAGATTTTAACTGAGAATAATGCAACAACTGACGTGGTCACATGACCCTTCAATCTTCCATTGGTGCTTTTTGCTAGCAAAGCTTGAAATATTTCTCTTCTTGTAGTACTTGTCACATCTTTCCTGTCTAACTCTCATTATCATCCCAAGCCAATCCCATCATCCAAACTGACGATGTATAGTATAGCATCCCGTATACGAGGAAGTATCCGTATAAGATTCTCTGGATTATCGGAATAAGAATACGTATCCGGTAAGGATCCCCAGGAGATAAGGTAACCCCCTGTAAGGAGGAAGGACACCCTTAAACTAGAAAGTCAATCCCGACGTTTAAGGAAGTCAGAGTCCTACTCGGGTGTAAGTCCGTGTCCGGTACGACTCGGGGAGCCCCCTATAAAAAGATCAGCAATCCTATAGGGGAGGGGAGGTCTTTCAAGTCTTAGAAGCCAGACAAGTCTCAGAAGATCAAGTTAGAAGCCTGAAGCCATCCAGAAGCCCTAGCGATTCCCACGAGAAGACCCGCTGCCTCGAAGGAGTCGAGCCCCGCGGAACTAGTCAAAGTAGCCTCCGATTAGGTCTAGGATAGCCACTAATATACACATTCCTTGTAAGATATTCTCTGAAAAAAATATACAAACATGATGTAGGGTTGTTATCCTGAGAGAGGCCTGAACCTGTATAAAAAGGGTGTTTCCTTGTCGTCAGATCTCTTGGCCTTGTGCCCTAGGGGTCCCTACCCAACAACAAGTATCTCTCTCACGACTACCGTAAGATCGGCTGTTTACCAATCGTCGACAGATGACGCCGACCATGGGGACCTCTCCGGCTCAAGCCGTCAAGGAAGTATCGGAGTCGGCAAGATGTGCAACTAGTCATGATCAGCCCATGACGCCGACTGCACAGCCCTCCCCGGTTCAACTCGAGGAGGAGGAAGCAGGTTCGGCGGGGGATCCGATTGCTCTCACGCGACGTACCGGGTACTCAGATCTGGGCTTTTATGACAACTTTGGCCAGACATATCTGTACCCGGCACCCGACCACGTAGATTTTGGAGAACACGTCACTGGTGAGTACTCAGATTGTGAAGTCAATGACTTTATGACCGAGTGCGCTAGGGCCTTCTGGGGAACGTTGGTGCTAACCGACGATTCCCAGGCAGGAGCGACCAGCCCAATGTCCAGACAGTCGCCTGCAACTTCTGATCGACCAATCGATCAAGATCTCAATCACAGTGCCCCTCCCAATGAGGAAGACACGATGGAGTGGGACTACACCTCATCCAATCTAGACCCTCGAGTGGTTCTCGCGATCCATGATGGTCGGGAAGATCTCAAGGACCCTGATCAACCCGGGGGCTCACAACGTCGAAGCCCGACGGCAACTCCCGGCGGTAACGGGAATATGCCTATGGCAGCAGACAGAACCCCTCAAGGGATGGGGGAATACGTGTCCCGAACTGCTCGAAGACTCGCCGAGGTGCACAATCTGCTGTCACGACCACCGACGGCAGATTTGACGACACCCGATGGAATATAGTAGCTACAACGGCTGGGGGCTGAACTACAGCAGGCCTAAGCCCAAGCCGAGTCTAGGGGCAGACTCAGAGGAGCTCTCAGAGGAGCAGAGTCTAGGCTCCTCTGAAAGGAGCCGAGTCTAGGCTGAACACACAGCTCCAACCGAGGGAAGACCCCTCTCCGACTAGAGGAATCAGGCGGAGAAGGACAACACCCCAAGTATCAGTCTTGCCGGGTGGAACAGCACGTCGACCTCCACGACGCTCTCAACGAGCGCCGATCCCAAAGGCGCCAGTTAGAGCAATCTCCTCCCTGGGGAGACCACAGACACCGCGCTAATGGTCGAGGACGGTCTCCGACCCTGAACAGCAGTGAGAACGCGCCTTATCAGAGAACCATCAACGGATGCCAAGCGCTGTCCCAAGAGCTCCGACATGTGCGCTGGCCGTCTCGCTTCAAGCCTGGGGCCCTAGAGTCGTAGGATGGCACCACGAACCCTGCAGAGTTCTTGTAGATCTACACTACGACAATCAAGGACGCAGGCGAAAATGAGAAGGTCATGGCCAACTACCTCCCGACCGCTCTCAGAGGAGCAGCCAGGACCTGGTTGACGAACCTACCGACAGGAACGATCCGCTCCTGGGGACAGCTTTGCGACATGCTTGTAACACCTCAATTTTCCAAAACCCAAAAATTAGGGCTAACAAAAATTTCTGATAATAATGCGGATTAAAATACACCATAATAAAACTTTTATTCCAAATCATGTTCCTATTAAACCCTGAAGCAAGGCAACCAAAATCTTTCCACATGTTTCCACCTCTGTTCCTATTCCTTTAATCCCCGCTCCATTGAAACTCTGTCCGTCAAGGTATGATAACCTTGCCTAACACCTTGTCTCCGAACGTGGCTACTCGCCCTTGCATTCCTGCCACGAACATATCTTCGGCATCCCTCCCCCTTCTATCTAGCCGGTGCCACCTAAACCCACATCTGCCGCAAAGTACCCACACGGAACTTTTGCGAAATTGGAACATATACCCATCTTGAATCTTCTCCGAATGACTTGAAATTCCACCACCTACTCCGCCATGGTCTATCGTGAGTATGTGCACCTATATAATACTTTCCGGTATACGCACATATGCAAACCCTAACCCCTTTTTCCCAGGTGGCGGAACAAAACCCTAATTCGTTTGACTTTGCTATAATTCCATTCGTATATACGAATATATCAGTGATATCATTCAAGCACCAACTCACTGTAATATCGCATGCCCGTTCCATCCGCATACAAACTCTATATATGCTAAAATATCCAAGCGTATGTGGACACATACACTTCACACCCTAATTTATACTTTCGGTAAAACCATAACAACCATGGTTATCTCTCCTCTTACCAGATGTCATCTAAATATTTTCTCACCTCTACCAAGTTACCATGCCGGGAGATAAATATCTGACCTGTTACATTTCTACCAAATAACCATTTGCCCATTTATCCGTTTACCCGTTTATCCTTTTGCTATAGTCAAAACCCTATTTACCGTTCGCCATACTTACCCGTCACTCGAACACGAGCGTTATGTCAACCCTTGTGCATGTATATGGGTACATATCCTTCCCAGGATCTATGCCACCTTTTCTCTCTCCTAGTAACAAGTTAAACCTACATCTAGCACGTAACCCTGTACACCCTAGCTTCTTTGTCCTCTCCCGGTACTCCTCGTCAAAGCTTAGCTATTGAACCATACAATAAAAAATGAGCTATAATCTATTCCTGCCGTCAAGTCATATCTCCTCCTCAGAGTAATCGCTTTTCTATCTTTCCATGCCATTCAATACCCTGAGAATCGGTGCTAACCTCCCACCTACTCTCTCTGTGCAGTGGCACCTAGCTAATTATTCTTCATTTCTTCGCGCAAACCTTCCTCTATTCTACCTATCCTGCCACACTCCAAGCTCCCCACGCCACCTTTTCTTTCTCACACCTACGCTCCATTTATCTCTTGCTAGCTCCTGCTCTCCACTTCTTTTTCTGCCGCACCACCACGGCAACAGCACAGCTGGCCAGCTACTCACTTCCCTATTTAATTCTAGCAGCCAAGCACGGCAGACAATTCTATTTCTTCACTCCTCTACCCATGTTGCTGCTGGTGCCACCTCTTCTCTTTTACTTTTGTGTTCAGTACCTAGGCTATTACAGCAGCCAGTTCTTCCTTTTCTCCATTTCTGACCAAGCAGTCACCACCAATCCCCTCTGCCACCTCCCATCAACTCACTCCTCACTCCCCTACTGCTCTCTTTTCCTCCCATGTCGTGCCATTTTCTCCTCCAAGCAGCTGTAGTACGGCAGTTGAGCAATATTACAGCAGTCAACTGCCCCATCCTCTTTTTTTATCCCTGCTATTTCCCCTAAGCAGCTCAGCACGCCACCAGCAGACCAAGCTGCATGCGCATGTCCTTCTTCTCCCTCACGCCACCCCTTCTTTAACTCCAGCAGCCAAGCATGGCAGCCAAGTCCCCTTTTCTTCACTCATCTACTTTAACCGAGCTGCTCAAGAGTTCCTTCTTCTACCTCCTTCTCTTCTTCCCCAACACGCCACCTCTACTCCCTGCTGTTACAACAGCAGCTGGCCCACCCCATTCTTACTCCCATTCCTACCCGAGCTACCTCAGAAATCTGCCCAAGCTCCTTTTCTTCCTCACACGAGCAGTACCAAGCTCCTTCCTCTAGTTCCTCTCCCTGCTCACCAATTTCTGCCACGAGTTCTTTCCAAGCCGAGCTCCCAAGCATCATTCCCTCAAGTACCGAGCTCCATACTTCCCCAACTCTTCTCAAGATTCCAACGCTAAACTGCAACCGAGCTCCAGCTGCTACTCTTCATCCAGCTACCCATCCTCCCTCTCAATCCTCAGACCGAGCAACCAGGCTTCTCCTATGCAGTGCCCATCACTCCCCAAGTTTCTTCTTCCTACCTCTAACTTCTTCCTTGCTCGGCCCCTTATTCCCTTGGCCTGCCATAGCTCCTCTCCTCCAAGCAAGCTGAGTTCCAACCCCCTCCTCAACTTCCTACTCAATCCCAACTCGAGCTCCCTACTTCTGCTCTCCCCTTCCCTTTCTCTGCTTCCCCATTTCAGCTCGCCCGAGTCCAGCTCAGCCAGCTAGCCAGCTCCTTCAACTCGAGCTACTCACCCCTACCACCAGCCATGCACCCGAGCTCCCTTGTACCTCATCCTCCCTACTCCTCCAAACCGAGCTCGTCTGCCACCTTTTTCTTTGTGAGCACGCTTTACTCCAGCACCGTGCTCTCAGCTCTACAGAGGAGAACTCCCCGCCGTTGAGCACTGTTGAGCCGCGTACCCCGACCACTTCCCCAGGTTGCCGCTCCACTGCCACGAGCTCGGGCTTTGCTGCCGCACTCAACAAAAACACCGCCGCGGCAGCTTATGGCAGTTGCCACTGCCACCTTGTCTCTGCCGTGGCAGCTGCTGGCTGCTGCCGTGCCACCCTTTTCCCCAACCGCGGCAGCTACCGCGCCCCTTTCCCCTACCGCGGCAGCTCTCCACTACTGCCGCTACTACCTCTCCTCCACTGCGGCCGCATTTTCGCACCGCGGCAACACCTTTCCGCGCTGCGGCTGACCTTTCTCCACCGCGGCAGTACCGCGGCAGCCCCGCTACCAGTTGCCCCCGCCGCGGCAAAGCCCTGTCACAGCTGCCTTGCCCTCTGCCTTACCCCTGCCGCAGTTTCCTTGCCTTGCCGCAACTGCCTTTCCCTTGCCGCAGCAGCCCCGCGGCAGTCTCTCCTCCCACTGCGGCAGCTGACTCCCCACCGCGGCAACTCCTTTTCTCTGCCGTGGCAAGTATTTTCCCACCGCGGCAGTCGCCCGTTACCGTGCCACTCTTTCGTCTCTACCGCGGCAACATTTTCTTGCCACGGCAGCCCATGGCAGCTGTTGCCGCTGCCACCCTCCTACCACGGCAGCTGGCGCTGCCCGTTTCCTTTGCCACGGCAACCCACGGACTGCCGCGGCAAATCGTTGCTCCGCCGCGGCAGGCCGCTCCTGCCGCGACAAGTTTTTGCCGTGCCACCTTTCTCTGCCACGACAGCCGTTGCACTTCGCCACAGCTATCGTCGTGCTACCCCATCAACCCCATTATGGTTCCTGTGTTCAACTAAAATTAAAATCTATCTAATGTCACTGATTTCATAATTCTTGTAATTATTTAAAATTCAAGTTTAGAATCGATTTATTTATGAGCATGTTATATATATATATATTCCTTTAGCATAGTTTAAACTTGGTTAATCCCTTGACGCATTTAAACCTATCACGCCATGTTAGTTCAGTATACCCTTATTTTAGAAGTCTTTTACCCCATAATAACAACGATGGTTTTGAAAACCTAATGATAGCAAGTCAGCTATTATATGCATGCATGCATATGTATGTGCACATGTGTCATTTTAAATCTTGCTTTAACAAGTTTATAGAGATTTCTAAAACTTTGAAGCATGAATAATGTCCTCGGAACCCAACCCTTATATGAAAGCTAACAGCTTGTAAAATAAGAATGTGATCTTAATCCTGCAAACCCTAGTTTTCATTACGTAAAAGCCCTCACCTCATGTGACATTAATTCCATCACGTCATTTTGAAAACCCTAGCATCCTTCTGAGAACAATACATGGTTTTAAATGTTGCATGAGTGTATTTTTGGTTCTTAAATGGTTCTTCCTCGCACCGTTGGTGATTCGCTATTTTCTCGACGTGTAGTTGCGACGCGGCGGTACCTCACGCGCAGGATTCTCGATGGTTGTCGTATCAAGTTTGCGATCGACTCGGCCGATAACGCCAGGCAAGCTCTCCACCATTGATCATGTTGAAATCCCAAGTTTATGAAATATTATGTTGTTTACGAAACATGCATGCTATGTTTTATCATCGTTATTTTATGTAGCATAATTATACCGATGTGTAGAAAACCTTAGTCCGACCCTGAATTCCTTGTAGCCCTAAGGACTACGTATTCTGGAATTGTTATCGAAAAAACTTAAGGTAGAATATATATATATATACATGCTTAGCCCTGCCGTAGTAAAATTAGGATTTTAAAAAGGAAAAGTAATAACACCTCATATTTCATGAGGTGAACTTTTGAGAAACAGACCGTCGTGTCCAGAGGTGCATGAAGGTAGCATAGCCATGGGTTGGTATGTTTTACCGTAAATGGTTTTATGAAACCAAGCTGAAAATGGAGAAGATTTTGATCCGGGTCGGTAATGAAGGGTGAAAGCAGGGAGTTTGTTAAAGAGCGAGGTAAGGCCCGTCGTGGTTCTCGCTGCCCGTTTACGGGAGTGGTGTGGAGTCCCTCTCGGATCACCTAAGGACCGATCTTAAGTGCCGTTTGGCCAAGTCTTACCGTACGTCCATATGTCCTTTGTGGGAAGGACTTGACATAGTACCTGGCCTGAACTAGCATGAACCCGTGGGCAGTTAGTAGAGTACAGATGGGGTAGTTTAACCCCTATAGAGAACAAATACAGCAGTTTAGCGAGGCATTGTTCGCCACAAAGTTGGAACACCAACCTCCTTGCAAGCGATGATACTAACTCAAGCTAGGTTTGGGACATGTCCTTCTGACAGGTTCATGGCTAGGTTCACACCGACGAAGAGTCTCGTTGCACTAGCCCTGTCAGTATACGTCGCGAAGTACTCCCAGGACGACCTACATCGTGTGGGTAAAGCTGTACCACCTCTGCAGAGGGTTAAAACTATTCGAATAGCCATGTCCGCGGACATGGACGAACTTGGTCGGGCCACACTATAGTAGACTGGCTTTCAAAGTCAAAAACATGGGTTATGGGTTTAAGGACGTGATCCGCCGTGTTCGCAGGGCAGCATGCCAAGTTCCCGTTGTGTCGGGAAGAGTGAAGAAAGGGTTCCCCGTGGACTCGGGCAAACCCTAGAATCCCCGTAAGTACGAGGCGAGCTGTGTCTCCCTGTGGAACCGGGTGATTGCCGTGTTTTCGTTGGTATCCCCGTAAGTACGAGGTGAGCTGTGTCTCCCTGAGGAACCGGGCGAGTACCATACTTTGCCGTTGTAGCGGAAAGCACAGAGATGAACTCCCCGTTGTAGCGGGTAGAGTGATTCAAGCAGGTACATTATCTCGCTGCGTCGAGATGTTTTGCTAAAATTACTTTTATATCTATTTACATATATTTCAAATGCAAACTTACTTTCTCGCACAATATGAAACCTACGATAGAGCCAATTTCTTGATAATTCCCTTGCATGCATATATCTGTGGTAAACTCCCTGGCGGAGCGCTTGCGAGTACATTCAATGTACTCACCTGGCTTGTTGATTTGGCCAGACCGAAGGTCGACAGCTCGAGAGCAACGACGGTATCCGCGATAACTAGGGCGAACCCCCAGTCGGTTGCCTGTTGGGAACGGCATATTGATGGGCTCATCACCGCTCGATTTTCCGCTGCAAGATTTCTAGCCGTTGGGCTAAAGGTATAGTTTTTCGATCTTGAAGATCGGATTACATGTTCTATTCTAATAAGTGTGTGTATGATTTTGATACACAGGTTAACTTGTGGGTATCGGCTACTGATCCAGGGACCGGTACCGTAAACACAAGGGCTTATCCGGCCTTAAAACCGGGTATGCCACAATGCTTCTCGAAAATTTCCAAGGTACCTTCACACGTCCCGACCGGGTCGACGACTTATTCCTAGTCGTCCAACTCCCGGACGAGACCCTCCGAGAATTCACCAAACCGTTTAGTGCTGTTCACAACACTATTCCTGAGATAACCGACTCGGACATCATCCGCGCCTTCATTTGAGGCAGCAGAAACGAGATGTGTACGCACGACTTGATCATGCATCCTCCGAAGACAACGATACAGCTGATGGACCTAGCCGAAAAGGCTACCTATGCGGAGGAAACCCTACATTACATCAAACAGCAGCAGAACAAGCCGCCCAGGTCTCACTCTGGACTAGAGACGACTCAAAGAAGGTGAAATGCAAGAAGAAATCCTCCGGAGGGAACAGGGAGAAGAGAGCTAAAACCGATGAGGTGCTGGCCGATCTCCCCGAGAAGCGTACCTAGCGACCACGCACCAAGGATAAGCAGACGACTTCCTCCGACAAGACAGGAAAACTCTGGTGCGATTTCCACCAGACCGATTCACATGATCTCCGTCAGTGCCGCATCTTCAAGAAGTACCTCAGGGAAGAAAGAGAGAAATCCTGCGGGGAGAACCCGCAGGTCGCAAACAACAGCCGGGATACAACTTCCGATGATGACTCCGCCCTTGAGCCATTCCAGGGGCATGTCAGAGCGATCGAGCATATATTCGGGGGCTCGACCTCCTACGAGTCGAAGAGGCAGTACAAGGCGATTGCCCGAGAAGTTCTCGCAAGTATACCGCAAGTCCCTCGAGCAGTCAAGTGGTCGAAGGTCACGATCACTTTCGATCAAACCAACTGCCCCAAGAACTGTGCTCGACCAGGACGATACCCGATCGTTGTCAAACCAACGATCAATAACTGTCGAGTTGCTAGGGTGCTAATAGACAGAGGGAGCTCCCTCAACATCCTATTCGCTAACGCCCTCGATGCCATGCAAGTGCCATGATCGTCAGTTCAGACGGTGACACAAGCATTCCATGGTATCGTCCCAGGCTCATCGGCTACGCCGATCGGGCAAGTTACACTACCGGTTACCTTCGGAACACCGGAGAACTTCTGAACAGAGAAGATCATGTTCGATGTAGTCGACTTCGAGACGGCATACAATGCCATCTTGCGGCGCCCAACTCTGGCTAAGTTTATGGCAGCAACGCACTATGCCTACAAGTGCATGAAGATGCCCAGCCCGAAGGGCGTCCTCACGATAAATAGCTCTCCTCAGGAAGCACTACTCTGCGACAAGCATAGCCTCGACCATGTACGAGTGCCTCAGGAGGGTGGGGAACACGCCCTCTCCAAAGCCAAAACGGCCGTAAGAACTCACAGCGAAGTAAAAACCATTCCCTTGGACCCAGCAGAACCATCCAAGGTACGAGCAATTGTAGAAATGAGGTCACCAAAGTCAGTCCGAGACGTCCAAAGACTCACGGGTTGCATGGCAGCCATGAGCCGGTTCATATCCCGATTAGGAGACCGCGGAAGTCCCTTCTTCAAACATCTACGACAACACAACAGCTTCAAGTGGACAAAAGAATCAGAAAAGGCATTCCAAAACCTCAAAGAATACTTAACAACGTGCTAGTCGCGCCCAACCCAGAAGAAGACTTATTTCTTTACATCGCTGAGTGGTCAGCGGAGTATTGACGGTGGAACGTGGGACTCCAGAACAAACGTGAGAAAGTTCAACAGCCAGTTTACTACGTCAGCGAGATTCTACACGGGCCAAGGAGCGTTACCGTCAAGTTCAGAAACTCCTATACACGGTACTCACCACATCTCGCAAACTTTGACATTACTTCCAGGCTCACACCATCGCGGCCCCAACCACCTACCCACTAGGAGAGATTCTCCGCAACCGCGACGCCATTGGCTGGATCGCTAAGTGGGCCGTCGAGCTAGGAGAATTCGACATCCACTTCATGCGTCACACCGCCATCAAATCTCAGGTACTCGCCGATTTCGTCATCGAATGGTCAGAGCCCGACCACTCCGGCGAGTCCCCAGCCGCGAAAGAAGATATTTGGACTTTACACTTCGATGGTTCATCGAAGGCGCGGGGGCTGGAATAGTTTTAACTTTTCCAACCGGAGAATGCCTGCAGTATGCACTACAGATTGACTTCCCGGCCATGGATAACGTGGCCGAGTATGAGGGTTTGCTTGCCGGTCACCGAGTCGATTCTGCACTTGGTATTCGTCGCCTACTCGTGAGTGGGGACTCACAGCTGGTAGCGAGACAAGTGTCCAAGAAATATCAGACCACAGACCGAGCATGGCAGCTTACCTAGCGGAGATGAGGAAGCTGGAGAAGAAATTCATTGGAATCGAGGTACGGTACATCCCGAGAAAGGACAACTGCCGAGCCGATAGTCTTGCCCGCCTGGCTTTCGCACGATCTCCATGTCCACCCAGAGCCTTTGTAGAAAGGATTTTGACGCCGTCCATAACTTCTCGCGAAGCTGTGGATGAAGGAATGGCCACCCTCAGAACTGAGCACAATTCAAGGATATCACCAGGTACCTTCTCGATCGAACTACACCTGAGGACGATATGCTATCCGAGCAGCTTGCCCGATGCGCCAGGATGTACTCCCTGGTCGACGGAGTCCTCTATCGAAGAGGAGCTCACGGAGTGCTCATGCGATGTATACCTCAGAAGCAAGGTACATAATTACTCAAGAAGATTCATGGAGGGGTGTGCGGGGCACATGCATCTTTCCGAACCCTGGTCAGAAAGGCCTTTAGACAAGGATTCTATTGGCCGACAGCCCTCCGTGACGCGAGCGAGTTAGTGAAGCGATGCCGTCAGTGTCAATTTCACCGTAGACGTATTCACCAGCCCGCTCAAGCATTACAGACAATTCCCCTTGTCATGGCCTTTCGCCACATGGGGTCTTGATATCCTGGGACCTTTCCCAGTTTCGCCCGGAGGCTACAAGTTCCTATTTGTCGCAATCGACATGTTCACTAAATGGATCGAGGCTGAATCAGTCATACAGATCATGTCAGAGGCTGCCAAACGGTTTAGAATGAAGAATGTTGTGACCATATTTGGCGTCTCGAGCAGGATTATAACCAACAACGGCACCCAGTTTTCCAGCACAGAGTTCATCGAGTACTGCGCCAGACTCGGGACCACAATATGCTACACCTCGGTCGCACACCCACAGAGCGCGCCAATGGACTTCTCCTCCAGGGCATGAAGACCCGCGTCTTCGATCGCCTCTCCGCGCACGCAAAGGCATGGGTGCGAGAGCTGCCCTTAGTCCTTTGGGCACTTCGGACAACCACAGTTGTGCCACGAGCGAAACACCATTCTTCTTGGTCTATGGGGCGGAGGTCATGCTCCCTGCGAGCTCGCGCTCAAATCACCACGGGTACAGCTGTACACGGACAAGGAAGAAACCCCTCGACGAGAGGACGACCTCAATTTCCTTGAGGAGAAACGGACTCAGACCTTACTCCAAGCCACCAAGTATCAGCAAGACCTTCGTCGTTACTATGAATGACACGTCCGGCAACACTCTCTCCAAGTCGGCGACCTCGTTCTACGACTCGTTCAGAACAGGAGTCACAGCAATAAGCTCTCCCCCAAATGGGAAGGCCCTTATACGATAGCTGAGGTTACTCGACCAAGATCGTTTAAGTTAGCTATGGACGATGGCCAAATCTTGACAAATTCCTGAAACATCAACCAACTCCAGAAGTTCTATGTGTAAGACTTATAGACATGCCCACCCGAGAAACTCTCAAGTACACAGTCGGGGCTGGATAGGGTTGTATGATGAGGATGACGTTGTCGAAGACACAGACTCGTCGGAACTCACATAAGACCTCAAAAATATCAATAAAACCCCCGTACAGTCTGACACATGTTTTATAAAAAGTACAAGATTGGCTACACATTCAGGCCTCCGGGGTACTTTTCCTGGAATATTCAAACGGTCAGCAAAGGCCTGAGCGGCCCGATCCAACTCTGCCAACCAATTCGAGAAGCTCTCGGTGGCTCGAAAAGGCACACTGATTGTCTTCAGAACCAACTCGAGACGATCCACCACCGATAAGAGTTTCTCCTCAAGAGAAGAAGCTCGTGCCTTTTCTTGGGAAAGAGCATTGGAGAGTCGGGTCGATTGGTCTCGAAGTTGTCGGATCTCAGTGCGGGTGGAACTCCATCTGCCCTGGGCACGCTGGGAGGAGTGTCAAGGTGAGAAAGGAAGAAAGGACCGCGCTGCAAGAAGGCATTTTGGTGAGTAGAAACATTTACCTCCACCAAGGGCCCGATAAGCGCTAGCGGATCGTCCTCTGCCGGAGTCTCCTCGATCGGCTGACGAGGGGTTGGCAGGAGTTTAGCTGGAGAAGATGAGGTGGCCCCCCGAATCGTACCCCGACCAGGTAAGAGCCTGGAAATAGGCAAGCGCCTTCTCGGGGCAACAAATTGGTTGGGTCCCGACGAATCCCTACAGATCAAACTCAGCACCCATCTCGCCAGAAAAGAAATCGACAAAGGAAGATGAAGAGGACTACCTCGCTCTCTTCAAAGAAACGGAGCGCGATCTTCGAGCCGGGGGAGCCACCGCTTCCCGAGCAGGGAAGGTTGTGGTTCCTGCCGAAGGGGTCCGGCGCGTTTTTTCCTATTTTGGGCAACATGCTCGATCAAAAATCAGTAGCATTGCCAGAAGATGAAATGGCAAAAAGCTTACCAGAGAAGCCTGAAAAGTTGACTTGGGAGTAATCGCAGAGGCCTCCGACCCTTCGCGCGAAGGCTCCTCAACCTGCTCGGGACCGCCTTCAGGACGCTCCGTGCCCCCGCCAGGTTGACCCTCGGCAGTGGTCGGCTCTCGACTAGTAATGGAGGGTCCCGCTTCAGGATCCACTATCCCACGTCCTTCACGCTGGAGATAGTTACTCGAGTTGTACCTTAATTAGTGCTATTCGGCCGAAACAGCGGGTATCCAAAACAGAAGGGATTACCGCAAGAACCTCTTTCCGCTCATGTTGAGGCCGAAGGGGCAGCGACAAGGGGACATCCCTACGTCCTGGTGAAGGCGCCTTTTCAAAGAGTATTGCCACCTTCTTGAGCACTTCGGCTTCCGAGAGAGCTGTTTAAAGGAAAAAGGAAATCAGAATAGCTCGGATTCTATCAATCTTAGAGAACTACGAGTCATACCCATTTTTCTCCACTTATGATAGGGGTCGCTCGTGGCCACCTAGGCACCGGCCTCCCTCGATCGCAGGGGACATAGCCCGCGCCTGATGAAGTCAGAAGCAACATCGAAGGAGGTCAGGCCACGGGTCCTGAGAGCTCTAATTTCATTGATCTGACTCCTGAGGCGAAAGTCCAGCGCTGTCTCGTCGGACCACGCGGGTACTAACTCGGGCGGAGAACCCCAGTACTTGATACCCAAAGCGGAGGATGGGCGGCAGTAGCACCATTCTTTCTCCCATCCCAGAAAGGAGTGGATCCTGGTGGCATCAATGTATTCTGCATCTTTTCCTTCTCGGAACCGGATGCTGGCACCGCCCACGATCTCTTTCCTGGTCCTCCCCAGAGTATGGTAATACCTAAAGAGGTCTAAATAAGGACGTACTCCAAGAAAAGCTTCACACAAATGAGCGAACACGCTAAGCATGGTGTACGAAGCCGAGTCGAGATTGATCATCTCGATCTGATAGTACTGAAGAACGGAGGACATGAAAGAAGATGGTGGGAAGAAGAATCCATATCGAAAGAAATCTGGAAAAATAACCAACCAACTAGGATCGGGCCGGGGGACCCACTTGTTCCGGACAAAACGGAACTCGGCTTGGTAAGTCGACTGGATGAGGGTCAATTCCAGCGAAGACACAAATCTTGCCGGAGTTAGCACCGAACGCGGCCATGAACTTCTGGATGAAAGAGACTCCGCCATGGTCGAGGAATTGGAAGCAGGGGTGCAAGGAAAAGGATGGGAATGCTAGGAAACAGAGAGCAATGCGGGCAAAACTCCAACTTTCGGTTTCTTAAGAGATTCCATTTTCGCCTAACCGGAGCGCGGTTAATGGCACAATCTGTTCCATCGCATTAAATGCGGACAGTTGCTTTTCCGCATGCGAGACGACGTGCGTGGGAAAAAGAGGGTCTGACAAACCCACAACCCCGACGAGCGCGTTATGTTTTGGCTAACGTCAGCTGAACAGTAGCGCAGAGAAAGGAAAGATTCTTCATCACCACGCGAAATTTCCGCCACGACGGTTCGGTTTCCCAGAAATCTACCAGGTGAACATGTGTCCGTGATCGACGGATCAGATTAAATCAGAAGATACTTCTCGAGTAAGCTAGCCCAGAAAATGCCTTGGACTACTCGGAGGTTTATCCCGATAAGGATATCGCGACTACCCGATAGAGATAGTACCTACTCAGGAATGTTGTCGACCAAGTACTCGATTTCGCCTGCTCGGAGTTGTTTCCCGAGGAGGGCAGATTTCCTACAGAACAGTCATGACCTCAATTCACGTACTAATGGGGGGCTTGATGATGTATAGTATAGCATCCCGTATACGAGGAAGTATCCGTATACGATTCCTTGGATTATCGGAATAAGAATACCTATCCGGTAAGGATCCCCAGGAGATAAGGTAACCCCCCGTAAGGAGGAAGGACACCCCTTAAACTAGAAAGTCAATCCCGATGTTTAAGGAAACCAAAGTCCTACTCGGGCGTAAGTCCGTGTCCGGTACGACTCGGAGAGCCCCCTATAAAAAGATCAGCAATCCTATAGGGGAGGGGAGGTCTTTCAAGTCTTAGAAGCCAGACAAGTCTCAGAAGATCAAGTTAGAAGCTTGAAGCCATCCAGAAGCCCTAGCGATTCCCATGAGAAGACTCGCCGCCTCGAAGGAGTCGAGCCCCGCGGAACTAGTCAAAGTAGCATCCGATTAGGTCTAGGATAGCCACTAACATACACATCCCTTGTAAGATATTCTCTGATCAATATATACGAATAGGACGTAGGGTTGTTATCCTGAGGGAGGCCCGAACCTGTATAAAAAGGGTGTTTTCTTGTCGTCAAATCTCTTGGCCTTGTACCCTAGGGGTTCCTACCCAACAATAAGTATCTCTCTCACGACTACCGTAAGATCGGCGGTTTACCAATCGTCGACACAAACCATTGGCATTAGCATCTATAGTGCAAACACATGTACAATTAGATTTAGGCAAAAATATTTCACAAGTAAAAAATATCAAATTAATCTCAAAACAACAAAGAAAATGAGAGCTTACAATTTTTTCGGATGCTACCATATGCGTACCCATGCCATCATTCAAAGCATTGTCGTTAGCATCTACAATGCCAAAATGTGTGTACTCAGATTTACAAGAAAAAACTGCACGAGTAAAAATAGCCAAAGTAACGTAAAGGCACAAAAAAAGAGAGACTTTACCATTTTCTTCGGGCGGCTCCAAGTTCAAATCCATCACATCACCGTAAGTATTCTCGTTAGCATCTATAGTGCCGAAACGTTTATACTCGGATTTAGAAAATAAAAAATACATGAATAAAAATAGTAAAATTAACCTAAAAAGCCATGAAAGAAAATGAGAGATTGTACCATTTTCTTTGGGTGTTTCTAAGTTCAAATCCATCCCATTGACAAAAGCATTGTTGTTAGACTCTATATTGCCAAAACATGTATAGTCAGATTTAGAAAATAGAATTTACACGAGTAAAAATAGTCAAATTAACCTGAAAGGCCATAAAAAAGAGAGAAACTTTACCATTTTCTTCGAGTGGTTCCAAATTCAAATCCATCGCATCATCATAAGTATCGTCATTAGCATCTATAGTGCCAAAACATATATACTCAGATTTAGAAAATAAAAGTTGCACGAGTAAAAAAATCGAATTAACCGAAAAGGCAATTACACAAGCAGACCTGACTGTTAGTGCACAGATATAGACTCTGCTATTCTAGGTCATCCTCTTCCTGAAGATGAAATCTCATCTATGGAATTGGGTAAGTTAGAACAGGAGCACATTATAAAGAATGCATACTGCTTAGCACCAAAAAGTTATACGTTACTTATATCCACTAGTGATATAACTCTAAAGCACGAGGGTCTAGCTAAAGATTTGGTTGATTATGAATGGTTTGTCTCACGATACGCCGATTTGTCTCGAACTAAGCAGGGCACCGTGGAATCTTCTTTAGAATAGATTGGCACACACTGGAAATAGCTTTAAAATGTTTAAAAGTTAACATTGGAATCCAAGTAGATAAGAAGCAAAAAAATTAGAGACTTTACCAGTTTATTCGAGTGGTTCTAAGTTCAAATCTATTCCATCTCCCAAAGCAATGTCGTTAGCGTCTATCGTACCTAGACGTGCATATTCAGATTTACTCCATGAGTATAAGAAAAAGTTGCATGTCTCACGTCCAAATCCATCTCATGTGATGGTTTTATACTCTTGTGTATGTGGTGCACTGCATGAAGTTAGCCTATATCTATATATATACACATGATCTAAATATTTTAGCTCCAAACTGGAGTAGGCGAAGGGACGGGGCAGCGCGTGATTGCATAAAAGGGAAAAACAAATCAATCGCCAAAAGCTGAAATGCATGGCGCATAAACAAAAATGTAGCGCCAACACTAATATGCAAATAAAAAATGCTGTAAACAAAGAAGAATAAAGCAAAATATGGTGCAAGTAGCAGCATTCAGACTCAGTACATGTTGATTAAGACACGTGGTGTAAATCTACTGAAACGGTGTAACTTTACTGATTTGTTATAGTGCTCCTTTCTATATAAGTTAATATAGCATAATGGTAAACAAGCATCTTATTTAACCTTTCCTTGACACGTGAGATTTTGTCCAAAATATCTTCTTTATTTATTTTTATTTTTTTGCGAAGAAAATATCTTCTTTATTAACGCGGGAGGGAGTATATTTTTTGGGTCAACCAATATCTTAGCGCCTCTCTGCGCTGGTTGGTCCAATCGGCAACCTAGTTTAATGCAAAAGATAATACTACTACATGAGTGTGTGTTCCTCTCTTCTTCCATAGCACTTTTGTGTACCTATAAATTGCAGTGCACGAAGTAGTGGGGCTGGGTAGGCTGCAGGTGAGGTGGGCTGTCTGGAGCCCAATCCCAATCACAATGAAGTCAAGCACCTGCTCACATTCTCATGGTCTCTTCTCTGCACACTGCACTTGGCACGTCGCCATGATGCCATCCAACCTTTACGACGTGTAAACATAATTTTACATCTCGGAAAGTTCTAGAGTCTATCTGGTGGAATTAATAATGAAATCTTCTTGCCCCATTCCAATATAGCCGGATGCTTCCGCGCTATCCTGATAACGCAGTCGATGGCAGGAAAGACGCCAGGAAATGGGAGCGGAAGCTTCGCTGGGAGAGAGGAACGCGCACATGCTTTGCTAGTGTTGCCGCATTAGCTCGAGCCCTGAACCACTCAATCGATCGAGCGGCAATATGTTTTTGACCTGCGCACTGAGATTGTTAATCATATCGTCATTCTACGTAAATGGCCGAGCAAACGTATTATTGAGTGAGAGGGACAACCGCAGGTGCGCGTATCGCCTGCCGCACTGGCTGGCCTTCGGAGTCTACAGGTTGAGCTGCGTCGCTCCAAGTCAAGGTCTCAAACGTGTTGTGCGTGCCCAAGTTGGCCGCCTTGAGTCAACGCGCGGTGCCATTTGCATGAGTGTGGCACGTGAACGTGAGCGCCATTTGTGTCTGTTTGGAGCTTGGTGTGTTCGTGTGCCGATTGGCGACTGCTGGGAACAGTGCGTTACTGCCATCGGCTTCAGGCATATGGATCTATTTGGCTACCGGCAGCAGCAGATTTTAGTGTCGACATGCATGCACGGTTAGCGGCAAGCTAGGCCATAGGAAATCGGGAAGCCCGTAGACGCCACGGTTCAGGGCCTACATAACTCACCTCGCCGTGCGAAGGGGGGACTCGCGATTTCCCCTAGCGATATGCGGGCCGGCCACCTGGCCTCCACTTGCGGGCTAGCGCACGAGCCATCCAGATAAGCCGAGACGCAACAGGGCAGGCTGTTGCTGCTGCATGCCATTGCAGCGCGCGCCAGCCTCCCGTTCCGACGCGCCGGTCTGACGATAAGCGCGATGAGTGGAGTCGCTCCTTGGCATACTGCCAAGTGCAGCACCGCGGACGCCAACTAGGCAACTACTACACATCGATCAGCCGCCGTCTCGGAGGTGCCCAACTAAACCGCTAATCCGCATTCGTCCTCCAAATCTCTGTCGTCGCCGTGCAACCTCTGCGCCCGTGGACGGCCTCCGCTGCGTGGTGCCTCTGCCGTCCATTAAGTGTCATTTCAGCATGACACATAGCAGCATGTCCCTTCTAACTCCTAGCGTTACAGGATAAACGGTTGTAGAGTGCAAACAGACCTTACAAACGGGCTATCTTTGTAATACCTGTAGGCTTTTACTAATCGTTGCTTTACTTTATAATCATGGAGACTCGACCTTGCAGGCCATCTCCTGTAAGGACGAGCTGGGTTTGTTGGGTCAGGCCGTATGGTTGTTATGCTGGACCCAAAAGCCTGTTTTCTATTTTTCATTTCTGAACTCTGGGTTTTCCCCCCTCTAACACAAGTTATATCAGGGCTCAGGTTCAGGCGTTCAAATATAAACAGTTAGATACAGGTACCACCTCTGAACGAAGCATTGCACAAATCGAGCGAAATGTGACGGCTCATATGAACATTTGCAGCACAGCTCACGCATGACATGAAGATTTTCCCCCCATACATTTTATCGACGACATAGTAGGAGTTACATCAGAGGGGCAATTAGAATCCCCTGAAAACACATATCCACACCTGCAACTGACAGCGTACAAAAATTGCAGGCAGCGTCCGTATAGCAAGGAGATTAAAGAAGCTCCACAAGCTGTACTTCGTGGACGTTCAGGATGCGCTAGGTGCATCTCTCATGCAGTCATACTTATATTCAAGCTGTTTCTCATTGTTCTTCTCCCAACCCCCATGTTGCCCTTTGTCATCATGGCAACAAATTCCCCATAATCAATGCGACCATCCTAGTGGAAAAGGAGTAAATAAGGGCAATTAGATCAACGTTTTTCAGAAATATTTGAAGTGTAATAAGCCATGTGCGTCACAGCATACTGACTACTTTATGCAGTTCAAGTATTAGTACTCCATTCTTTTCTAGGAAATCGGATAGCCATAACATGCGGCACATTTAAAAGTTGTTTAAATAGATGATCAAGTAAGATTCATTATATCCCTACCCTGCTGCATGTGTTGGATATAACAAACTAATAGGACTACAAATACAAGCTAATACACATTAACAGTATGTACAGCAGTACAAGCATCAGTTTACTTACATTATCCTGATCAGCTTCTATAATGACGTCATCAAGAAAAGCATCTGGCATGTTATGCTCTTTGCAAGCTTGCTGAAGCTCATCGACTGTAATGTAACCACTACCATCCTTGTCAAAATAAGAGAAGGCTGCCACTAGATGTTCCTCACGCTCTAGTTTATTGAGATGCAATGTAGCAGCAATAAATTCTATATAATCAATGGTTCCACTGTTGTCCACATCCGCCTAAAGTTATTCAAATGAAACAAAAGAAAATGTAAGGTCATACGTTATACTTATAGTAGTGATTCCAAAATCATTCATCATAAAACAAATGCTCAGTATGGAAGAGAGACTGTAATCTGAACTAGGAAGACAAGCAAAATTGAACTGAAGTCGCATAGCCACCCATAGGTACATAAGCACATGTACGTTGGAAATTAAATGTCTGGTGCTTCCAAGGAAAATAAGTTTTAGCTATAGAATGGTTGAAGCATATATAGTTTTCTTGTGGGTTGAGAGATCACAAGACAAACAGAGTAAATGAAAATAAGAAAAGTTGATTCAACTTCACAATTCTGGAATATATCAGTCAAATGCACTAGTCTTTTGTGTCAATAAAGATTTTCATATACAATTCATTCCAGCTGAGAATGGTTTTGCAAATGATGCAAGTTATTGAAAAACTGAGGAGGCAGAGAAATATTGATGGCATTGCATGTTCCTACTCAGCTGACAGGTCCAAGAGTACTGATGAAAACTGCATATGCAGGACTAGGGACCTGTTTGTACATGTGCAAGGAACCACGTGGCTGAAGATTAAGGCCCTTTTATATTCAGAAGTTAAATATGCTTCATAGAAGAACGGAGAAAGAAAGGACTTAAGCTAGCAAGTTCAAACGGGCAGTTTAACTGAATTTCAGCCAACTTACCGCTTCCATAAGATCACGAATCTCAGTATCCTTTAGTGTTGAACCATATTTTCTCATGCCTTCTTTCAGCTCGTCAAATGTAATTGCACCACTGTCATCTGTGTCCATTGCCTCAAACATTTCCTTCAATCCTGCAATCTCCTCCTCTGAAAGGCTCTCGGCAATAACCTGGTCGAACAAATATAAATCCTCTATTAATACAAAACACAGAAACTGTGCCCCATAAGACAAATAAAGTGAAGTGAAATAAGAGTGGCACCACCGGATAACAAATTGCATACTAGAAATAGCAGTAACTCAAGTACCAGACATACTGGTAATCCTGGGTGACAATGGTGTAGCAATTATCCCGTAAAACAATACTATAACTTAAGGACACTGGAATCCAATAGATTTCTATAAACATTAATCATGTCAATCAGCGTAATAAGTACTGGTCATGTAATGCAGTAGAAAGACTAGTCTACAAAGGACAATTCTGACGATAAAACACAAAATGAGAAGAAGCAATGAACATCATAGCGAGTATATAAAGCAAATGGAGGTAACTTCACTGATGTTCATGGCTAATTACTATGACAGCTGTGACAATAATTAGAATCGGCTAAAGGAAAATAAATGCACTCACTCGCCAAAGCCATCTTCTTTAACTTATTCATTGCTGAGAACTGCTTAATGCGAGAAAGGACAGCTGGATCAAGCGGCCGATCAGGAGCGACTCCGTGATCACAAATCCAAGGATGACCTGAACAAGTAAGAAAATGATTCTTTGGCATCTTTGTGAAACAATTGTACATATGTTGTACGGATTTTCTTTCGACTTTTGAACAAACTCTGTATGCCAGTGTGAAACCAGCACAGCAGGAGGTGACCTAATAGATAATAAAGGTACATATCTGAGAACAACCCAATCCTGAGCTAAAAATAGGAATTCCTAACCGAAAGAGTAATATAAATTGAGACTTCCAAGAGTCAGTTTTAGAAACTGCTCTTCTGAAAATAATCTTATTTCTTATTCACCAAAACAATGTTGTGCTTGTACGGATATTTGTGTCGAGGAGTTAAAAGATGGCACACATACTCATAATTTACACCAATAAAGCTAAAGCAATATTTCGTTTGATCATAATTACCATATATTGAAGACACACATCAGAACAGTGCATTCAACAAAGTAACTGAATTATTCAAGGAGAAAAAAGAACTAGAGTACTGATGAAAAGTAACTAGCATAGAACTTCATGCGCTGTTAGACGTTCCGTGGGGTTAGGATTCAACATTCTTATTATAAGATCCTTCGCACTATCAGAAAATAATCTTACTTCTTATTAACCAAAACAATGTTGTGCTTGTACGGATATTTGTGTCGAGGAGTTAAAAGATGGCACACATACTCATAATTTACACCAATAAAGCTAAAGCAATATTTCGTTTGATCATAATTACCATATATTGAAGACACACATCAGAACAGTGCATTCAACAAAGTAACTGAATTATTCAAGGAGAAAAAAGAACTAGAGTACTGATGAAAAGTAACTAACATAGAACTTCATGCGCTGTTAGACGTTCCGCGGGGCTAGGATTCAACATTCTTATTATAAGATCCTTCGCACTATCAGAAATCACAGGCCAGGGATCAGAATCAAAATCAATAACACCTTTTAATACTGCATCAAATATTCCTTGCTGTGTCTCTGCAACAAATACATCCAAAAAATCAATCTAGAATAGTAAAAGGTAAATAAGAATTTCTAAAATTAATTGAAGCTAAAAATAAAACATATAACTATACCGGCCCAAAATGGTGGTACACCACTTAGTAGTATGTAAAGAATTACACCAGCTGTCCATACATCAGCTTCTGGTCCATAACGTTTGCGCAGCACTTCTGGTGCTACGTAGTAAGGACTTCCAACAACATCAGTGAAAATTTGACCTAAAAGGCCATAAAACAAGAAAAGGAATAGTTCATAAGATAATGTTTACGTATTTGCCATTAGAATTATTACACATTTGCCATTAAGAATTCGTTTATTACATGTCAGTGACACACAAACATTACCGACTTGCACTGTTCATGTGTCACTAACATATAATAAATGAACTCGTAATGGAAAATGCGTAATAAGACACAACACATAATGGAAAATATGAATCAAATGAATCAAATAGCTGGCCCATAGGATGCACACATTAGTTAAACGAATAAAGTACCGTCTTAATAAAATGAACATATTAGCTCAAGAGAAGAAAAAAGGAGAAAATGTTTTAAATGTAACTGAGTGACAGATAGATTTATAGAACATCTCGAGGAATCGAACTTCTCAATAGATTAATATGTGAACAGCATTAAAGTAGCATCTATTACTTGCATCTGCAAGCCAACTTAGAAACGGTTCCCGATGAACTTGAAAGATAAATCTGAATTAAACATCGTAACACTAAATTGTAAGTTTGCCTTATAGTAACCTTGTGGCTGGTGGTAACCTCGTCCATGAACGATGACATGATTCTACTCACAGTAAAAATTAACTAGCAATAGAGTCACAAACCAAGAGCCAACTTGGAACGGCACAGCTGAACACTTCCTTCAACGCTTATCCATTCCCAAATGCTACATCCTCTATTCTATCCTATTATCTTAGCTAAAGAACCTGTGTGTAAATTTAGTTCCACCAATGCAAATCATTACCTATAACCATCAATTCCTCGGCGGTGGGCAAAGTAAGCACATCGAACACAACAGCACAGAAGGAAAATTAAGTTTGCGTTGCCTGCGGTGACTCACCCGGCTTAAAAAACACGGAGAGGCCAAAATCGATGGCCTTGAGCGACATGTCGTCATCCTTGTTCGCCAGCAAGAAGTTTCAGGTTTGAGATCCCTGTGCATGACACCAAGCGAATGGCACGCCTCGACGACTCCTACAACGATGTGCGTGAGCTCTGCCGCCTTGCGCTCGCTGTAATGCCCGCGCTGTATGATGCGATCGAACAGCTCGCCGCCCGCACAGAGCTCCATGACGATGTGGACGTAGAGTTGGTCCTCGTAGGCGCCCTTGATAGCGACGACGTTCCGGTGCCCGGCCAGGTGGTGCATGATCTGGATCTCGCGGCGCACGTCCTCGACGTCCTCTCTGGTGATAAGTTTGCGCTTGGCGATCGACTTGCAGGCGTAATCCACACCGGTGGCCCGGTCGGTGCAGAGGTAGGTGGTGCCGAACTGCCCCTGCCCGAGCTTGCGCCCGAGCGCGTACTGGTCGTGAAGGCTCGGGGTGGGGTGGCCGAGAACGTTGGCCGTCAGCTCCGCGGGGGCGGGCGCGCCCCGGCGCATGCCGGCGGCGGGCGGCGGGGCGGCCCCGCCCGCCACGGCAGCAGCCGGGCGCGAGGGCCGCTTCCCGGGCGGGGAGTCGGCGGCGGCGGCGGCGGCGGCGGTGGCGACGGGCGCGTACTCCGCCGAGTCGTGGCGCTGCGACGCGCCGCGGAAGCTGGAGAAGTACTTGGATCTAAGGGTGACGCCGCACGTGTTGCCCATCACACGGTGGGCGCGGGCGCGGGTAGCGATCTCTCCCGCATCTACCTAAAGGTTCGCCGCCGCTGGGGTTTAGGGGGGAGACGCGGGCGCGGCGCGGTTTGGATAGGAAACGCGCGGCCGATGGAGTTGGGGTGGAAGTGGGCGCCGCGAGGGTCTCGTGGGTCAGAGCTGTTGCGACCTGGGGCTTGGAGGTGAGCTGGAGGAGAAGTCGGCGGCTTCACGGCGGTTTCTGCGGTCACGTTTTCGGAAAGCGAGGCGAAGGTTGCTCAAAGTTGCAGATTTTCGCTGGCGCCGCTGCTCTGGTTCCCAGATCGCTCTGTGCCAAATTTAAAATTACGGAAACTAGGAGATTGAATTAGAGATTTGGGAAGCTCTACCTGTCACGTATCAGCATGCTGATGGAAGGCAACCTACCAACTTCACAGATTTTATCCAATGATAAATTTATGGACTATTTAATGTCTTAATCTACTAGTCAAATACCTACATATTGTTATGGATAAATAATTAGATTACTGACCATGTTGAATTATTGATATCGCGCTCCACGCTACTTTCTCGGTTCCGTCTCAACTCTTGGTTGAGCTTCAGTTCAGATAGAATTGAAGGTTGTTGTGAGGAGTAGCACTTTGGGTGAATTTAAATTTTTAAATTTTGAGTCAGTGGATTAGGAGGACATCTATTGAGGTTTCGATACGGATATAAAGTTTTTGCTGAAATTTTAAGATGGTCCCATGGTAAAGAAGGGGGAAAGAAAGTGTACGGACCGCCGCCACCCGGTTGACACCTTTATAGGAGTAAAGATACCCTCACTGGTTAGGGTTTCCTCATCTCCCATTTTTCGCCGCCGCCACCTCACATTTGGCTGCCAACTTCGTCATCTTCGTGCTCATGGCTACAGCGGCGGTCGCAAGGGCTGCCATTCCCAGCGCTCGCGCGCGTGACATCTGGCGTGTGCGATGCGCATGTCCCCGCTGTCATCCGCGCTCTCATCGGCTGCAGGTGATTCGGCATCGAGTCTTGGATCGGAGGCCACGTCATGTTCCTCCTCCAGCCGTCCCATCTCAAGCTGTACTAGCCGTTGCTTGCACTAGTGCCCGGCCTCGGCGAACGGTGTGGCTAGAGGAAGAGGAAGCGCCGCAGACGAAGAGCAAGAGGAAGCGCCGATGCCGGCAAAGAGAAAGCGACGCGAACGCTCGTCGACGGCCGTTCCGCCACGGCAGTTCTTCTTCCCGTGCCGCACGACCTGGCCGCCATGTTCGTGGCGCGCATCACGGCGTTGCGCTCGGGAAACAAACTATTGTTGTGTAGGAAACAAAATAATTTGTTCGTAAAATTAGATGTTTCTATCGCAAGGAAATTGTTTCCATTATACAATGACGTTGTTGTTGCATCAGTTCAACAAGTTTGTTCCACATGTTTTAACTATATGTTTACGTATCACGACAATAATATTTTCACGGATGTCCGATCTGGCCAATCCAACCATACATTGAACCAACTAACTCCGAAGTTTGTTTCTAAAATTTTGAGATTGATTTCCTTAAAAATCAGATCTACATCTTGTGCTGCCGTGTGTTGCATGTTATTGTATTGGTTCAATAAATTTATTGTATATGTTTTAACTATATGTTTCCATATAGCCATAACAGAAGAAGCACACGCTATATATTACATACAGACAGTTATTCATGTTTTATATGGTTACTATAATTATTTTTAATAATTATAAAATTATTTTCTATAAATTTAAGTAATTATATTTATTGCTGCAATACGATGGAACGCTAATATCAACGCACCAATTTGTAGCACTCCTCCAGCCTGCACGTGCATGTGTACGACCCTGCTGATTCCGTTGAATCCGCGAGGAACGATGTGATGGATGGATATTCTATTTGGCATCATTAGTGTGCTGCTACCAGCGAGCGATGCAATTATCCAGTCGTGCAGGAAATGTTGGCTGGTTTTTTTCCCTAGACGAAAATGAATCGTATTTTTTTAAGGATGTGCATAGATCCCAAGGCACAATGTACAGGTGAGCTCCCATGTACATGTGACCATGGTTTGCTATGTTTCTTTTTGCATTTTTCATTCTTTCTTATTTCATTTGTTTCATCGTGGTGGTACACACCTGGTGACTACTTCACCGTACGTTTTTCCTCTTTTCGGGAAATAGGCAAAATATTTCATCATAACAGACTTGAAATTTGTGCGGGCCAAACCTTTACAAGATATTGAGCCGGCACAAGGCCAAGGACTAGCATCATGTTCTCTAGTGATGTGGCAGCATGAAGATGATCAAAGAGGACTCTTAATCTGCTATGGATGTTAAAGGCGTGTTCCCGATAGCGGACGTTTGGCTCTGGTGGTAGACGCCCCTGAAATCAGAACCGCACAGGTGTACATCACGATATGTATCACTGCTTTTTGGTCAGAAATATGACATGAAAATACCGTATGATATACAAGAATATGTGAGCCCATCGTATGCACAATACATGACATTAAAACATGTTTCCATCTCTCTCCTCACTCATTTTTCTCTCCCTCACCTCTGGCTCATCCTCTCCTCAACCGGTGAGCTCCACCCTCCCTGGGCTCCCCCTACCTCTATCGCCATCAGAGCATGCTCCCTCGACGCTGGGCCTCTGAATCTGGGCTCCCCTGGCTCCATCTCGATCGGAGTCGCGCTCCCTAGCCGCCAAGCCTCCAGATTTGGGCTCCCCCCTTACCTTTACTGACGTATCCAGGATCCCTCGCCGCCATCGAGGCAGGCCAGGCGCCAACGAGGTGGCCCTACCATGCTTCTCTACAACGTTCGAGGAAGCGAGCTGGCCACAGTCAGTCGGTCAACCCATGGCACCACGAATCCGGCAGGTGCGAGATATGTCGTCGCCGACCCCCTCCAACTCCGGTCTGTCATCTACATCTCCATTGGCACTCAGGATCGTTGTCTGCTTGTGTTCTTGCATCTTGCATCTGATCTGGATCTCGCTTGTGTTCTCTAGTCCACATCTTTTTTTTTAATAATAGAAGAGAAAGAACTCTCTCGGCCTCTGCATCCTAGGATGCACATAGCTTAATTATTACAAAGTTATAATAGTGTTCAAGCCAAAAGCAAGAGTGGAAGCGATAGATAATCAAGGAAATCAAAAATTACATGGCTTATTATTAAAACATAATCTGAACTAGGACGTAAATCTCTTGGTAGATGATTCCAACCTCCTAACACCAGAAAACCATCAACTCCTGCTCCGATGATTGCCATTGTAGTGAGGACCACGATTGCAACCAGTTGATACGCAAGAAAAGAGCATGTAGAGGACTGATTAGTTTCCTTTTGTAAAACACAATGTCATTTTTACATAACCAAATCGACCAACATAAAGTAGCAATGCCCACTAAAATCTGAGAGCAACTAACTCTATCTACCCTTGCAACCAATTCCCAAAAATATGAGGGACATTACGAGGTGGAGGTATGCCGAATAATATGAAGATCGCATGCCATGCAAAACACACAAAATGACACTCAAAAAAGATATGTTGGATGGTTTCCTCATGGTTACAGAAAGCGCAAAATTTGCTACCATTCCAATTCCATTTTGCTAGATTGTCCTTGGCTAAAATCACCTTGCGACAAAGATACCACAAAAAAATCTTTATTTTGAGGGGTTGTCAAAGCATCGCAAACGCTTAACCTGGAAATAGAAATCGAAATCACCAAGGGTGGAATATATAGATTGGGCCAAACATAGGCATTGCAGTGCAGAGTCCATCAGAACTTATCCCTCTCAGATGTTAGGTTGTACACTGCAACCTTGGCCACCAGCTCATTCCACGCCACAAATTTAGGCCCGATAATGGCTCTTCGAAAGCAGACATTAAGAGGGACAGAACCCAACACTTCTGCCACAATAACGTGTTTCTTTCGGACAATATGATACAACGAGGGAAGTTGCTCTCTTAGTGTGTGCCCATCAAGCCATTTGTCCTCCCAGAACTGGACTTCCGATCCACAACAAACAGAAAACGTGCCAAATTGTAAAAAACAGTCTTTCACTTTCATGAGGCCGCTCCAAAATGAGAGTCCCCGGTTTGCCCAAGCCGCAAATAGGGGTTTGCCTTTGAGGTATTTATTCCTAAGAATGTCTTCTCACAGCCCATCTTTGTTGAGCATCTTAAATAACTATTTTATTAATAGACAAAAAAATTTAGTCCGAGATCCTGGATCCCAAGACCCCCCCTGATCTTTAAGTTGATACAGAATGCCCCATTTTACAAGCTTATATTTACCCTTGTGGTTATCACTGCCAGAAGGACCTGCATCTATAAAAGTCTAACCTCTTACTACCCTAATGGGCACCTCAAGAAAGGATAACATAAACATAGGCAAGATACTTGGAACCGAATTGATAAGTACAAGTCAGCCACCACTCGAAAGGTGTCGCCCCTTTCAGCTACTAAGTCTTTTCTCAAAATGATCCTCAACTCCCTTCCAATGTTTGTTCAGTAATTTTCTAATATAGATAGGAATGCCAAGGTATCAAAACGGAAAGAACCCCACGCCATAACCAAAAAGTTGAGTATATTGGGCCTCATGGTCCATAGCTTTACCGAAGCAATAGATCTCGCTCTTGTGAAAATTAATTTTCAAACTCGAGAGTTGTTTAAAAACACTTAAGAGTAGCTTCATATCCGTGGCCAACTCGATGTCGTGTTCTATGAAAAGGATGGTATCATCGGTATATTGAATAATAGAGAGCCCATCATCCACCATGTCGTTCAATAAATATGGCCAGCATGTCTACCACTACGTTGAAGAGAATCGAAGACATAGGATTTCCTTGACGTAATCCTTTACTTGTTTGGAAGTAAAGACCAACCTTGTCGTTCACCTGAATCGTCACACTTTTTCCTTTTGTGAATTTATCAATTCAAACCCACCACTTGGCTAAAAAAGTTTCATGCGAACTGTTTGTTGGAGAAAGGACCAGTTCACCTTGTCATAAGCCTTTTTAAAGTCAATTTTAAATATGACTCCGTCATGCTTACGCCTGTATAATTCATGAATGGTCTCATGGAGAACTAGTACCTCTTCCCTAATATATCGACCCAACATAAATGTTGTCTGAGTAGGTCGAATAATCTGTTGTGCCACTAAGAAAATTTGATCTGTGCCAACTTTAGGAGAAAAATTCAAGCTGACATTCACAGACAGATAGATCTGTACTACTGAATTTGACAGGCGTCTGATTTCTTAGGAAGTAAGGTGATGATTCCAAATTTAAGATAGAATAACAGCGCAACCTCACTATGAAAATCAGTAAAGAGCGCCACTAAATCTCCCTTAGTAACCTCTTAGAAAACTAATAGAATTCTGCTGGAAGCCCATCGGGTCTAGATGCTTTGTTGCATTCCATCAAGAACACCGCATCACACACTTCCTTTTCCGTGAGAGGTGTGGTGAGGAGCTCGTTCTCTTCCTCGAAAATTTGAGGAATGTTTTCAACCATGGTCTCAATCATAGAAAAATGATTGACCTAATGTGGGCCGAATAAATCCTTATAATAACGTGTGGTATAATCTGGCATCTGCACGTACGTGTTTAGCATGGAAAAAGTTAGGTGATTCATGCTTGTATGCTCGTACGTATTTTTGCATGCATGTGATGATTTTTTATTTCTTTTTTGTATGTGATACATTTTTGATAAAATTTGTGATTTGTGATTAATCAGTGAACTTGATGATGAAATCTCTGAAAATTTGTGATGAATTTTATTTTTGTATTAGTCTGGTATAATTAAGATTAAATCAGTGTTTGTTTGTGAAGCTACCAATGCACAGATTTCTCTTATTCGGAATGGTGGAAAATTATTTTTGAAATCTCTAATTTGTTCTTATGATTTGAAATGGCAAAAGTAAATCATGGTTCAGACCCAAAATTTTATTGTCAGATAGGATGAATGGAATTTCTGCATGTATTTGTATATATTGGTTAATTGTTGTCAATCTTTTCTAAGGATTGTAAATTATATCTTTGTTCACGAACCGTTAGTCCTAAACATCTTTTTAATGAGCTATTTTTTGTTAATGAGCAAGTCTTTGTGCGGTAAGTGTGCTGAAACTGGGTTAAAGCTAAGTATGAAAGCACTTTTGATTTACTTTTTATATATTCTTTGTAGGTTCTGATTCTTGTGAAATGATAGGTCAGTAGGATGAAAGCCAATCTTTGTTATTTAGGTACTCAAATGTATCTTGACTATGCTTCTAGGGCACAGGATTTATCCTTTTTTCTTATTACGCTGGGTGTTTAAGCACTGGGCTCAAGTTTCATGTCAAAATTTCAATGATGCATTTGCGGTATACTTTGGTTATGTTATGGCAAGGGTATAAATTTATGATAGTTTTTGGCTATTATAGTTCAGTCCTGGTCACATCCAAATCCTGGATCCGCCACTGCCTTTCCCCACACAGATTCATTCCATGGAAGTTTGGCCTACCTCGAGCTCACGACATGCAAATCTCCATGGCCGTTGAGTTGCGCGGATGGCAAGCCTCTGCTTTCATGGTGATGAACCCCGACGACAACCTCTGCATGCCAAGTCTAGTGAGCTCCAACGAGCCTCCGTCTCGCTCTCCCCGTCTTGCACGCTGACAACCCCAAGGCTTGTGAGCTCCGATAAGTACGCGGGGATCTAAAGTTGCTTTGCAGGCTATGATTTTTCATGTGTACTCTACTTGTTCTACACATGCCATATGTCTTTCATATAATTTCCCTACTACAACAATATTTGGTGAAACTGTCATCCTTTCATGCTTCCCTCTTGGCAACGTTATCACAGCTGTACATTTTAGATTTGTGATGCTTCTAGTCTCAGTTCTCTATTATCTCGGGCAATAGTGCTTCTAGTTTCAGTTCCCTATTAATCTCAGGCAATAGTGTCTAATCCGAAGGCAGGATGTGTCTCTGGTGCTCCTTGCATTAAGGTCATCTTTAGGATGGCTCCCGCTTCTAGATCCTCAACCTGAACAGGTAGAGCCATCCCAAACACGTACCCTACTCCGCAGTGGGGGTGTGGAGCAGACTCTAATTCATTTTGATGTATGTACTTTGGGATAGTTGGGCTTTCTCCCCACCTAGACACGCCCCTGGTCTAAACCGTCCAAGGGCTAAATGGCACGCTGTCTACTTTTCTTCGTAGGCCTAGTTAGTTATTGGTTTGGCCCATGTATACAAACATTAAGAGGCATCGACACTACAATTCTGAAAAGCTCTTTATCTTTTATCTTATTATAAGTTTACCTTATCTTATGAGCCGAATTTAAGTTCGAGTGGCTACCTTTTGTTTTTGCCAGGTAACAAAAAGCTTTACTAGCATTTTCATTTTGAAATATTTCTAATTTATATTGATGAACGTGCTGGATTTCTTTAATTATGTTCATCGCCATTGAACAATGTCTTGATTGCCAATGGTAGCGACAATGGAAACTTAGATGGTGGATGATCTCTATTCACGTGTAGGGCCTTCGTCTCAAAGCAGTATTGTCTGTCGAAGAAAACCAGATGTGATTTATTTGCACCTAACTCAATGTGATATTGATTCCCGATGCAAGAGTCGATGTAATCGTCCGAGTGAGTTGGTTCTATAAACCTATCATAGATAAACAAATTAATCCGGTGTAGAACTCACCTGAGAAGAATAAAACTAGGAAAAATAATCTACGGAGAAGAAAAATATGAAACTAGAGAAATTTAAGAATACTTCGATAAATAAGCGGGTCCTCCATCCACTCAATGTCAACGAGAACACCATATAAGAGCGCACAGGGACGGTTGAAGAATTGATAAGAGTACCATCTTCCCGGCGGCAGCTCAAGAATTCAACCCTTGCAGTTGAACAAAGGAATTAATTGATGCGCTAGCAGAGAGCTTATTAGCTAGAAATCGAGGAACCATCTATCTGCACAAGTTGTGCGATACAAGTGGGCGCTTGGCCCAACAAAACCGCAGTCCATAGGGTTCTCCCAACTATAGCTTAGATGGGCTAATTCATGAGCCACAAGATTATGTTCACAAGTTTTAACCTTTGCAGGCCTCACGTATTGTAGAAGTTGCATCGATGCTTCGCTTCCTGGACGATGTAGCACAGACTTGATCTACGATGCGATTAGTCCTAGCGAGAGCTTGTGTCACATTTTTCTAAACCTGAAAATTAGGACTAATAAAAAAAATTTCGCTAAGAATGTCAGTTAAAATACACCAGACCAAAACTTTTATTTAAATCATGTTAAACCCTAAAGGGGAGTCAAGTCAATAACTTCCACCTCTGTTCCTACTCCCTTAATCCCTGCTTTGTCAAAGATCTGTCCGGCAGGGTGTACAAACATTGATCTACACTTTGTCTCCATACGTGGCCACTCACCCTTGCATTCCTGCCGCGAACATACCTACGGCACCCTTACCCCATTTTGCTTAACCGGGGCAACCTAGATCCACATCTGCCGCTAAGTGCTCACATGGTACTTTTGCGAAATTGAAACATATATACGTCATGAACTTCTTCCGAATGCTATGATCTTCTACCATCTACATCGCCATGTTCTATATGAATATGTGCACATATATACTGTCTTGGTATATACACAAATATACCCATCCCATTTCTCATCCGGACCGAGGACTAAAACCTTACTCTCTGTTCGACTATGCCGTAATCCTACGCCTATATGTGAGTATACCGGCAGTACTCCCCAAATCCTGGCTCACCATGACTTTCCATCACAATCCTAACCCCATCACCACCATATATACGCTGGAATTTCCGAGTGTATGTGAACACCTACACTCTGAAATTTTAGCTCACTTCTTTCGAGCCGGTGTAAACTCCAACACCTTAGCTATCGTATGACTGCCCCTATGAACACGCATAGACGTAAATGTAGATCCTAACACTTCTTTTCTGAGCAGCGGATCAAAGCCCTAACCCGACCATTCGACCTGAAACCCTAATTACCCTTCCAGCAGTCGACCGTTCAAACCTTAACCCTAAATCTTTTGGAAATCAATTCTTCCAACCTATGGCATGAGTCATAGACTATCCCTCTCCCCTCACAGCCCCAAACATATCTAAATACCAGAAATACCCTTCTTCCTTCTTTAACCTACAAAACATATATTCTTCTCTTATGGGTTGAAACCCTAAGTCGATTTCCATGTGCGCTCCTGACCTCAAATAATCCCAAATAAATTATGGGAACTTCCTAACACCCATATCAACTCAAATATGAAATAATATAGAGTTGTCCAGTGTAAGTTTTCAAATCCATTTCAAATGTAAATTTAAGGCTGATGTGAATGCTACGCTACGACCTATAGAAATAAAATTCCTAAAAATTCCCAGAAATCATGAGAGCATTCTCTCATGATACAGAACTCTATTCTGTGCTCATCTCCCTTTATGCACTTCAAAAAAAAATCCTCTAAGGACCAATCAAAACAGCACTGTGATCACCTCTGTTGCTCTCGGTTGATCGTCACAGCCTGCTAACACCACTCCCCAATGTACCAAACATCACCCCATGGCCCACCCGTCATATGTGTCTTCTACACCCTCATCCTGTCCCCAAATTCGCCACCTCTCTCTTCCTCCTACTGATCCCATGCTGTCCTTGCTGCTCGGCTTTGCACCAGGCCGCGTTGGCCAAGCTCCCAACTACACGACGACTTCCCCGCTGCCTGCCTTTGACCAGCCAAGCCATCCCTGCATCAACCGAGGTCGGTGCCTAAATCCTGCTGTGGCCACGCCCCCATCTCCCCTGCCATCAACACCAGCCACCTTTCTCCTTTAATGCCGAGCGGTTCTCCTGACATTATCCTCCCAGGCATCTTCACCCTACTTCTCTTTAATCCTCAAACCCGAGCAGCCCAATCCCAGCACTCCCTTCTACTTCCTCTAGTTCCTCAACTTCTCCAGGGCCAAGCTCAAGCCCGAGCTACTCCATTCATTTTTCTACCGAGCTGCTCTGCTAGCCGAGTTTCTTCCTAACTTCCCCTCCATTTCTTCCTCTTTCTCCCCAATCTTCACAACCGAGCGGCTGTGCTTCCGGCCTCAATCACACCGAGCCCTTCTCCTCGTATGCCTCTCCACCAGTCCCTCAAGCCGAGCTTCTCAATCCCTTCTCTGCCCCAAGCAATCAGGCGGCCGAGCTCCTCCTTCACTGCCCGAGTTTCTCTCCGGTAGCTCCTCCCTCTCGGTTCACCCCACAGCCAGACTCCCGAGCCCGAGCGTGCGCCGCTTGCCATGGTAAGCACTCGAGCCAGCCTCCGTTTCCTCGTCACATCGCCGTTGTGACTTCAGGTCAAGTCCACTGCCGGCCCACCTTGGATTCTCGGCGCAAAGAACCACCAGCAAGCTACCGTGTCGCCGCC
>JAGXJF010005130.1:0-165805 GCA_019208055.1 Stipa capillata | reverse complement strand
CCTGGGGTCTTGACGGCAAAGGTTTCACCGACCTTCTCGATTGAACCCATCTATAAAATTTTCAAAACAAAGAGCCAAGGTGAGCAAGACTTGTTCCATGGTTCAGAAAATCTGGGGGGGTAAGAGAGCACTAGAGAAGTTGAGCAGATAGTCAAATTTCAGCAAAGGTGAGGATACCAGAGTTTTTATTTTTGAAAATAGTTTTTATAACCTAGACTCTAACTAACGGCCATGCTATCTAGGGTTTCCCTACAGTCAGCATGCTCTGATACCAAGCTTGTGGCGCACCCGGTTTTAAGGCCGGATAAGCCCTTGTGTTTACGGTATCGGTCCCTGGATCAGTAGCCGATACCCACAAGTTTACCTGTGTATCAAAATGCATACATCGCACTTATTAGACATATAAAGCATACTCGATCTTTAAGATCGAAAAACTATACCTTTAGCCCGAAACGCTAGAAAACTTGCAGCGGAAAAACGAGCGGTGATGAGCCCATCAATATGCCGATCCCACAGGCAACAGACTGGGGGTACGCCCTAGTCATCGTGGATACGACGTTGCTATCGCGATGGTTGCCCTCTCGGTCTGGCCACATAACAAGCCAGGTGAGTACATTGAATGTACTCGCAAGCACTCCACCGGGAAGTTTAGCACAGATATATGACATGCATGGGAATTATCAAGAACATGGCTCTATCCTAGGTTTCATGTTGTGCGAGAAAGTAAGTTTGCATTTGAAATAAGTACATAGATGTAAAAGCGATTTTATCAAAAACATCTCGCCGCAGCGAGATGAGGTATTGCTCAAACACTCGCCCACTACAGCGGGGAGTTCGGTTTTGTGCTTTCCGATACGACGGCAAAGCACGGTACTGCCCGGTTCCACAGGGAGACGCAGCTCGCCTCGTACTTACGGGGTTCCCAATCACCCGGTTCCTCAGGTAGACGACGCTGACCTCGTACTTACGGGGATTCTAAGGTTTTGCCCGAGTCCACGGGAAAAACCCGACTTCACACCTCATGACACGGGAATGCAAACTGCCCTGCGAACACGGCGGTTCGCGTCCTTAAACCCATAACCCAAAGATCCTTTTTGGGGCTCAGAGAGCCAAAACTACTTTAGTGTGGCCCGACCAAGTTCGTCCATGACCGCGGACGCGGCTATTCGAATAGTTTTAACACTCTGCAGAGGTTGTACGGCTTTACCCACACGATGTAGTTCCCCCTGGGCATGCTGCGCACGCATGTGTCCAGAGCTTGTACAACGAGACTCTTCACCGCTGTGAACCCAGCCATGAACCCGTCAGAATGGACATGTCCCACACCTAGCTCGAATCAGTATCCCTGCCACGAGGAGGTTGGTGTTCCATCTTTGTGGCGGGCGAAACTCGGTATCCCCGGGTTTGCCCTCTTCGAAGTGTACCCCACCCCATCTGCACTCTACTAACTGCCCACGGGTTCACGCTAGTCCAGGTCGGCTACTAGATCAAGTCCTTCCCACAAAGGACATGTGGTCGTACGGTAAGACTTGGCCAAACGGCACTTAAGACAGGTCCTTAGGTGATCCGAGAAGGACTCCACACCACTCCCGATAACGGGCAGCGAGAACCACGACGGGCCTTACCTCGCTCTTTAACAACTCCCTACAAACACCCTTCATTACCAACCCGGATCAAAATCTTCTCCCTTTTTAGCTCGGTTCCACAGAACCATTTTCACGGTAGAATATCCCAACCCATGCATATCCTACCTTCCATGCACCTCTACAATCCAGACGCGACGGTCCGTTTACGGGTAATCCACTCGCATGAAATATGGGGTGTTGCATTTCCCTATTCTACGAAAACCTAGCTCTACTACTGCAGGGGCTAAGCATATATATATACATACACTACCCTAAGTTTCCGATAAAATCTTCGGAATACAATAGTCCTAAGGGCGACAAGGATTACGGGGTCGGACTAGGGTTTCCTATCATCGGTGATATCTACTCTACATAAAATAACAGGAATAAAATATAGCATGCATGGTTCGAAAACAAAATAATATTTTCGTAAAACTGGGATTCAACATGATCAATGGCGGAGAGCTTGCCTGGCAAGTCTTGGTCAGATTCCGGACGCGGAGATGTCTTCGGATCGTCCTGGCGCACGTACCTCACACCGTCAACTACACGTTCGCAAAATAACGCCAATAAGAACCAAGCAACACGAGACATAAATAATAAAGGACAGCATGCATGCATGTTGGTTTCTAGGGCTTTTGACGGGAGAATGGTTGTGATTGGATATCACTAGTCACATGAAATGTGCATGCAACCTAGGGTTAGGGTTTTTTGGTTTTATGATGTATTTGTAGTATCGAACTACGCAACATGTGTGCAAGCACCTATACATGCAAGAGCTTTAGGTCCTAATCATGATGGTGCTTATACTAAGAAGAACAAAAATGCATGAAATGCCGATTAGGGTTTCTGGGGTTTTGTTGGTAAGTACTTGCTTTCTTGGACTCATGCATCACATGATCAACTATAGCTCACTGGATATATGAAGGGCTTGGATTTAAACCTATTTGGTCACTTTACATGACGGTGGTAACTTTGGACGGTCATATAACTATATACATGCACTAGGCCGGCACTAGGGTTTCTAGGCCTTAACATGCGTTCCAAACTCTCGGAGTATGCAACATGAGGACCAATGGACTACTAAGATGTAGGACCATAGGACAACATTTGGCTTGATATCTACTGGACATTTGGAATGGTTTGCCTAATCGAACCAAAATCGAATTGGGTTTAGGAATTACTTATGTGTGCATGCGACTTAGGGTTTCACCGCTAAATCATCCTCTTCTAATCTCTAAACTAGGCATCATGAGTATGCAATGAACCTTAGTGCAAAAACTCCTAAAATGCTCATGATCTCATGCTGGAATAATCCTAGAATTGAACCCAATTTGAAAAGGGATTCAAACACAGTTTTGAATTTGAAAGGGGCTACTGGACTGGTCTGTACAGAGAGAATTATTGATATTTTCGGAAAGTGTCCTATATAGAAAAGATGGGAAATTTAATTCTGAGCAACTTTTATTTGGGGAGTTTCTTGAGATTCGTGCTGGAATTGGGTGAATCGGTTGAACCAAGAGTGGATAGAAATTTAACAGAAAAATTGGCCGGTCTACTGGAAGGATCTGTTTGGGGCTGTGCGGGGAGATATATTGAGATTCTTGGAAAGTCGTCTATAAGAAAAAGATTGGAAATAAAATTTGGGACAACTTTGCTTTTGGAAGTAATTTCAAAACCGGCTTGCATCTGGCCGAATCGGTTGAACCAGAGAGGGGGCTGTACTGGACCAGAGGAGGGAAGGGCTGGTTTTAGAAGGAAGCCGGCTGTTTACTGGAGAAGACCGGCTTAGGGCTGCGCGGGAAAACCCGGGTGGGCCACGGGTCCACCGGTCAGCGGTTGGACTTGAGCTAATGTGGCGCGGGACTGGAATAGGGCTGGGCCCCGGTTGTCAGCTGCCGGTTACTTACCCCTTCGGGTATCCCGCAGCTCAACCGCCGTGTCCGAACGGAGGGCGGCGGCGGCAGTTGATTTGGTTGGGGAAATGGCAGTTGGTGGTCGGCCTGGTCGGGATGGAAGCGGGTGGCGAGCTGAGGAGTTAGGACATGACAGATCCTCTAGCGCTGGGGTCTCGGGCTGCTCCAGAGGGCTTCACGCGGGAGAAGAACGGCCAAGTCTTGGAGGCGGAGAGAAAGAAATTAGGGGCGATGTGTTGGGAGCTGGTTGGGATTGAGGGGTGGAGCTCGATTGTTTGCTGGTTGAACTAGAGAAAAGGGGGGGTTGGCAGGGAGATGAAAGGAGAAAGGGGAGTTCGGGTTTGCTCCTATGGCTGCGGCAAAGGGATGAGCTTTCCTGGTAAAGGCGGCGAGGGAACCCGAGGGAGCTGGACCGTGTCTGAGTCGGGTTTAGGAGAAAGAAGCTGGGTTCTACTCGGCTGTGGTTGAGGAAGATGAAGGAGGATTTGATGCAGCGTCTGGAGGGCTCGGCCTGGTTTAAATCAGGGTGGCGGCGAGAGCACCGCTGGGGTTGCCGCCGACAGCTTCTGAGCGCGGCGAGGGGACGGCTACAGGGGTCAACCGAGGCGCTCTGAGGTGGCGGGAGAGAGAGGTGACGGGACGGCGCACGGTTGAACGCTCGCGGCAGCTGGGAAACGTGGGGCGGTGCACGGACGCGGGTGCACGACATGCCAGAGCGCGGCGCGCGCGTCCAGAGCGCGGCCAGGGGGGTGTCCGAGCTGCCTGGGCGCGTCAACGTGTGCAGAGGCTTGCCGGGGTTGTCCTGCTGTGCCAAGTTGACTCAATAGGAAGGAAAAGAGAGATGGGACAGTGGCTGGTGCAGAGGAAGACAGCCAGGGAGGCATGCCAATGTCGGCATGAGGGGCATTGGGGCTGAGCTTCAGTGAAAAACTTGACCTACTGCTGAGGAGATGGGAGAGGAGTAGCTGTTAAGCCATAGTGGGGGAGCTGGTGAAAGTTGACGGCAATTGAATGGGGTTGGAAGTTGGGTTGGGATTAAGAGGAGAGAAGGGAATAGAGAGAAGGTGTTCGATAGAAACCCTGGTAAATTTTTGTACTGGGGGTAGTGGTGCTTTTACAGAATTGGAATGAGATTACAAAGATGAGTGATGTGGAATTTTTATAGGGTTTTCTGAGCAAGGATCAAAGGAGTTGTAGTTCAGAGGGGAGGTTTGGACAAAATTGAATTTTGAATGTAATTCAAAATTTTTGAATTGGACTTCCCAATTTTATTTTATAAGTTGGTGAAGGATATACTCAGGGAGCTACTGGTAAAATTCTAGACCTTTTGGAGAAACAAAAGTGCATGTGATAACACTTTTAGATTTTCTGGGTGTAGAAAACCTAATTAGGGTTTTGTACGACAGAAGGGTTTTTAGGGTTTCCGACGACGGCAGAGTCGTGGTAGGGCATGAGAGAGTTAGGGTTTTGGGTTTTGGAGGTCGGGAACACGATTGGGCGAGTTGCCGCTAGGGTTAGGGTTTAAACGGAGCTCGTGCACATACAGCGCGTGAGTTCCGATTAGGGTTTAGGGCGCCGGATTGGGTTTTAGGGAGTTCTGGAGATTTATTTTGAGGAGAGAGAAAAGGTGGCAAGGGGTATACATATACACAGATTAGGGATTTATGGCGTATGTGTGGACATTCGAAAAGATATCAGGGGGAAACAACACGGGGAATTACGGTGTGGGCTAATGCGGTAAATGGTAAAGATAGAACGGTTATCAGGTAATAGGATAAAAGAATTAGATATTTTATGTTCTGGTAACCTGGTGGAAAGGTAGTTCGTAACTCGGTGATTCGGTAGAAGGGGTGAATAGGAAATAGATATTTTCGTGGCATGGTAACACGGTGAAACGGATTATGACTATGGTAACGTAACATTTAGGGTTTTACCGTGCTGACGGTAAAAGGTGACAGGGTGAAGATAAGTGGTAATGGTGTAGAAATGGGTGCGGGTGTATATATACATATACATGGATTCATATCTACTCCGATGAGGGAAATGGTAAGGTCACCGAAGATATCTTCTTGATCACGCGGTAGGAAGGATTAGTCGCGGCAGGGATTGGTTTGCCGTGGCAAGGGTTCTCTTGCCGTGGCAAGGCTTTTGGGAGGAAGAGGGGAATAGACGGGGGTGTCTTGCAGGGTTTCGTATCCCTTGCCGGATGGATTCTGACAAGTTCGAGACCAAGGGGGGACAGAGGTGGAGATGAAGGACTCTGGTTGGTTCACACTAGGCTTTTGGTAGAATAGGTTCCGACTCGATGCACTGCTAATCGGCATTACCGGCAAAAAGTTTTTGTTGACCCTGATTTTCAGGTTTTGGAAAATTGGGGTGTTACACTATTTTAGGTGGAGTCCCTCCCGTATTAAGGTTTGGCTCACTACTACAGAATTCATTTAACGGGACGCCCCTGTACAAAAGTTTTTAAAAGCTGTCTGTACAAATAATATCACAGACGGTTCTAAATGAAAACCGTCTGAGAAAATGAGTACAAATGGTTCCCAACAAGCGGGACGCTACAATTTGGAACCGTCTGTACAAATAGCACAGACGGGTCCAAACTGGAACCGTCTGTACAAATCAAACAGTACAGACGGTTCTAAGTTTAGAACCGTCTGTACAAATCTGTAAACAATACAGACGGTTCTAAACTGGAACTGTCTGTACAAATCAAACAGTACAGACGGTTCTAAGTTTGGAACAGTCTGTACAAATCTGTAAACAGTACAGACGGTTCTAAACTTGGAACCGTCTGTACAGATCGAACAGTACAGACGGTTCCAAACTGGAACCGTCTGTACAAATAGATGAAGCCAGGCTAGTTGATCTCTGCTGTCGCGGCGGCAAAAACTGCAGATTTTCTTGCCGCGGTAGGAAAGTGGCAGCGTCGGGGAGGGAGTTTGACAGCTCCGATTGTCAAACGGTTTTCACGGCTATGAGCGGGAGGCCAAACTCTACGTCTCCAGAAATTTTGAGCCAATTCCGAGAAAGTCGACGAAACGACTAGTGAAAATCCCGGTCCGAAATCGAAGATTTTAAAAACGGCGCCCGGACGAAATTACTCGGTAGAAGCTAGGATCAAGGTGAAAAATAAGTCATCGACTCAAGCTAACTAGGGAAACAAGAATCACCCAATTCGGAGTCCGGGTGAAGGAGATATGCCCTCCGCAAGATCAAAAAAAGTAACGGAAAAACTTCCAGAGCCAAAAGTCTCATCTAGAAGCTGAATTTCGAGGGTCAAGATGGGTACAGGTGTATACACGTGTATTTTTTTCAGATGCACATCGTCGTTAACTTCGATTTGAGTGGTCGTGGACCCAAAACGGACTTCGTATAAGAAAGTTATGACTGTTTTACTAAAACCTCTCAAACTAGAGTTGAATTTCGACTCAAACTAGCACTTTGAGCTACAGCACAGACGGCTCCAATTTGAAACCGTCTGTACAAATAGCACAGACGGGTCCAAACTGGAACCGTCTGTACAAATCGAACAGTACAGATGGCTCTCAGTTTGGAACCGTCTGTGCTATTTGTACAGACGGTTCTAAATTTAGAACCGTCTATACTAGAAGCGTCCCGCTTAGTCGTAGGTATAAGTTAAGAAGAAAGCCATCCCATATGTACCGCATACTCAGACTAGATCAGCTGGCAACTCCCCTTGCTGGACAACACGAGGTTGCGGGATCGAAACCCGCTGGAAGCATATTGTGCGATTTAATTCAAGCGGTTGGATGGGACTGCGCGGACGGCGGGATGAGACTGGGCACATGGCGTGATGAGGGGTTATGTTTTTGAACCGTCTGTACAAATCGATTAGTACAGACGGTTCCAAACTAAGACCGTCTGTGCTAGTACAGACGGTTCCAAACTAGAACCGTTTGTACTACTCGATTTGTACAGACAGTTCTAGTTTGGAACCGTTTGTACTAATCGATTTGTATAGACGGTTCAAAAACCGTCTGTACAAATCTGATTTGTACAGACTGTTTCGTCCAGACGGTTCGGAAAACCGTCATGCATGGGAGTTCTGAACCGTTTGTACAAATGATTTCTCTAGTAGTGGCTTGTATGATCGATTTGGGTCATGTAAGTAGATTGCAAGGCGACGGAAAAAGAAAAATCCCTAGTCTGTGTGCGAGAGTTCCGGAACTAAAAGCCAACAAAAAATACTATAACTAGGTGGATGCATGTCTTTGCTTTACCCGTCTCAGCAAACGCCGTCGCCGCTCTCGCCTCGGCGCAGCCACCGTTTCGGTTTCAAACGCCACCTCACCGGGGACTTGTAACCGCCACGACAGCATCGACCAAGAGCACATTGCGGCACATGCCCTGCATATGCATGAACTGACGACGCACCACCATAGGAAGGGAAAATAAAAAGGCATCGGCCCACATCGACAGCCAACTCACACCGAAGCCCATGAACACTATCGGTTCGGTCAGAAGAAAACGATCACAAAAGACCAGTATTTGTAGATCAACACATCATCGTAAAAGAGCGAAATAAATTCCACACTGGCAGAACGGCACGGCGAAGCGCGCAGGACAGTACTACAACACGAGGCGAGCGCGAGAGGGAGAGAGAGATAGGGTGAGAGGGAGAGAGGAAGAGAGGGTAAAAGGAAAAAGAAAAATAGTCATGACAATTAACCTAAATCCTACACGTGCATAGCTAGCGACAAGCTAAGTCCTACACAAGTTGACTTGGCTAGCTGCTACGTCCAGAGGGACTCCCTCTTGAGGTGGTCCTGCGCGTAGTGCACGTTGGTGGCCGGCCCCGCGCCGTAGCCGCTCATCAGCTGCGGCGAGAACCCGCCGCCGTTCTGCATCAGGAACGCCTCCGCCGCGGCGTCGCCGACCACCATGTGCTGCATCGCCATGGTGCCGTGGCCGTCGCTCCCAGCCACGTCGTCGCGCGGGTCGGCGGCCTGCTGCAGGCAGTCGCCGTCGCGGTTCTGCATCTGGATGCAGAGGATCTCGGCCTGCGCGACGGCGAGCTGCATCTGCAGCTGCGACACCTGGTTCTGCAGGAAGGAGATGGCCCCCACGCATCCGTACACCGGGTCCCGCATCCGCGCGTTCGCCTCGTACACCAGGCTGCTCACCGCGTCCCCGCGCTGCTGCACACCGGCAGCTCCTGCAGAATGCCATATGCCATCGTCTCATACGTGAGCGTGTCTGCATGCACGAGGTGGCACTACATGTATCATCTTCTACGTACGTACGTACCTGGAGCATCTTGCTGACGTTGCTTGCACCGAAGACCTTGTGGACAATGGCGAACTTGTGGGGGTCGTCGGCGGGGAAGAAGGGCGCGAAGATGCAGTCCTTAGTGCACCGCCGCCGCAGCAGCTTGCACGACGCGCAAGGCGAGCCGCCGCCCATGTTATACGTAACGGTACGTGCCAGCAGTGTATCACCGCCGGCGGCCGGCCGGAGATCACTGATATATCTGTTAGGAGCTAGAGCACTTGAGCTTGCCAGCTTAAACTCAGGTGGAGAGAAAGTTAGGTAAGAAAAGCAACTAAGCAAGACGATGGCGACCGGAGCGGTGTGCAAACGAGCGATATTTATATCCATCGACGACGACGCATGTGTGTGTGGTGTTGAGACTTGAGAGTTGAGAGAGACAAGGGTAATTACTGCTGTTGTTGGTTAGTTTCTCAAGAGATGCCCTGCCCCTGACCAGCGGGGTAATTAAGAAAATCTGAAGAAGGTAAAGGTAAACATAACTTAATTAATCTAGACCTATAGATATATAATTTATCACTGGCCGCTGCAGATTTACAGATGTGAGCTAGTGACAGAGGTGATACTACCATTGGACACGAGGGCATCAAAGTCACCGTTAATTAGGTTAGGAATCTTAGTTAGGACAACTCAACCATGCAATTAATTCCTGTCAGAATTAATGTCAGATTTTGGGTGCATGTATTGTGCCAGTACCATATATATACGTGCGTGCATGTGATGGCCGGATTGACTCGTGCTATATATACGTGTACGAAATACATCTTATCTTATTATATAAAAGGAACCAAGCTAGGGTGTATTGTATTGTTGGGTATTCACGTACGCAGTTTATTTGATTATATATAATGGATACATAGTTAATTGGTGATTAGGGAAGCAAGCAACGTGAGGATGAGATCGTGTGGACCTGAAGCAAAGAATCCATGCAGCGGTGTAGAGTTTACTCCTCCCGTCGCGTAAAACTAACGGTGCAGTGCGCTTTTGCTAGACAGATAGATGGTTTATCTTACTGATCGAGTTGCCGCTGTCGCAAGAATCCTCCAGAATTCCCTTGTCTCGAGGTCATGTTTTTCCTTGATCTCTTGTGGCTCAAATCCATAACCCATGCCTCTGTGGACTGTGGTGTCCTGTCATCACCTAAGGTGATCTCCTAAGAAGCTTAAGAAGCAAATCCAGAGTCTAAATTAGATTGCTTCATGAGCTAGGTCAATTTGTAGTTAATAAATTACCTGCAGTATAAAGCAAAATACTAATCCACTTGATAGCTATTTCGATCTAGCGAGCGCCAACTAAAAGATGACTTGATCGCTTAATTATATGATTTGTGGTGCTTTATTTCTTATAACATAAATGCAGACAAACTACAGCCTCCGTTGAAAGGGAGAATCAAACCTGTGCAACTGATATTTTTTGAAAGATCTGTGCAAGTGATCTCAGCAGAAAGCGCATTCACGAGTCAAATTAATATTTTGCAGAGATTGCAAGTTGGAGCAAGCACTACTGTAACTAGATTCTTTCGCTCAGTTAGTTTACAGAAACCCATCATGTCCACTGCACGAGACGAAGCATCCATGCATGGATAGAAATAAAAACATCAATTTGCTGGGACCAAATTCAAAGCCAATGTTGTTGACATAGTACTACCACACTACTACACTAGCTTGTCTCTAGTGCCAATAAGTACAATTTGGAAGGGTCTAACGCAGAGTCAGTTGTTGGAGTGAGTTTAATTAAGACTAAGCGTACGTAGGAAGTAGAGTAGAGTAAAACATATTTTTTGAGTTGAGCTAATGTTTTTTCTTTCCTTTGGTCCAGCACTTTCTCTTCTCCAATTCAAGGGCCCCACCCAGATCAAGTGATTTTTTTGGTAACAATCTCGTAGAAGTTCCATTGTTACGAAGAAACTAATATGGTGTTCCATGTAATTGCACAGTAACATATCTATTTATCTTTAATTTTTTAAGTTGTATGTAATATTAGATTATTACTTAAAATAAAAGTTTAGATCATGAGCCGGCTATCCCATCGTTGTACTGAACCGGTAGATCGTTTATACATCAAATTAATGTTGGATAATATTTAGGTACAATTATGATCTATTGGTTGTTGTCTATTAATAATAAGGGTCCACTAGATCAATGGCTGAACAACGTTTAGGCACAGTTATGAAAATATATCAGTTGTGATCTGTTTAGGTACAATTATGAAGATCATCGTCTATGATCTGTTTATGTACAGTTATGAATATCTATCGGTTGTGATTTATTTATGTACAATTATGAGGATTAATTGGTTGTAATTTTTTTTAGTATAGTTATGAAGACTTATTAGTTGTGCTCTACTAATAATAAGAGGGTCCACAAGATTAATGGCCGGACATTTACTTCTTTTGTGAGGTATTTGTAGCATATCTCCTTTTCTTTCTACTATATCGCACTTCTAGTATATACTACCTCCGCTCGGAAATAGGTGACATTTTAAAAGCTTGAAATTAAATTTTTCTAACTTTGACTACTAATAGGTTAAAAAATATTTAGATTGATGAGGTGAAAATAGTATTATTAGATTGGTCAGCAAAAATAATTTTGAAACACAAATCTTCATAATTTTTGCTAATACATATATATATAATAACGATCAAGTGCATATTAAAAGATGCGCCGATGTCTACGGCAGCTATTTAGGAATAGAGAGTAGTAGATTTTTAGACAATAGTTGCATAGCTCAACTGTGTGTCCCCCACCAACTATGAACCGGGTTGGTTATATATTTTTTATTTTCTATTATGATATTGTGAGATTAGTTTGAGCTTAACAACCATAAGTGCATAAACATGATTACATTTCCCTTAAAACTTTGCGTACTGAGTTTCAACTAATATTTTTTCTCAAATTAATTGTTTCAGTTCCAAATTTCAATGGCGTGAAGGTGTTAAAACATATTTAACCCCTTCTGCATGCATTCATTGGAGTTGTGGTAATATTCCTATGCTAGCTAGCTTGACATGGTGTGCTGCTCACGTTGCCATTTGACCAAGGACTGACACGATTCCATTGCGTGATTTGTTTACACACCTTTCGAGCAGATAGTGAGAGAAAGTGTCCAAACATAATAATGGAACATGAGGATCGAGATACTGTTGGAAAATTGACAGTGCCGATCGAGGCCGGAAACCCTAGCTAACCCTAGGAGGAGAGGGCTCGACGTGAATGTTTGTTTGAGAGACATTCACGTGGGCACTACGTTTCCTCCCTTCCCAATTAGCCTTTCGGAGATCAAGTTCCGCTATATGTTTGAGGGGATCGACTATATACGTGCAAAATATTTAATTTGTTGCTACTCGTGTAACAAGAGTAGAGGTGATTTTGTCTTACATAATCCCGGAATTCTGTTTTCCCCTGCGATGGTCTGCGTAGAACACCAACTTAATTTGGCCATTAACATGATCATATTGTGAGTAAGAAATCATACAGTTATAATATATATTTTTTCTTGCGAAAGCATATTTGTGTACTTGACATAAATACAAGCATTCTTTTTGAGAAGCACCACGTATAACTCCTAGCAAACCCTCTTTATTCCTGTGTATTCTGTTATCGCCGTCGTAGTCGTAGTTGTTATTGTTAGTGTTATTGTTATTGTTATCGATTACTAGAGAAACCCACGATGATCTTGACTAGAGAAGACTCAGAGACTTGGCAAAACACACCGACCGACCTCATAAAGGAAATTTAATTACGTCTAAGAGGAATGCAAGTGAGGTTTTATTTCCCTGACAAGTTAACCATCAAGCAATATCAATGTCCACCGCGAGCAGTTACTTTCGGCAAAATATTTCCGACTGTTGTCCCTCTTTTTGTAGGGCAGTTTTTAATCATCAGGGAAAGGTCTTGGTATTAGTCTCTGTGTGATTCACAAACATTGATATTTTTAACCTGGATCTTGAAGTATTCAAGTATTTCTCCTCTTGTTTTGTTGTATTAGTACACAGAAGTTGACTAAATTGCAATTATTGATTCTGACATGACATCTGCATTGACAAAAGTAAAAGAAAAGGAACATGACTAGTGTTACTATGTTATAAATAAGGATGATTATCTGCTGGGTAGCTAGCTAGTGAAGTTTGCTCTAAAATAAATAACAAATTGCTTGAATTTCTTTTGTACAATACCGAAACATACTTAAACTAACTTCAATTTTCATACAGTAATGCACATATTGCTAGTCACAGATTCACATGACAGATCGAAGAGACCTTTTCCGTTTGTTAGTAACATTTAGTTTTTTTCTTTTCTCTACCATATCATTTTCTTCTGTCCTCCATCTCTTGGTTTTATTTGACTCCCACGCAGAGAATACACAATCGATGTCTCTTATCTTGTTTGCACTTCAAAGATTTTCATTAAACTGGCAGTTGATTGGCTATATATCTATACATACATATCCATGTTCCGCTTGTACCATTGATCAACACCAATATATATACATATATATACATATATATATACATGCTTAAAGATAAAAATATTACTGTAGCAACGTTCGATGAAATAGAATATAGTTTGGACAGGATGCAAGCTAAGCTAAGCTGTTTCATATAGGGTACGATGCACGACCCATCCATCGAAAAGGACAGACAGAATCAAATGGTCGGAGCCCTATTAATTGCACCCTGACACACCGCGCGCGTAAACACTGTCATGGATTCCATAAAAAACAGAACCATATGTTTAAGCCGCTGATAAAAAAACAGGTATAGAGATCCCAGTACGGACTGCAAAACTTACCTCGCTGCTCAGAGCCGTCCGATCTAGGTTAGACGGCCTGGATCGAGGTTTACCGGCATCAGTCTGGCATGTGTCCACATGCATGCATGTGTCGCGTTGAAAAGATCTTGCTTGGGTTTCCTTTAGAATGAGAAGCTCTGGACACGCGAGAGAGAGAGAGAGAGAGAGAGAGAGAGAGAGAGAGATGTGTACTAGAAAACATCAAAAAACTAGAGGTGATGGTGAGTCGTCGATGGCGAGTGAGATCGAGGAATTGAGGAAGGGGGAACAGACATCTTTCGCTCGACGACTGCATTCTCCGATGCTGAATTTAATGACCAACGCTTCATGTTTGAGAACTTGATATTCTCTTTCTCGGAGAAGCTGCGTGCCCCGGAACGACCAGGGACTTCGCAATTAAGCTTGATGTGTTGCAAAAAAAGGTCCAATACGTACGTAGTCGGCACGGCTCATGTTGTTTTTGTTGTAGGGTGGCCTAAGCGAGTTAAACTGAAAACATATGGGGTGCGCATGTGCTTGTTGGTACACCCAGTCCATCTGAGCCCAGAAAACACGTACGAAAAATCAAGTTTGAAGCCATAGACACAATATGCATGTCAGTCTAGCTAGCTTTGTCATGCTACGATTTGAAGATAATTTTGCATCATCCTTTTCATTAATTGTATACCTCTCTCTTCTATTTTCAGTGCCATTTAATACTGTGGACTAGATTAACACACAACATCTAACGGTAATAAGTGACCTAGTAAATCTGAGTAGCATGATCTTTTCTCTATTTATCTTAGTCGAAGTACAAAATATTAAAAGTCATGCATTCAAAATGGATGAAGCAGTTAATTTGACCGTAGAAGATTCCTACAATTTACGATACCATTGCTATTTAACTGTCGGATATATGAGATTCGTATCCATATTCTACTAGAATTTTATTTACTTCCGTACTCGCTGTAGATGGATAGATGTGCCTCCTAACCATGCACAGTAGTAACTAAAAGAAGTGTATATGAAATGTAATCGCATCAAAATACCATTAACCATTCTCTATGGGGTTTTAGCTAGCGTAACGTACGCTTACTATTACAGAAAGGGTCATATAAAACTCCTAATCATATATAGCTTATTCAAAACTATCTGTGCTTAAACTAACTACAAGTGGTTTTATAAAAATACGCATCATAGATGGATTTTTTTAAACCGTCAGGTCATCACAGATAGGTTTATCTAAAAAACCATATGTGATGTATCACATGTGATTTTTTTTCAATGAACCGTTTGTGATAACTATTGTAGCACAACCAATTTATTTTTAGAAACCGTCTACCAACCGGCCCAGCCACCACCTAGCCACACCATAAACCTAAGTCTCCTGCCCCCACGTCCCCATACCCCTTTTCTCTCGATCCAACGGTGGCTCTCCCTGACCTCTCATATTCTCTTCTTTCTCTGGATCGTCCCGGCCCCTAACCCTAAGTCCTACATGCGCCTCTCTGGCAACGCGGACATTGCTCCACCACGCCCAAGGTTGAGGTGGTCACGAGCTGCGGCGATGAGAGCACTGAGGATCGGATCACCTATTGCGTTGCCGCAAAGAACCAGATCCGATGGACAAGCTGCGACGGTGTGGCTGCAATTGTGAAGGGTGACGGGACCAGGTGCGGATGGCAGAGGAGGGAACGGCCGGCTAGCAACAGATCCGGGGAAGATGATCCCGCCACCACCCGATCTCATGGTTCCGACGCTCATGGCTACCGGATTTTGAGACCCCAACCACGACGGCCTCCTCCTCCTTTTTGAAGACTGCGCCATGGCCATTGATGCCTTCAAGGCACCGCCATCGTCGCCTTATGAGATGTAGCCATAGTCGCCCTCCTCCGCTCTCGATGACGACCGTCGAGCCCTCGTCCTCGACCATGCCCCCATCCTCGACCCACCTGATTGGTCCATTTTGTACTCATTATTTTCTTTAAATTTGATCCTTTTTCAATGAGATTTGATTGATCAATTTTTGATTTTTGCTACTAATGACTAATTAACTGTCAGATTGTGTAAATCACTTTTTTTGAACTTAATGTGTGTAGGATCGTTGGAAAAGGAGTATATATGAATATATTTGGAAACTACTCATCAAGAGGAGCAACCACGAAGAAACGAGAGCCTGAGCGGAGACTCCAGTAGTCTTGCCGACCAGTGGTACGGCTGCGGCCACCCGTACCACACGGTCATACCGTGGTTGTACAGTGCCGCCACGTCAAAGTAAGCAATCTTCTTTAAGTTATCCCAAGGAGAATCACGACGGTTATTCCAGAAAACCCTAAACAGCACCTCTAATCTATCTAAAGAGGGAAGGAGGGAAGAAGAGAGGGATAGGAAGAGAGATGATGGCCGGTAACTCCGCAGGGCCACATGTAGTAGCCACCTTTCTCAAACCCTAGCCACCATAGATCTTGTACTCTCTCCATTACTTTTTCCAAGAAGCAAGGTTGTAAGACAGTTTAAGTATTTTAATCCAAGTACTTTTCTCTTTTATCTCCTTGTTGCAATGTTTCTATTGATTTGATCTTGATAATTTCTATGGATCATGAGTAGTCCCCATAGGTTTTGGGAGGAGGATAGCTTAGTAGATTAAAGATTATTTGTATTGGATCATTGTTTATTTTGTATCTTGATATCTCGATATTTTGTCTCCTGTGATCATCTTGATAATAGGCGTATAAGTTGAGCATTAGTGGGAGCTAGTAGTGAACTTCAAAACGAAAGTGACAGCTCAGCGAAGAGGAGCTAATCATGAGGAGACCTAGGGAGATATGATATAGTCATAGTACTTTAAGTCTTGGTCTAGCTTATGCCTTAATAATTTTAGTGACATGGCGGATGTCAGCATCAAGGTTGGCCAATAGATCCTATGAGTAGGCAGATATCACCATAGGTGGATTACAGACGTGTCGCCCATTTGATCATTTATCTATGTTTATCAGTGTAATAATATTTATGCTAGTGATCCATGTATAAATATTCTAATTGGCAAGTCAAACTCACTCCTAAACCTATCCCTCATCTTATTAGCAACCTCCATTTAATTTACGCATTTTAATTTTTGTTTTTACTAGTTTGCAAAGTCTTTGTTTCCATAATTGATTTTAGGAAATTTGCCATCTTTGAATTGACACCCGAAGTAATCGCCGGCACTTACTGAAACTCTCAAGAACGATCTCAATGCCGTGACCATTTCCATGACACCTTGCTTTCTTAGGATCGCTAAACTTTAGAATACTTCCAAGGGAAAACTTACTGCAACCGATCTAGTCCTCTTGCTAGGCTAGCATCAGCATCCTTCTTGCCCTCGACCGCGCCCTTGACTACTACCTCGATGTCGGCCACCGCACCCTCACCCTTAACTGGGCCCTTGTCCTCAATGCGTCCTCCACCCCTCGATGGCGCCCTTGAGCACTTGACGTCGGCTGTTGCACCTGTGCCCTCGATCGTGCCCTTCTCAACTGATTCCTCCTCGCCAGTTGCCGTGACCGTAAGGTGTGACCTCCTCCTTCCTTCATGTTATTATGGGTAGCAACGATTGTGATCCTAAAATTGCTATTGTGATTCATGTTATTAGGGAAATGGTTAATTAGGGCAGCAAGGATTCATATTATTATTTGGATTCTGATCTAAAAATGGCTATTATGATTCATATTATTTTGATTTTGATCTAAAAATGAATAGAACACTATTGATAAATCTATTGGTGAATTTGGTTCAAAATTGAGTAGATTGGTTCTATGCGCATAAATTTTACCATGTCTTGAATGCTAGAACACTATGTCATCTCTTGATTAATAGCTAGAGCTAGGTTATGTCCAGTCCTTTCTGTTTCTATTATATTTTAGCTTACTTTGTTATTACTTAGGTGTGTCATGTCTTTCTTAATACGTAGGTTAATATTATTACTTAGTTAATATTATACTTAGGACTGCATAATTAGTATTTTACAAGGGACTAATGGTTTAGGCTTTAAGACTTAGTTTAAATTTCATTAAAATCAATACCCTGAGCCCAACCTAAACCACTCGAGTCCTTGTAAATGTGTCAGCACCCACAACTAAGGTGTAAAATATATACCATTTATGTGCTTCTGTTAATGAAAGGCCTGGTGCTTTGGCAAGCATTGAAATCACAAAATAGGTGGTGGTAAATTGATGTGCTACCTCCCCCTCCTACGAAGGAGAGGAAACCTGTTCCAATGGGGAGGTTCGAACTCATTTTCACTGGATGGGTGGTGGTAAATCATCGGATTATCCCACCTCTCATGAGATTATGATGCTTGTTGGAGCTTCTGGGCTTTGATTTGACACAAAAACGACTAATGTGATACAAGTTCTATACATAATTGTAGTTTGCTACATTTTGATTATGACAATGATGAATAAGACCACTAATAAAGTATGCATGATGGTTTATAAGGGTTTGGGGGGAAGGTTCCTGAACCCTAAACCCTCCACCACTGAACCCTTGTCTACCAATGTGTGATTATTTATAATGGGCAATTTCGAGGCATTTTTTCTAAACTCAGGCTTGTCGATCAATTGTGTTGCTTTGGGACAAAAGATGATTATCAATGATGATAATACTTTGCTATATAATGAGTATGTGCTTTGCTTCTCCAGTATGTGTTAAGGAATGATTTAAAATTCTTACCTCATTCTAGAAAAGCATGCACATATTCAATTAAGAGAAAGTTACAATATGAGACCTATGATATTATGGATGCATCTATTCTGATATATTTGAATGCTTAATTTCAATACAATACTCTTCAGTTGTGCTATCTACAAAAATTTAGAATCTATTGTCTCAATTAATCGTGATGTTGTCCCCTTTCATGTGAATCTAGCGTACTTGAAAATGTGAGTGATTTTTGTAAACCTACAAGGATTTAGGGTTCGAATGATTTATTGTGACTTGAATGAATATGTGATGTTTATATTTGTTGTGAATGAGTGTGATTTGCATATGTATGTGCTGCTATTCTGTTATTTCAGAGGGCATAGCTAGCATATCCTAAGGCTAGCCAATAAACATGAAAAACAATGGTTTTGTATAACCCCATCACAAGCAGTTTTTAACTAAAACTATCTTTGATGAGGTCATATCTCATATGGTTGTAGGCACGAAACCACTTGGCATACCACCATATTGTAGGCAGTTCTTTGTGTGAATTGTCTGTGATATGACCTCATCACAGACGGTTCCGTAGCTGCCTATGATGACATTGGATCGTCACAAATCCTTATTTACAAGCGGTTCAGGAAACCATCTGTAATAGGGTTTCTGAACCGCCTATAATGGGCATGTTTATAGTAGTGGCCTCAATCTATCTTACTCAATTTTAATTTCCGTTTGTGCCCATAACAAGTATTCCCTCCATCCAGGTATATAAGACATGTTTAGATTATCCAATTTCAAGTTTTGACTAACAATTAACCTAATAGTACCTGGTATATGTGACACAATATGAATATTAAATTAGATTCTTAAAAATATTTTTTTATGATTGTAATTTTGAAACTATTAACAAAACGTTTTATAAAAAACATTAGATCAAAGTTTAAATTTGAATAGTCAAAATAACTAGATGAAAAAAATAATAGACCGACCAGAGCATTTTGCGTTGATATTCCTGAACATAAGTCTAAACCCCTTCTCTGCTGATCCATCCGTCATATAGATAGTTTATATATATACTACAATTGCTTAACTTCTTCCAAAGCGTTTAAGTAAGTATCGAGAGTCAAAACATTACCATAGTTACACTTTTTGATTTCCTCACAGTACTGATATTGTAATACGGAAACTCTGGACATACATACTGATGCGGAAGAGAAATCCATATCTAGGGAAAACCCCAATCATTTTTGGACCGGACTACATATCTGTAGCGGCGGCCTGACATGATACTCCCGCCCCAGCCCTGTCGAAAAACGCATGGACCGGTCCCAGCCCCTCAAGCGCCAGCCCAACAGTTGTGTCGGTCCGCAATCCAGTCGTGGATTTTGTCGTGATGCGTGGGTCACTGGGCCGGCACATTGGGCCAAGCGCGCGCGCGAGTCAGCTGGCAGCGGGACGTGGAGGTCGTCGTCTCCTACCCAGTCCCTGTCTTCATCTTTCTTCTTCTCCAACACTTAAACAACACCAGGAAACCCCCCCTCCTCCTCCACAACAGATCTGTGAGAAATAAAAGCACCCAGATCTGAGAGGCCAACCATGGTGGCATGAGGAAAACCCAACAGGAGCACATTCTTTTTGACAAAAAGCAGATAGGAGGAAAGAGTCCATTTTTTTTCATTATATCAAAACAACGCATAGAGCTCTGACTATTGAACTCTACTGAATCATCTGCATCCATTGCAAAAATTCCAGATCTGATGGCAAAGGAAAACAGACAAGTAAGAGGAATTGGCAGCTCCAGAAGTAGGTTAGTGAAAATATGCGCCAAATTTATGCATATGGACTCATAGTTCTATACATCCACGCAATGATATGACAAAGAAAAAAAAAGAACATGAGGTAGTAGCACAAATCACAATATACTAAGCATCGTCAGAAGAACAGTGTATTGTTGCACGCATACTGTTTTCCAATCATTAAGATATGTAATTATGCCAGTACATAGGATATAATGTGAAACCCAAGCTATGTTTTCATCACTACGACATATATGCTGATGAGTAGGTTCAGAAGAAACAGCTATATATTTATAGTTTTTTTAAATATTTTTTTATTCAAAATTTTTAGAAATATTACCACATCCTAAAAGATTGCAAAACTGACCTCAATTGCCATCGCCTTTGACGATTAGAGAGCAATCACCACGCCGCATGGCGATAGAACCCAATCGCCAGTAGCACGGACGATTCATTATGGAATCGACGCCTCATGGCGATTTGGCCGTAATCGCCACCACCGTGGCGATTGGAACTGAATCGCCACCAGCAGTGGCGATTATGCCTAATCGCCATAGGTGGTGGCGATTGCCCCCTCTAACCCACCTTCTGCTATATAAAGGGTGAGCAGACGCTCCCACCAGCAAATCTTCTCTGAGTTCTTCCGAAAAAATTGTTGCTCTCTCGGAGTAGATTGTTTTGATTTCAGAGGAGAAGAAGTAATTCGTGGATGGATAGCGACGATAGAGATAAGTTTTGTAATATTTTTTCCTTCTCATACACGTAGAAACATTGAGATCTACAATTTATGTTTTGTGCCAAAATAATTTTTCGTGCAAATTACTAGATGCCAGTGAAGCTGTTTGGACCCCGAGAATGGACTACGAACTTCTTACTGGTGCGAAAATTAGGAGGTGGAGTTGTAAAATTCTTCGTTCAAATATTTTTGAGGAAGTTCATACGCGTGCTCTTGTAGAGGTGTTAGCGAGAAGGGGTTTCCCTGAAATTACCTACAAGCAGGTGTGCAAGCGTTTGAGAGAGTTCCACAAGATGTGGGAGAGGGCGAACGAGCTTAGAAAACTACCCGGGGCGAAGTACACGATTTTGCGAAGGAACGATAAGTATCCCGCAATCTCAGTACAATAAGTACATAACGGTTAGTACAATTCCTTTATTCCTAGTTCGTAAGCATTTTCATGTACCATTTTCGTTTGATACATCACATTTTCAGTGTGTAGGCACATTCGAAGGATATAGGGTTGCTAAACTGCGAGATCCGAAACTTCGGGCATGTGGACCGATTCTGGAGAGACCCATGTGCTAAGAGAAGACACTTAATGAAGACAACATTTGAAGAAGATGAACACAAAGTTTCTGGACTCCCCCTGGCAAAACGTGGGCACATATCTAAAAAAGATGTTCGATCATCAAAGGATAAAAACACATGCAGTTCATCGAAAAAGGTGTGTACCGAGTGCTCGTCGAGTGATGAGGACTTCTCGAAGCTGTTTCTTCAAAGCCCCTGCTCCAGGGCTCTTCGCAAGCGATAGTGAAGATGACTTCATGTAATCATATTAGAAGTGGTAGCAAATAGTTGCTTGTTCTAGCTACGATATGTGTAGCCAACTATTAATGTGGCAGTGTAACCTATGCTTATATAATCGGATTTGGATGTTAATTTGTTAGTCTACTATGGATCGTCAATCACTATGTAGTAATATGTAGCAGTGAATAGAAGTAATAGAACTGTACTATTTCATACAGTATGAAATGCCGATACAAACTAATGTATTGAAAGAAGGATAAAACGAAAGTCATCGACGCCTAGCCTCGTTGTCCCTTCTTTTTGATCAGCGACGGTGAGTACCTCGGCCTAGGCTGTCCCGCTCCCGCTCTATGAGCCCTGCCCATCCGTAGTGTTGGGTCATCCTCCTCGTGGTCCTGTGTATCCTGCGTGGGCAACGGTGGCTGAGTCTGCTGCGTCGTGCTGGACTGCCCAGGTGGAATCAGCTCATCCACCTCGTCGTGAAAGCTGAAGCTAGGAGTGTCGGGACTATCAAGGAGGTAGTCAAGCGGACTAGCTGGTACTTGAGGCGGCACATGATCCGTATATAACCGGAAGTAGTCAGCACAACAATGTAAGGAAAAGTGGCTTGTCCGAGATGAGAATTATTTTACCTTGTCGAGAGTGGGGACGCACTCTGCTGCCACGCATAACCACTACCTCTATGGGCCCCGGCGGCTGAGAGGTACGAGGCTGTCAGTGCCTCGTCTATGAAGACGTGGTGGTCTCTGCGCTTCCTGGCTTGCGCTAGTCCTGGCGATGACGTCATCCCTGCACATGCACCTGAATATGTCCATGTCTTTCTAGTGTACTCCGCGACCCTGGACAAGCCTGAGGTCCTCGGTACCGGCTGGGAGACGCTGAAGAATAGCGGTGACCTCCGTGTTTTCCGCTGTCGCCCACTGTCCCTGAAGAATGAGAATCATAGGTGCGCACGTAAGTAACAAACAAGTAAATATAAGGAAGCGAAGCACGAATTTCACTAACTGCCAAATCCAAAGTTCCAGCTGCGAGGATCGGGTACATGTCTGTCGTCTGTGCAAGCGTGTCGTCAGGAGCCTCACTTCCACGAATAAGGTGGATGCACGTACGTGGCAAATACCACTGCAAGTAGGCCTCGAACTCCGAATATCGAAACGGCCGCTCCTCGCGCTGGACATTGTTTAGAGCACTGTCCCACTAAGCAACGAAAGGGGCCATCCGTGATGCCTACTGTGTATCTCTAGTACTCCCTCCCTTGCGACTCCACTTGTTTATGTAATGAATTTGTATTTCGTAAAAGTAATAGACATTCTAAATCTATAGAAGTTCTGAAACTTGACTTACGTGTGTGCGTTTGGCTCGACCGGTGGTACATGTGGAGGCGGGTACTCCTGGTACAAGCCAAACTGTCTCATCACACGGTGTGGTGAGTGGTCCTTGATGAAGGTGTTGAAGACAATTTTTGAAGTGGTCCTCCAATAACTCTCGTCGCGGCAGCACAGTGAAGACATCCCCTGGTGCGCTGCACGCTGCATCAATACTTTATCGGAGTACGGTTCCCATATGACACTCTGGGTAGGGAGGTACTGGAACTGCTCCATGAAAGAGAGGTAACAACCTCGTATCTGAGCCTTTGCCCACTGAGGCTGCAACATGTACGTGAGAAAGTGTTATAGTCAAGAAACTTACGAAACTGAGGTACAGATATTCAACGTAAATACGAGCTGATGAAGAGAGAAAGTAACTAACTGTTTTTCTAGTCCACATGGACCCAAAAGTAGGTCCGTCCAGCGGCAACTACAGCCCAGCGCCACGGTAGAACTTTAGGCCGTAAGCTGAGGCGTCAACCCATGGTCATCCGATCGGGAAGCGCTCGGATGACCACAGATGAAGAAGAAGTGGACATTCTGTGAGATTGGCATTGGCGCCCTTCCTCTTGCATGCGCTGGACATTCTAGGGATCATTTATTATACATGTGTGCAGCACCACCCTTTGTATGACCTACTGCACTTCATACTTCCTTAGGGACGCTTGCACGTAGCCCTTACACCCAGCAGACTTACACTTCACTAGTACTAATCTCTACAACTTTTCTGCACTCCAAATGTCCTCTGTGTCGACATCGCCGAAAGCTTTACCGCCTCTTTCACCTATTTCTTCGTACCATAGGATGCACCTTGGACAATCTCGTTCGGTTTGTACGGATACCTCTCATCACTTGCGCCCTTAAAATTCATTATGGTGGGCGTGTCTGTGTTCCATATACTAGGAATCAGATCGTCCCCTCCTTCTTCATTCTCAGCTTCATCCTCTTCGCTGCTACCATCTTCGACATTCATCTATTCCTCTCTAGCAATGGCATCATCATGCTCCATGATCTACACTAGTTCCTGACGTATTTCCCCCTCGTCCACCGAACTGCTCAGGTATTCAATAGCTCCTGTCGTGGAAGGTCTAGCAGAAGGTCCACCGCCTTCCACTATAGTGCCTTCTTCGCCAATAACTTCCTCTGCCACTGGGCTGTTCTGTTCAACTCCATTTCCTCTGCCTCCGCCTTCTTCAGATGATACCTCCTTAGCTACTACCTGGACCAACAGATAATGGGAACCCTTGTGTGCCTCACTTGCTCTCAACCAAGCCTGCCAATTTTTTGTTAGATTTAATGGGAATAAATCCCACCGGACATACTTGCAAGACTTGCTAAAATATGCCTGCAAGGTTACACTTGCGACCTCTAGATCAAGACCAAAGGCCCGTGTGAACCATTCTTTAATGGTATTGATATGGTATTTGTCTGCATCTTGCATACTTAATGTCGTTTGATGGAAGCTATTAAGATCGACAAAACCAGATTCATATGTACGGATGGTACCAATATCATAGTAAACTACAAATTCGACTAGTTCTGACATTCGTGTCATCCAAAACATCATCTTTTAGACTATGTAGTCTAACATCCTCCCATGCATAAACTAATATTGTGCTTCGTTTTTAAATATAGTGCATCTAAAATTCTATATATTGCTATCTGTGCACAAATATTATAAACAACTATTGAACTAACTAAAAGATTAAATATTCTAAATCTAAATCTATGCCGACTTGCACAAAATGATATTTTAATCTCATCTATCTAATGTATCATTTGTTCAGTACTAATTATATAGCTACTCTATTTGAACACCTACGAGTTTTGCCATACGTTTCTATTTCAAAAACTACTCTACTTCTACATATTACCAGATCTAAATAGGACTACTAAATCTACCCTAAATTTACAACTTATTCCATATCTACTACTAAACCTACCATTAGATCTAGTTCTAAAACTAAAACTAGCTATAATAAACAGAAAAATATTTGAAAAAAATACCTGCAAGTCACTACAGAAACACCTCTCTACCTCCACTTTTCTCCCTCATCCTCTCTCTTTCTCTTCCTCCCTACTCGAAACCCTACTCACTTCCTCACTTCTCTCCCCCGAAATCCCCTCACTTCTCCCTTCAACCCGCCTCGGCCGAGGCGCAGTTTATATAGCCAGGGGGCTATCACCACCGCTCGTGACGATTACGCCACATGTCCTGGCAGTTACCGAGTTGGTGGGGGATCCGGCCCGGATTAACTGCCTATCGATACAGGGGGTGGCGATTGCGCGTTATCGCCACGTAGCCTTTTATATCGTCAGTTGGGATGGCGATTGGGTCCTATCGCCATGCGGTGTGGCAATTCTCCCTAATCGCCATAGGCGGTGGCGATTGAGGTTAGTTTTGTAATTTTTGGGATGTGGTAATATTTCTGAAATTTCTAAATAAAAAAAATATTTAAAAATATATATTATATTTATAGGTCATAGTTCTGCAATTGCCTTCCATCGTATGCACAAAAACCCCTTCCCCCTTACTCCTGCTCCATATCATACCTACCAAATAAATTCATATAAGTGATATCAACTGATATGATTCTTAAAAAGCGATAACCGTGGTGCATAAAACTGTTTTACTCTTAAAAGCATATTGATAGTCAAGCCATGATAGCATAAAAATGATCAAGCTATGATAGTCGCAAAAGTAACTAGTAATGTGTCCATCACCCCACGACCCGCCCCAAAGCCTGCCCCGCAACATCTTTGTCACCTAGGTGAGCAGCAACTACCACTTCTGCCTCTACACCCCCAATAGTTATATAGTTTCTCAAGCTTAATTGGCACGCTAATCTATACTCACCCATCAAGTTTTTCTATTGTCGTTACCATCTAACATTCGGATGCATGCTCTTGTAGATGCCAATATTCGGGGGGGAGGGGGCTAGTGTAGGACATAAAGTTCATCATGAAGCCAGCTTTGAAACACACACTTGAAGATGCCAATATTCGCTAGTGTAGGACATAAAGTTCATCATGAAGCCAGCTTTGAAACACATACTTGAACTATCACCATGGAAGATGGTGGGGCCATGTCTAATATGTACACAATAACAGAAGCTACCTCCAATGCATCTGATGAGCACACACTTGGTGCTGGTGAAAACACCCAAGATGATGGGATTCTAGGAGTTATGTTCCATCCCACAACAAACCTTTGCATTGATACACTTTGGAGGCTGCTGAGAAACACTACAGGGTGTACACAATGTGCAAAGAGTTTGATAAGATATGACTACAAGAGAAAATCTATAGTTGATGAAAAAATTGTCAGGGTTTTAATTATGTGCCGTAGGACTGGCATGAAAGAAAAAGAGAAGGAGGACACCTAAGCCAGTTCTTATGAAGTGCATGCGAAGCACCTCCACTAGGACAGATTGCCCATGCTTGTGAAGCACATGCCCCATGGTTGGGTGGTGACCGAGTTCAATGACAACCATAAGCACAAACTCATCAAGAAGTGGTCTTTGACTAGACATTTGCAACAACACCGTGACATATCAAAATAAGAAAAGGAATTCTAAGACTTTTGCACTCCTGCAACTTGGAGACAAGCCGTCAAATGCAAATCCTAGAGAAGATACACGGTTGCCTGAACAATATGTCGTACACAATAAAAGATGTTACCCACTACAGGTCGTCTCTCTGTCTAGAGCATCATCTTACTAACATGCAAGACATGATAACATACTTCAAAAGATGAAGATTGAGAACAAGGACTTCTGCTACAAGTTTCAGCTGGATGATGAAGATAGATTACAAAATATTTACTGGATTGATGGAGCGGCTAGGAGACTTTCTTCCACGACTGTGTCTCATTTTATACCACCTACATGACTAATATCTACGAGATGCCATGTGCACTATTTATAAGAATAAATAGTCATGGACATTCGATATAATTTGGATGTGGGTTCTTAAGAAACAAGCTCACAACAAGCTTTGAATGGCTGTTTGAAGCCTTCGTCGAAGCCATGAGAGGTATGCCACCAAGTAAAATCATTACTGACCACGACTTCGCCACAAGGAATGGAATAAATAAAGTATTCCCAAATGCAAGACATTGCAACTGTAGATAGCATATAATGAAGAAAGCAATAGAAAAACTTGGATCTTTCTTAGCACACATCCCCAACTACGTGACTGCCTAAACAATAGCTTGTCCACAGAAGAATTCGATGAGAAATGGATCAACATGACATAGAGACATGGGGTCACAGACAATGTGGACATAGCACACCTAGTTGATAATAGAAGTTACTAGGTGCCTACCTACTTCATCCTTGACTTTTACCCCTTCCTACAGGCCACCCAATGTAGTTAGGGGTTCAATATTGTGCTTAAGAAGTACATGAACCCCAAAACTCCATCTTCAACTTTGTGCATCAATAGGCCTCAATACAAGAAAACATTATGAAAGTTGAAGACAAACAAAAAGCAAACACAACTACTACTATGGCCAAAACATGATGTTGCCACCCGATTGAGGTTTAGATGGCAAAGTTTACATCAGGAATATTTATTACAGGTTTCAAGTAGAGATGCAGTCGAGCATGTCCTACAACTGATAGAGTTTGCATTGTTGGGTTTGTTCCCCAATACGGCACAAGTTCCTATCATGTTTCTGTGGATGATGTCAACAATCTATATTGTTGCCAGTGTTCCAAATTTGATAGATACCCTGTTTTTCCGCAACCCGAATTTTTGAAAACCTAAACCTAAGACGCGTATATGCGTATATGTTTCAATCATATTGCATGCTCATCCAGATTTCAATTCTTCTCGAAGCATGTCATCTCATGGAAGCACTTGAGTTAGGTTGCACCGTCACGCAACGGACCCAAGTCGCAACCCCATCATCACACGTGCATGAAACCCTAAACCCTAATTGGAACACACGCACCATATACGCACAACCACTCCCCAAATCCAAACCCTAAGCGGCAACTCACCCATTTTTGCTCCTGACCCTCCCAGCATGAACCCTAACCTCCCCCATACCCTACCTCCATCGTGCCATCGCCCGAAACCCTAAAACCTAATCTGCCGTCCCATCCCTTAATTAATTAACCCTTGGGCAGAAACCCTAAAATCCATATCGCATGTGCTTTCTTCCACCCAAAAATTATGGAAAATTTTCATAAACTTCTTAAAGCTATTTATCACCAATTTATGAATTAATATCTGTGAGTCCAGTTCAAAAATCTTTGATTGCATCCCAATTTGCACCTTGAACTACAACTCCTCCAAATCTTGCTCAGAAAAATTCCATAAAATTCTACAACACCCATCTAAGTACCAATAACTTGAATGTGCAAAAACATGAATATCTCTAGTTTGAAATTTTGGCACAATCTCTGTCGAACACCTTGCCCGAATCCGCTTTTCTTCATGAAATCAAGTCCAAATCTCAACCAGTTGCTTCCAAATTTTTACCAGAATCTCTACTCCTGTCTAGGCACCCTTCCCTTCTTGCTTCATCCACAGTAGGTCAACCCTTTCCAGCAATCCAACCCCAATGCCACTCTAGCCGACCAAGCAAATCGCCAACACCTTCTTTTCCTTGCTTGCCGTGATGCCACACTACTCCTACACCCTCTCTCGAGTCTCCTCAGCACCTAAGACACGGCAGTGCACCCTCGGCTTGCCAGCGCTCGCGTGTGCGTGCGCACACTGCTCGGGACGCGCCCCGAACAGGCACAGGACATGCACTGGTGCCGAGCCGTGCACGCCATTGGCATCAGAACCGGCCGCCGACGTCCCTGTCGCAAAAGTCCCATCCATCAGCTCAAGAACCAGCCTGACTGCCGCGGTGAACCCCCACGCCATCCGCTGAACAACCCATCTCATTCGTGGCTTGCTCGACGCCAAGTCCGGCGGGACCATCCCTGTCTCCCCACGTGCGCGTGTATTTGAAGCCACCCGGAAGCTCGCGCCAAGTCCAACCACCACTCCCAGCTTCCCTCTCCTCCCCCAAGCCTCCCTTTCCTCCTTTAGCCGCCGCCAAACATCAACTCCTTCCCCAATCTCCTCCACCGCACCCACTGCCCTAGCCTCGGTTGCTGCCGCCTTGAACAAAATGAGCAAAGCTGAAGCTCCCAAAACCAGCTAAATCACTTCATACCTCTTCCCTTCTCACCCTCCGCCGGTCTTCCGCCTCAGCCCCACCGCCGGTAGCTCTTCCCAACCAGTCTCCGCCGCCGCCCCGTTCGGTCTGGAGCTACCGATTAACTCCCGACCAAGCGGTTGGTCTCGGGAGCCTATTTCCCGAAGGGGTAAGCCCCCCGTCGTTGCTAGGCGGGCCCAAGTCCTGACCGAACCCCGACCGAGCCCGCTGTCGGAAGCAGTGAAGGCGGAATTCCGCCTTACGCCTCCAACGTCAAGAGGTGGCGCCCTGCCCTTTTCCGCCTGCCTACTACGAAGGTGTAATATCTCTATGAAGAAGGCGCAAAGCACTAGAGCCGCCCGGTTTGGTTTTCCAGCAAGCTTTTCAACCATTGGTTCAGCCGGTTCGGCATTAAAATGACCGGTTCTCAGGAAACTCCAAAAATAAAAAGTGATCCTAAAAACATTTAGAAACTTTTGGTTCAAACGAATTTTCAAAAATTCAAATTTCCTTTACTGCACAGAGAGTAATTCAAATATCCATTTTAAATTCAAATCCTTTTGAAATCTCTTTCGAACTTTTGATCTATTCCAAACTCTCTAACCAGCTAAAGCTTTGACCCTCTAATCTTAGCATAAAAACATATATGCATATATACATGTTGCATGACCCGAAGATGAAGAAGGCATCTGTAAAACCTAAAAACCCTAACCTCAATTTCATGCATATATATATGTTTGAATATCACCCAAACATGTTGAACCTTTCAAAAACATCATGAAACCCAGAATGCATGCATGCTGATCTTTGTGGATTTTCTTTGTCCGGCTTCTGTTATACTTGGTTTCTTATCCGAAGTTTTCCCGAACGTGTAGTTGACGGTGTGAGGTACGTTCGTCAGGAGGAACTAGAAGCATCCCCGAGTCCGGATCAAGACCAGGAACTGCCAGGCAAGCTCTCCACCCTTGATCATGTTGAATCCCAAGTTTATGAAATGATATGTTGTTTACGAAACATGCATGCTATGTTTTACAAATCATTATTTTATGTAGAGAAGTTATGACCAGTGATTAGCAAACCCTAGTTTGGCACCGAACTCCTTGTCACCCTAAGGACTACATATCCCAGAAAAGTACCGGAAACTTAGGGTAGTATATATATGCTTACTCGGCTTAGCCCTGCAGTAGAAAAAACTAGGTTTCAAAAAGGAAGGAATACTCCCATATTTCATATGGCAAAAATTTGAAAATGGACCGTCGTGTCCGGAGGTGTATGAAGGTAGAATATCCATGGGTTGGGATATTTTACCGCAAAGTGGTTTTGTGAAACCAAAACAAAAATGGAGAAGATTTTGATCCGGGTCAGAAATGAAGGGCGAAAGAAGGAAGCTTGTCAAAATGCGAGGTAATGCCTGGCGTGGTTCTCGTTGCCCGTTTACGGGTGTGGTGTGGAGTCCCTCTCGGATCACATAAGGACCGAGCTTAAGTGCCGTTTGGCCAAGTCTTACAGTACGTCCACATGTCCTTTATGGGAAGGACTTGATCTAGTACCCGGTCTGAGACTAGCATGAACCCGTAGGCAGGGAGAAGTGTGCAGATGAGGTTGTAGCCTCTGTAGAGAAAAGTTTCTATGGGAAAGCGATGGCTTGTTCGCCACAAAGTTGGAACACCAACCTCCTTATAGCGATGATACTGACTCAAGCTAGGTTTGGGACATGTCCTTCTGGCGGGTTCATGGCTAGATTTACTCCGGTGAAGAGTCTCGTTGTACTAGCTCTAGTAGTATGCGGTGCACAATATGCCCAGGGCGACCTACATCGTGTGGATAAAGCCATACCACCTCTGCAGAGGGTAAACTATTTGAATAGCCGTGTCCACGGTCAAGGACGAACTTGGTTAGGCCACACTAAAGTAGACTGATTTTCAAAGTCAAAAATGGGTTATGGGTTTAAGGACGCGATCCGCCGAGTTTGCAGGGTGACATGAAAGTTCCCTGTTGTAGCGGGAGGAGTGAAGGAGGGATTTCCCCGTTGAAGCGGGCAAACCCTAGGATTCCCCCGTTGTAGCGGGCAATCACTATATCTCCGTTGTAGCGGAAAGCGTAGATATGATCTTCCCGTTGTAGCGGGAAAGATGACGAGACCAGGTACGCGTCTCGACGTTCCGAATCAATTTATGAAAATGGCTTTTACAATCTATTTACCTATTACAAATGCAAACTTACTTTCTCGCACAATATGAAACCTAGGCTAGAGCCATTTCTTGAAATACCCTTGCATGCATCTATGTCCGTGCCAAAGTTTTCCCCGGTGGAAAGCTTGCGAGTACATTCAATGTACTCACCTGGCTTGTTGATGTGGCCAGAAGACGAGGAGGAGTACCAGTCCGGAGATAGCGACAGTGATTTCGAGGCGTAGGGTTTCAACCCCCAGTCAGTTGCCTGTGGTTTGGCATATTGATGGATTATCTACCGCGTGTTTATTTCCGCTGCAGTTTGAATTCGGCCAATAGGCCTGGTTTGTACTAAATAAAGACCAATTATGGCTATTTGTGTAATGAACGATGTATCGCATGTCTATGCTATCAAGTGCTTGTGTGTGTTAGCCACTGATCATGAGACTAGCACGGTAAACACAAGAGTTTATCCGGCCTCAAAACCGGGTACACCACACGTATCCTAGGCGTCAAATACAAGAAGTGTTAGGGGTGCCCCAAGGTTGGTTACAAAAGGGCGCAAGAAGGCAAAGGCATATAAACACCACATGACATCATTATCAAGGAGAAAAGAACTTGCAGATTGTGTTGTTTGAATGAACATGATGCACCTACATGCTCAAACAAAACAGAGCATGTATTTACATCTTCAGTTTGACAAAAAAACATGAGGCTGGCCAAAAATATATTGGTTTGTAGTTCAGTTTGGATTTTCACATAATTTTTATTGTAAGATTGATACTAGTCATGCTATGACTAGAAAATTTGTAGATTTCATGTTTTTACCATACAAAAATTAAGGTGACAGATATAAAAAATACAAGACACACTTGATAGAATATTAGGATTTGCATACCAAGCTACCAACCAATACAAACTACAGCTACCTTATTAACCCTAGCCACATTGTAGACACAACAAAAAAGAAGAGGAAAAAAAGAGGTACCAATATACCTTTATTACATGTTGTGGTCAAGGTGATATTTCCATGTTTTAATTTGATTGTGCTTTGACTTTAACCAGCTATGAGTCAACCCCTTCTTGATTTTGGGGATTCGATTCACTCTTGCTCAAGGCGCATGTTGACCATCCTAGACCTTAGCAAATTCTAGCATGAAGAATCCACAATCCAAAATTCTCTCCACATAGAAAAATAAAGTAAAAGATGTGTTAGAGATTTACAGTAGATTACTAACTCCATATAGTGAATGCAAAAAAAAATAGGTATCCTAGCTGCTGTGTTGCCTTGCTTGGGCACATAAATATACTCCATCTTGTAATCTTTAGTCTTAACTTTAGACTCCCCATACTAAACCTACCATGTTAGCTTTACATGCTTCATCACTTTCCTATCAGCTCCAGAGCGAAGGGAATCGAGCACCTCGAATTGTTGTGCTACCAAATTGAGACATAGCAAATACCACTAGGACGGGTCATCCGCTCCCGTGCCTAGCTTCTGTAACACTGGGAAAATGGCCTGATTCGAAACAAAAACACACACATAACAATTACTGTTATCAAAAGAATGGTGCTGGTTATCAGGTTATTACTATGAATCTAACATGAAAAGGCACAAAAATCTACTGTTATCACATGGTGCTTATTATCAGGTGATGAGGACATGACCCCCATGAATGCACCCACTGCCACCTCTACTTCTACCACTTCAACTACGTCCGCTGCTCAAGCTATAAAGAACAAAAGAAGTCCATCAAGATCGTCAAGAAAAAGCGAGGATTCAAGTTCAAGCTCTCGGGAGGAGGAGGGATGAAGTTCATGTGACCATGACAATGTCCCACGTGGATTGGTGTTGTATAAGGAGTTCTCCCATGTCACTTTTAGTCCAAGCAGAGCTAGAGATCAAGTCCCACAAGTTCTGGACTCTGATTCCGATTGCTAAAATAGCCCTGACTTCAAACATCTATATCTCGGGCATACGGATTCCGATTTGGGTGATCTTGGATTCTTTGGAAAGATTTTCTTGTGCTCTTTCCAACCTGCCCAGCCTGATCTCTAAATTCCTTATGAGCATGCCTCAATTGTCAAAACAGTCTAGAACTATCTCTGAAACATATCACCTATTCTCTTTATATACCCCTAGGATTCTCTTTTTAGTTTTGGGTTTGTTGAGCATAGTTTTTTTTGCCTAGGGCCAAACAACATTGTCTCTAGTTGTGTCTTGCAGCCACCTAGTTTGACTACTTTGCATAACTTCACTATATCAATATATCAACTTCATCTATATTTGCAATTTCAAATTACCTTCAAGTATTTTTGCTCATTCTTCGGTTGCTTGCAGGGATAAAGAACCTCGTGTTCAGGTTGACCATGCACACGGCAAGGTCAATAACCTCCAGGAGTTAATTTAGTGATTACCTAGGCGCTCTGTCATTGTACGAGTGTAGCCAGATCGTAAAATTCACCTCCACCAAACCGACTTGTGTTTCTCATCGAAAGATCGGGACACCCAAAATTCTTTCATCAGGTTATTATTATGAATATATCATGAAAAAGTATACATAGCTACCAACATCAAGCACATAAGAGATTTACAAAAATTAAAAACAAGCTGCATAATAAAACTTACAAGCTTTTGGCAGCTAAGCGAGAAATCGTTATCTCTTCCAAATCCCGTCTCAATAAATTGTTTCTTCATGTTCCCTTCCAATAGAAACTTTGCCATCAGGTATCAAGAAACAATATTCTTATCTACTTTATGATGTTGTTGGATATAATAGAGTCCAATCCAGCAAACACATTGGATAATTCACCCCTCAGCCTGACGGACTCAGCCAAATCTTTCGTGGACAGTCAACTCGTAGGATACTGGATAATTTTCAACTTGTAGACGTATGAACACACACAAAAACCTCATAACATTACAGCCGTTTAGAAAAATAAAAACAAATGACTAGCAAAAAAATGTACTAAGAACATTCATGGATGCGCATGCAGAAAAGATGGATATTACCACTTAATCCTTGATCACTTTGCATTCCCGTTGTTGCGCCTCTTGCTCCTCGGAAATAAGAATATCATCTCCACCAAACAATGAAAGCTTGAATCTCGATGCATGCTTCACTCTCCCCTTGTGCGGATGTGGCTTGGGGAATTGTGCTTCTAACAACACAATCAGAATGTATATTTCCTCGTTGGTCGATGGTGAACTCACAACCAGGGCTACTGTTGCAGTAGTGGCAACTTCCCTTTGGCTTTTTACAATCACCTCTTTTTTGATTTGACTAAGCGCCGTAGCCATCTATTCATCCATCTCAAAAAACAAATTGCCAGCTAAGGCAGAATGCATTTCAGATCTCTCAGTGATAGGCTTTGCTTGAGGCACTGTGACATCATTAGCGTAATAATGGATATCCTCTGCACATAAAAATAAGTCAAGTTGTCATGTATTCAACCCACAACTAGCCAAAAAAGAAGTAGTTATCAAATATTTTAAAAAATAAAAAGCATAGAGAAGCAACATACACTATCTTGGGAGGGTGCCCAAGAGATTGGCTACGCATCTAACACAACCGTGCCAGCCCTCTGATTCACAATTGTATTTGGGGGATGTTAGTGCCAACATAGCTTGTTCTACATTTCAAAGAGTGGTGACGGTGTCAACCCAAGGTGAAAAGGAGGCAGGCTGAACATGCTTGGGCGGTTATCTCTTTCATGGTGTATAGGCGCTGATCGCTTGCTAACTGTAGGTGGTGTGCTAACATCACTTTTCTCTAAGGCCTCTCTCAGTGCACAGGTGCTTAGAGCAAGTGCTTAGTGCATGAGGGGTTTAGGAACTAAATTTCTTAATGCATAGGTGCTTAGTTTGTTGTAGCTAATCTTACTTTAATTAATTAGTTGTAGGATCTTCTGTGGACATTTAATTGGCAGCAAGGGGAAAAGAAAGATGACAGAGGCTAGGAGATCCGCACGGGATCTAAAATACCTAGGGCCTCGTGTCTGGCACCGTTTCTTCCTGGAGACACCAAAACTATCTCTCTCCTTCTTAATTACCCCGCTACATCATCTTCTTGCCTATATGGCATGTCTTAGCACCAGCCCAAGTTGGAGCATTGGGAGGGGCCTAAGACACTTGTTCTCTTTGATACTTCTTTCCCCTTTTCTACCTCTACTAGTCCATCAACTTCTAGCAGAACACGTTCTTCTGAAAGTGGAGATGCATTTTCATTCCTTGGGAAAATGCCTAGCCCATTGACCATCACTGACAAGCCAAAAACTAGTCTCTGAATCCCTACAAGTACCTTAAAAGAACCCTGATCAAGTTTGCAAGCCGTCTCCATCCTCGATAATAGTGTACTATCGGCAGCTTCCTCACCCTTGGTGAGATATAAATCAGCTTGCTAGCGCTACTACCATCAGATCCCACATTTGTGTTCACCATAGGTGATACAACAATAGATGTGCTGGCACTACGACCCTGTGCATCTGATTCTGATCTCATCTGTCTTCACCATTGATGATAACACAATCGCACGATCAACACTCCTGCCTGTCCTCCTGTTGCATATAAATTTATGATAGATGACATGATATCGATTGGCATCGATGCACTTCCAAATTTAAGATTTGCCAGTCGAGGAGACTCCCTAGCTACCTGCCTTTTCGATGAACCTTCCTAATGAGCACTACCACTTCTCCTAAAAAAGAACAAAACAAAAACATATAAAAAGAGACTATAATAAAAAATGGTTATCATTATGAGCAGCTTATTTTATATAAAAATTTAAAACTATAAAAATTACAAATAAGATGTTTGTTTTAGGGGAACAAAAAACCTTGCACTAGCAACAAGACAATGTGAACACAGTTATCAAGAAAACATTATGACAGTCATCAAGAATATATAAGTATAGTTATCCAAAAAATACAAATGATAAAAATCCACAAAATCAAAATTTACCTCTTAGGTGTCATCTTCTGAGTGCTTGAGTCAGCTGATCCTGGGTCAAGCTTCCTTCTTTTTTCTTGTGGTGATTCCTCACATGTATCTTTCAATAACCCAAGCTCTTTTGCCACAATATGTTTACCCTGATCATTTACACCTTGCTTATCCACATCAAGTTCACCTGACCCACGTCGCCTTTTGATTACACTCAGACTAAGTGCAAGATCAGTTCCACTCCCAATAATGAGGTCCTGCACACCTTGGTTGTTATCATTTGACTCAATATTTCTACGTGCATCAGGCAACGATATCACAGTAGAATCTTGTTCGCACACGAACACGTCACCGTGTACCCCCGGCATCGAGCGCGATACGCAAGACACGTCGCCGGAGGAGCCTCGCCGGGAGCACGATACGCAAGACACGCCGACGAGATCTTTTAGGACCCGAAACCCCACACCCTCGGGAGGGACCCCGTCAGGGAGTGCGGTAGCTATGGGCTGCTCTAAGCTGGCCTGACCGCCCTTAGAGCCTCGGGATTCGTTGCTATCGAACATGAAGAACAACGAAGTGCGAGAAGCAGAAAAACAAGGGCGAGTAGATGAAAAGATAATAGATTGATTGGTTCGATTGGGAGAGTTCCACCTCAATCGGCCATATACCCTTCATATTTATAGGGTATGCCCGGTCTTTGAGCTACTATAGGACTCTATCTCGTACATAAGATATCTTTCCATACAAAACGAGATAACTTCCCTAATCTGATCAAATTAACCGCCGTGATCTGGACTCCGCCTTGTATACGAGATATCCTTCCATATCAACCGGGAGTCTTTCCAAATCTCGTACTTTCCTTTAAACGTCATGATCAGCTACTATTCCTTGTGTCCCAAGTTAGGGTTCCTGGCACCAGAAAAGACTTCACAACAAACGACTCGGTGCCTTGACCCACCTGCAGGATAATTCGGGAACATTACAACTCGGATGAGTCGGCACCGCTGGAACTCGGATGTGTTACTTAGAACCCGTCTCGGACCTACTCGGGACCACGAATGCTCGGGGACGCGAATACTCGGGGACACGAGTGCTCGGGAATGCAAGTACTCGGGGACACGAGTGCTCGGGAACGCAAGTACTCGGGGATATGGGGACTCAAGGACACGAGTACTCAGAAGCACTGCAGATCACTCGGGCACACTGCTTGGGAATGCTGCTCTGGAACGTTGCTTGGGATCTTCTGCGGGCTTGGCGCTGCAGGCTACCCAGTGCGAACCACGACTTAGTGTGCCGATCCACTCAGCGCGAGCCACGACTTAGTGTGTTGCGCTATTCGGGGGTACTGCCAAATTACGTCATCAACACATGCCCCCCTGTTTTCAGTATAATTGCATTTACCGAAAATAACAAGACACATCCTTGGGACGATGCGAATTGCTTCACCGCCTACTTCCTTTACTCTGCGCGATATGACATATCGGCCACAACACTTATCATGCCTCCTGCCATACGCTTGGATGGAACTTCTTCAAATACTTGCCGTTGAGAGCTCGTGGTAACAAAGTACCTTGTATGGATTCCACCAGGTATGAATTTCCAGGAACCACCCTCGCAACTCTGAAAGGACCCTCCCAACTCGGTGACCATTTTTTAAACTTGTTATCCTTTGAACCGACTGGTAAGATTACCTTCCACACTAAGTCACCGACTTGAAAGCTCTTCAACTTGACCTTCTTATTGTACGCTCTTGCTACTCTCAGCTTATCTCTTTCTATAGCCTTTAATGCATCCAAACGTTTATCGGTGACTTCATCAAGATTATCCATCATCAAGTTATGAAAATCCACTGCCGATAAATCATTTTGCTTAGCTAATCTTAAAGCACTCAGATTCACCTCTACGGGTAAAACGGCTTCTTGTCCATACACGAGCTCATATGGAGTTATCTTTGTAGTACTATGCCTTGAAATTCTATGTGCCCATAAAGCTTCAGACAACACCTCGTGCCATCTTCTTGGATTATCCTCGATCTTCTTCTTGATAAGCTTGATTAATACTTTATTGCTGGACTCGGCTTGTCCATTGGCTTGGGCATAATATGGAGAGGAATTGAGCAGCTTTATCTTATATGACTCGGCAAATTCTTTCACTTGTTTTGAGATGAATGATGAGCCTTGATCCGTAGTCAAAGTCTGAGGAATGCCGAATCTATGAATGATGTACTCGGTTATGAATCGAATTACCTCCACATGAGTCATATTTTTGAGAGGTACTGCTTCAGACCACTTGGTGAAATAATCAGTAGCCACTAACACGAACCGATGCCCTTTTGAGGAAGAAGGATAGATTTGACCAATGAAGTCTAACCCCCAACCTCTGAATGGCCACGGCTTGATAATAGGATGTAACATAGCAGCAGGAGCTAGCTGAACATCACCGAACCTCTGGCAAGCTTCACGCCCTTTGTAATATCTGAAGCAATCATTGATCATCGTCGGCCAATAAAACCCAGCACGTCGTAATAACCACTTCATCTTGTGTGCCGACTGATGAGTACGACAAATGCCTTCGTGTACCTCTCCCATTGCAACTCTTGCTTGGTCATCATCCAAGCCCTTCAAAAGAACTCCGTCAACCGTTCGGCGGTACAGATCATCATCGATCAAAGTGTATTTGAAAGCCATCCGCCGAACAGTCAGATCCACCCTCTTACTCGAATCTTGCAAATAGTCAATGATGGACTTCCTCCAGTCTTCGTTGTCACGTACACCAGATTTCTTACTAGTGACCGAAGCGGTGGGTTCCGGTTCGGCCTTATCTACGTAGTCGGGACCAAGCATCGGCTCTTGACAAATGTGAAACATACCACGATCAACATGGTAACCGGATGCTTGTTGTGCCAACTCATTTGCAATCCAATTCTCTTGTCTAGGTATATGAGCAATGCTAAAGTATTCTAAGGTAGAAATCATATCTAGACATTTGTCAAGATAAATATTAAGTGATTCGTCGAGACATTGATAAACCTTGGATAATTGCTGAACTACTAACAACGAATCACCGAAAGCCTCAATATGTGTAGCACCTATAGCAATTAGAAGCTCTAAGCTGAATAACAATGCTTCGTACTCGGCCTGATTATTTGTGCAAAAGTACTCTAAGCGGCATGAGGCTTCAGAAACAGCACCACAAGGAGATGTATAAGCAACACCAATACCTTGGCCATTGCTACAAACCGAACCATCGAAATATAATCTCCATGGTACTAGAGAAACAAGATCAACATCAATGCTATGCCTGCTGTCAATCCGATGTTCGACAATGAAGTCGGCAACGATTTGGCCTTTCATAGATTTCAAAGATTCATATGCCAAATCTTATTCAATCAAAGCATAAGCCCACTTACCAATCCTACCGCTAAGAATTGGTCTATGCAACATGTATTTAATGACATCGGTTTGACAAGCCACTATGCAAGCACTAGACAGCAAATAATGTCTTAATTTCGTGCAAGCATAATATAGGCACAAGCATAATTTTTCAATGAAAGTGTACCTTGTCTCGGCATCTATTAGACGCCTACTCAGATAAGTGATGACGTATTCTTTTCTTTCTGTCTCTTGAGTCAGGACAGCACCAATAATGCCTTCTTCTGCTGCAATGTAAAGCCTAAAGGACTCCCCATGCTTGGGTGCTTTCAACACCGGAGGAGTAGATAAATAGCTCTTGATCATCTCGAACGCCTCTTGCTGTCTTGTCCCCCAAGTAAAATCAACATCATTTTTTAACCGAAGGATGGGAGTAAATGCATCAACCTTTTCTGACAAGTTTGCTATGAATCTTCTCAAGTAATTGATCCTGCCGAGAAAGCTTTGCATCTCTTTCTTGCATGTCGGAGCTTGTACATTCTTAATTGCTTCTATCTTCCTAGGATCAATCTCTATGCCATGCTGATGTATGATGAAGCCCAAAAACTTCCCAGCTAATACACCAAAAGCACACTTCAAAAGATTCATCTTTAAACCGTACCTTTTCATCCTCTCCAGAGCTAAGCACAAGTCAGCTAAATGGGATTCGAAAGCATCCGACTTGACGACAATATCATCAATGTAGACTTCAAGCAGAACACCAAGCAAGTCGTGGAAGATTAGGTTCATAGCCCTTTGATACGTGGCATCGGCATTCTTTAGTCCGAAAGTCATCACCGTCCACTCAAACAAACCAAGGAACCCGGGGCAGCGGAAGGCCGTTTTGGACATGTCCTCCTCGACCATAAAAATTTGGTTGTATCCCACGTTGCCATGAAGAAAACTGATGACTTCGTATCCAGAAGCACTATCAATGAGCATATCGGCTATTGGCATAGGATACTCATCTTCCTGAAGTCAATGCACACCCTCAACTTGCCGGATCCTTTCTTTTCTACAGGCACAATATTAGAAACCCAGTCGGCGTACCTGCAAGGTCTGATAAAGTTAGCTTTGAGCAAACAACCGATCTCCTCCTTGATTCGGTCATACATTTTGGGATTAAACCTTCTGGCCGATTGTTTAAAAGGTCTAAAACCAGCCTTAATAGGTAACCGATGCCCCACTAGCTCTCGGCTCAACCTGGGCATTTCATGGTATTCCCATGCAAAGCAACAAACGTACTCTTTTAACAAGCCAACTAGTTTAAGCTTACAGTCGGCTCTTAAGATCTTGTTCACAAATGTCGGTCTAGGGATGGAACCGTCCCCTATATCTATTTCTTCTAACGGGTCGGTCGATGTGAAACCTTGTCCCAACTTGTCCATGTCATCCAACTCTTCTATCGATTCGTGCATACCGTTCTTGTCGGACCGATATTTTGCGAGTCGCTTCTGCAACCATTCTGAGTTAGGATCCATCTGATTACTTTATGTCTTGGAGCCGGTTACCACCAACTGACTATAGAGAGGCAGACACTCGGCTGTTTCCTGTAGCATTAGGGAAGTCGGACTCTGAGGCACCGTGCTGAGTCGGATTGGCTAGTGCACTAATCATAGCAATGCCAGCCGAGTAGTCCTGAAGTCGGTTACTACCAGTCGGCTTTAGGGAAACGGGCACGAATCCCCTCCTTGTAGCACTAAGGAAATCGAACTCGGAAAGGTCACGTCCCGTCAGACAGGTCACATTGGGATCCTGCCAATCCACCAACGCATCGGCCAGGGCTACACAGGCCGAGTTGTCCACATGGATGACTTCGACTTCCTCATCGATCCACTGTATCAGGGTCTGGTGCATAGTAGACGGCACGCATTGGTTGGCATGAACCCAATCGCGGCCTAATATAACGTTGTAATTGCCCTGCACCTCAGCAACAAAGAATGCGGTAGCCAGGGTCTTGCTTCCCACGGTAAGCTCCACATACATCACGCCTTTGGCTTCCGTCTTCTCCTTGCCTTCAAATCCATTAAGCACCATATTGGTTTTCATTAGTTCATCATCATGCAGTCTCAACTTCTTGAAAACCGAATATGGCATTAGATTCACCACAGCACCACCATCCACGAGCATCCTAGCCACCGGCGATCCATTAATATGACCCTTGACGTACAATGGCCTCAAGTGTTTTACTGGCTCTGTTGGCTTCTCGAAGATGGCATTCTTGGGGCCGAAATCCAGCTGCGCTACCTCTTCGTTTTCATTCACGGCATGGAAGTCGGCAGGTAAGTAATATACCATGTTGATATCCATACCTCCTCTGGCCGGTGTGAGCTCGTAGTCCACCATCTCTTCTTCATTGTCATTCGGGGTAGTCGCTGCCTCTGGAATTTCTTCGGGTGGCGCAGCACACGACGTGGGAGAACTCGGAGTTTTCCCGAGTAGCGGGGATGTGGCCACGTCATCGGAAGCTACCGTACCTTTTACTCATTTAGGCCTCCATGCTTGCTTCACAGGTACCATGGGCCGAGTCTCATGGAAAGATTTGTCCCTTAGCTTCTCGGCTTCCTGTTCCGCATTTTCTTGGTTCCTCATCCGTTATAATCTCCTCTTCTTGGTTTTAGACAACCCGGGAGGACACCATTGAGGCTAAGTATATTTGGGGTCTCTAGGCCTGCTCTTGCTCGTGCTGGCTTCATGATCGTTAGCCATGGACCCCTGCTGAACAATAGTTATGTTATCATTAGATTTTACCAGATTACCAATAATAATCGGCCCTTTGCTGAGTTCTTCGACCCCTGATTTTGGTACGTCAGTACTTGGCGACTTAGCGCGCCATATCCTCTTGACCGACTGGTCTGGAGAACCCTGTGGTGGCCGACTAGCGATGTCATCGAGTCGGCCCCAAGTCGGATGAGTGAGCCTTTGAGGTGGCCGACTGAACTTACCACCTAGTCGGCCTCGAGTGGGATAAACGAGCCTCTCGTGAATAGGTTTCCTTATCGCCGTCCATCCTGGATGAAAAGCATAGGGGACCATTGGGTGTTGCCCCCATCTCCCGTTAAAGCTTTCCACATAGGGCATGCGGGAAGGTGGTGCCATCCATGGAGTCAGCATCCACGGCCCATATGGTTCTGCTTGAAATTGAAAGTCGGGTCTTGGAGGTGACCTCGGGTATTTCACACGTGATGGCCGGCTAGGGACAGAACCGGCCACTTGATTGGTATACTTGGATAGCAACATGTCGAAGGTCGGCTTGATTGGCTTGTACTGCCCTTTAGCTTCATTTGTTTTCCACTTCCCGACTTCTGGACTCTTAGGTTTGATGAACTTGGTCTGAGTACTTTCTTGCACTTGCAGCTGCCCCACGAGTGCATTGGCCTGGACATCCTCTTGCACTCGGGATTGCCCTCCGAGTGCAGGATTTCTAATAGTAATCTTCAATGACTCCTTGCCGTCGGGTTGCTTACCGAGTGTAACTACTCTTCCCAAGCTCTTGTCGTTCTGCTCTTCTCTCCTAGGTTCACCAATGACAACATTATCTTTGTTAGCTGACTCGGCTATGTTGGGCCGAATCAATACCTTCTTCCCTTCCAAATCCATAGCGTTCATCGGGAAGGGTTGCTTATCGATTTGCATCTCGGCGAAATTCAATCGTCCATCATTAATAGCCGATTTTATCTGTCGCTGAAAAAGATTACAGTCATTAGTTGCATGAGAGAAAGAATTATGATACTTGCAATAAGCTCGCCATTTCAGCTTCTCAAACGGCGGTAGAGTATGTGATATCCTAAAAATTTTGTCCTGCAACAAAGCATCAAATATTTTATCACACTTGGCTATATCAAAAGTGAATTTCATCTCTTCTTCACGATTCTTACGAATCAGCTTAAGAGCATTGCAAGCATATGGTTTGGCCTTGGAGGACCAAACAAACTCGGTAGCACAGACATCAACCTCATCGTCCGAACTATTATTACCATGTTCAACCATGTGCATTTTAGGACGATCAGGTTTAGACCTGTGGACTTCCTTGAACTCTATGGTTTGGCTTTCCTGAGCCAAAGCTTTTTATAAAACTTAGTTAATACTCAATAGTTCATAACCTTCTAATCGCTCTCTAATGTGAGTTCTCAAGCCATTTAACGCGAGGTCGGCCAAGTCTCTCTCGGTTATCACTAGGCTATAGCATCGGTTTTTTATATCCTTAAACCTCTTGACGTAATCGGTGACCGATTCATCATGCTTTTGTTTGACCGATGTAAGATGTGACAACTTGAGCTCATTGTCACCGCTATAAAAGTGATCATGGAATTTCTGCTCCAATTGTGACCATAAAAGTATAGAGCCAGGCGGCAAAGCAGCAAACCATGAGAATGCGGTGCCAGTCAAAGATAACGGGAACAAACGTACCTTCAACTCATTTATAGAATTCACCTCACCTAACTGTGCTAGGTACTGACTGACATGCTCCCATGTTGTCTTTGTTCCCTCGCCGTTGAATTTAGCAAAGTCGGGAACCTTATAACCCGGAGGGTACAGGATTGCATCAAAGTAGTCGGGATACGGCTTTTGGTGTAGCCGACTTCTTATCTTCGGATCAAGTCCGAAGGACTCTGGAAACATCTTTTTTACATCCTCCCCGAGCTTAGCTAAAATTTCATCCGAGGTGGACGAAAGTGGCGTGGGAGCGACGTGATGGCTGGCCATGGGCGTGACTTGTGGTATGTACGCCGAGTCATAACTCGGCGTTGGCCTAACCATGCCTGAGCTCACGGGTGACGCAATTAGGCTCTGGTTCGGTATTACCGCCGAACCGGGTATGCTCATAATCGGACTAGGGTTTGCAGGCAGGGCTGCGAGTTGGTTGGCTTGGCTAGGACATAAATTCAATGGCACGGGAGGCGCCGATGAATCTACTACCGAGGTTGGATTGGGGTTTACTACGCTTGCAGCCATACCAGCATTACCACTAGATGATGGACACGTATTTTTCTTAGTGTTTGTATTCTCCACGAATGATTGATACACAAGGGTATTATTCTCCGAAATGTAACTCTGTATTTCGGCTATCTGTTTGGGAGAAAAAAATGCTGCTTACCGGGACCTGAGCCTTCTTGCCGTGTAGAGGAGGGAGCTTGATTTCTCCAACTGGAGTAATGTTTCCTTGACGATCCTTCTTGAAGTTTGCGAGGAACGTCTGCAGATCCTCCTCCTCTCACTTCTTCTTGTATGCTTCGAAAGCTTGGCGATGTTCCTCCGATAGCTCATTGTAGCCTGGCTTGATGATGTTATCGGTGCTGATCTCGCCGAGTTGTGGAACCTTTTCGTTAGACATTGTGATTTCTTTCCCCAGCGGAGTCGCCAAAAGTGTGTTCACACACGAACACGTCATCGTGTACCCCCGATGTTGAGCGTGATACGCAAGACACGTCGCTGGAGGAGCCTCGCCGGGAGCGCGATACGCAAGACACACCGGCAAGATCTTTTAGGACCTGAAACCCCACACCCCCGGGAGGGACCCCGTCAGGGAGTGCGGCGGCTATGGGCTGCTCTAAGCTGGCCTGACCGCCCTTAGAGCCTCGGGATTCGTTGCTATCGAACATGAAGAACAACGAAGTGCGAGAAGCAGAAAAACAAGGGCGAGTAGATGAAAAGATAATAGATTGATTGGTTCGATTGGGAGAGTTCCACCTCAATCGGCCATATACCCTTCATATTTATAGGGTATGCCCGGTCTTTGAGCTACTATAGGACTCTATCTCGTACATAAGATATCTTTCCATACAAAACGAGATAACTTCCCTAATCTGATCAAATTAACCGCCGTGATCTGGACTCCGCCTTGTATACGAGATATCCTTCCATATCAACCGGGAGTCTTTCCAAATCTCGTACTTTCCTTTAAACGTCATGATCAGCTACTGTTCCTTGTGTCCCAAGTTAGGGTTCCTGGCACCAGAAAAGACTTCACAACAAACGACTCGGTGCCTTGACCCACCTGCCGGATAATTCAGGAACATTACAACTCAGATGAGTCAGCACCGCTAGAACTCGAACGTGCTACTTAGAACCCGTCTCAGACCTACTCGGGACCACGAATGCTCGGGGACGCGAATACTCGGGGACACGAGTGCTCGGGAACGCAAGTGCTCGAGGACACGAGTGCTCGGGAACGCAAGTACTTGGGGATATGGGGACTCGGGGCACGAGTACTCGGAAGCACTGCAGATCACTCAGCACACTGCTCGGGAATGCTGCTCGGGAACGCTGCTCGGGATCTTCTGCGGGCTTGGTGCTACAGGCTACCCAGTGCGAACCACAACTTAGTGTGCCGATTCACTCAGCGCGAGCCACGACTTAGTGTGTTGCGCTATTCGGGGGTACTGCCAAATTACGTCATCAACAAATCTAATCCATCCAGCTCACTGTCTGACAGAATAGGCAATTGCGAGGGGATGACCGAAGCGGAATTATCATAGTTCTACACATCACCACCCCCAACACCCCCACTTTTACTTGCTACATCACTAGTATCTTCATTGCCACTAACCCCGCCCAACCATGTACATTATTTGTTGCTGCATCCATGTCATCACCCCAATAATCATTATCATCATCATTTTCATTCAACTCTTCATCAGATTCTTCAGCCTCATCAAAATCATAATTGCTCACTACTGCCTTCCCCTTCCCCCTACATAAAATGCCATGTCTCACTGCCACAATTAGCTACATGCGTCTTGCTAGTAGCGCCAAACTGGCCAAAAGTGGTGCTCATTGATGCACTCGCTATTGAGCCCAGTCATGTAAACCCTTGTAGAAGTGCACTTAGTAGTCCCCCCCAGCCCCACTACAAAATCACCCATAAGGCTTGCAACCTTCATACCTTCCCGGTTCACAATTAACCTGTTTCAGTCATAGCAGAAACACAAAAAAGAATGCTTCAGATTTAATTAGTTGGTCAAACAAACAAAATAGTAAACAGAAAATGACATCTGGATTACCCGTTCAGGACAAATACGATGCATGTTCAATATCATCCATTCTTCAAACCTAGTAGGTCCCCCAAACAAACTTAGATATATAGCAAAATCAGGATTCAGCTGGAAAAAAAGAATGAAAAAATACTTCAAAACTTAGTTGTTGTTTAACAAGTTAATAATATATAGTTACCTAGTTAAAACATGTGAAGTTGCCTAGATTATTATGAACAGATATCAAACAAGTCTAATGTCAGGACCTGGAATCATATTCGACTTAGGAGATGATGCTTAGCCAATGACCGAGAAACCGTGTAATGGAGCACACGCTTGCCTCACATGTATCCACCGTTAGGTGGTCCGACATCGAACCAGCATTACATACGAACTCCACCTGACCACCTGGTCGTATGTCTCACTATTAGTCCAGCCGGCCAGAAATGGGAATCATTTAACAAGTCAAATACAATTCCAAACATGTGTAGAGACTTGTCGACGATCGGTAAACCACCGATCTTACGGTATCCGTGAGGTGAAGATACTTGGGGGTAAGGGACCTCTAGGGCACAAGGCTAAGAGATCTGACAGCTAGGAAACACCCTTTTTATACAGGTTCGGGCCTCCCTCAGGATAATAGCCCTACGTCCTGTTCGTATATATTGATCAAAGAAGTGTCTTACAAGGGATGTGTATGTTAGTGTTGGAAATATGCCCTAGAGGCAATAATAAAGTTGTTATTATTCTATTTTCATGTTCATGATTAAGTTTATGTTCTATGCTAAAATTGCATTGGTTCTTGAATATGAGATTCAGAGGAAAACCTAATTGCATGTGTGGAATAATAAACACCATTCAGATCCCTAGTCAGGCCTCTGGACTAGCTCATGTATTGTTGATGATCTTGTTTTCCTGATCATGGGCATTGTTAATATAACAAGGATGCCGGCAATAATGGGAACACATTGTTAGGGTAACAATGGTGTTGGATAGACCCCTTATGAGATACTGCGAGATCACTTCGTCAATATGTTGTCAGTATCTTCTCATGATGTGTTAACGTTTACTTGCGTCCTTAGACCATGAGAATACCATAGACCCGGATACCGGATGGTTGCTTTGGGGTCATCAAACGTTACGCCGTAACTGGGTAATTATAAAGGTGACTTCCAGGTACACCAGAAAGTATATCGTGGTTCTAGATATGTCAAGACTGGGATTTGCCCATCCGGCGATGGAGAGATACACTCTGGGCCCACTCGGTATTACGGTGTCCAGCATTGCCTGGCTAGGTATTGTGACTAAAAGGTTAGTCACGGGGATACCGGAATACGGAAACGAGAAAAGAGTACAAACCGGTAACGAGGATAACTAGGTATGGTGATCAAGGAGTTGATCACAGGGATACCGTCAAAGTCTCGCCTCGGGTTGTGTAATGTATCGTGAGGCAAAAGGAATTGTATGCGACAATACAAGGTTTGCTCGATAAAGATCTTCGATGATATGTGGGAGTCGTTATGGGTGTCCAGATCCCGCTGACGATTATTGACCGGAATGTATTCCGGACATGTCCACATATACTCGAACCTATAGGGTCACACGCTTAACGTTTTAGCTACATTTAGGAATGCTACGATTTATGGAGAACGAGAGAGAAGGGTTCCGAAAGTGTTTCGGATGATCTCGAAAGTGTTCCGGGAGGTCCCGGATGGTTCCGGTGATGTCCGGAAGTGTTCCGGAAAGTATTGGAAGGTTCTAGAAGGTTCTGGAAGGTTCTAGAAGGTTCTAGAAATTCTAGAAAGTTCTGAAAGGTTCTAGAAATTCTAGAAGGTTCTAGAAGGTTCTAGTGGAGTTGGACTCCAACTCCAACAGGGTGTCCCTGCTGGAGTAGGACTCCACCTGCCTAGGGAGAGCTGCCCCAACCCCTATAAATAGAGGGGCAGGGCACCTCAAAGGGTATCCCAAGCAGCCCCAGAGGCAGCCCTAGTCCCTTGGACTAAACCCTAGGCCGGCCATCTCTAGATTGGCCACAGCCTTCTTTTTCTCTCTCTTCTAGATTGGATCTAGTACAGCTGCCGGTGCGCTGCTGCTTCTCCTTCTCGTAGATCCCTGCTGTTCTTGTGTGCTGGTCCACACATTACGGCGGTGTCGCTGATCCGGTACGCGTGGATACCTCGGAGACGTCGTATACTTCGGCGTTTGGTCGGGCGAACTATTCACGAGGAAATCGCTCTCGCGGCTGGGAGGTATAACCTAGCTGCGGGAGTCTGCGGACTTCATCGACATCGGTCAACTTCTCCGCTGCATTGACGTGATCGTCGAAGGTATGATATCGTTACCTACACCTCGATAGTGTTTCTTGGTTTGGTTCGTGCGCGGAAAAATTTTGTTTTGCGTAGCGCGTTCCCCAACAGTTAGTGGCTACCCTAGGCCAAATCGAAGACTAATACGAATAGTTCCGCGGGGCTCGACTCCTTCGAGGCGGCGGGTCTTCTCGTGGGAGATCGCTAGGGCTCCTGGATCTAACTTGACTTCTAGGTTTTGGAGAACCTGAAAGACCTTCTGGGACTTGAAAGACCTGTCCTCCCCTATGGGATTGCTGATCCTTTTATAGGGGGCTCCCCGAGTCGTACCGGACATGGACTTATACCCAAGTAGAACTCTGGCTTCCTTAAACGTCGGGATTGACTTCCTAGTTTAAGGGGTGTCCTTTCTCCTTTCGGGGGGTTACCTTATCTCCTGGGAATCCTTACCGGATACGTCCTCATATACGGGATACTATACTATACATCGTCAAGACTTAACATCCATCTCTAGGGACGAACCACACAATCAATTACAGGAGCCCGACTCCTGTGCCCACCTTAACCTAATTAGCTGAAGCGCAATTAACCCGAAAGCCTGGCACAGGAATCCACACCTTGCCTTGCGGGCAATTGCATCTCAACTAGCGGGTCACTCGACTAGTATGATCACAAGACACGCAACAGAAGATTCAATGCTAATTCTCTACCATCACCTCATACACTTCAAACATTCACACATTGTGTATGGAGCGAGATGGCAAACAACTTGATAAAAATCACACGAACTCTAACGACAGATATACAGGATAATAACCACATCCCTTACACTTGGGCAGATATTTACATTATAGAGAAAAGACTCGTAGGTCTCAAGTACTGAACAACGGAAGCATAATCAAAATATAACCTCGATGGTCCGAGAAACCATCACCAAAACCACAAAACACCCATAAGATCTTTTAGCTGACTTGGTAAACTAGGCAAGCGGCAAGTACGAGGATCAACTACAGCGATTAACCTGCCAGATTAAATTGGAATGGAATTCCAATGAGTACTTTCATACTCGCAAGACTTAGTTGCGCTTGGATTAAATGAACCAACCAAACATGCTAGTTCAAAAAGTAACATGGCATAAGATGATATGAACAAATATATGATTGCATTTAACAAAGAGATATAACAGGATAATAACAATAAACACACTTATAAACTAGCGAGTACCCAAATGTATTAAAGATTAAGGTATACACATGCCACGATTTCAGGGCATAGACATGCCAGTTCAATAAGGCATAGATATGCCAACTCAATAATCGGTTCTCAATTTTCTCACAGAGAAAACAATCGTTTGTAGTGTACCAAGTGCGTCTTGGGGGCTCCCCAAACTAGGGTAGCTATTCCTCGAGAGGGTAAAGGCTAACTAGGCAAGGCACACATGGTATGCTCACGAGAGGTTCCTAGCGGCTGATAGGAGTAATCAAGTAATCAACCCATAACCACGACGAGTGGTAATGGTGTTGATAGACCAATTAGCTAGTGAAGGGTGTTGATAGACCCGTTTCACCCCCAGGTTGTCACTGTCACTACCTCTCGATTTATCAGCTGATAGGGGATAATCAAGTGTCAACCCATAACCATGACGAGTGGTAACTGGTGTTGACAAACCAAGTTACCTGATGAATGGTGGTGACAGACCAATTCTCCCCCAGGTTGACATCGTCACTATCTGCTTGTCACTCTTACTCACATGTTCAAGTTGAATTAGATATCGATTTAGGCATTCCCACATCCATATACCGATCGACATTCAATCCTATGCATTATAAAGAAGGCATTGAACAATCAACAAAATTAAACATAAGGGCATAATATTGAATGCCTACATAACAAGCAAATAACTCTTTGCTTGCCTGATAATTAGTTGAAGCAACATGAAAATTCCAAGTTCGCTTATGAGAAAAATCCAATAAGCAGTCAAAGAACCTCCAAGAAGGAAAGCAAGTCTAAGAAAATTACTTAAAGTAATATAACGATGCATGGAAAGCATCTAAGATGAAAAAAGATGAAGTGCGGAATTAATATAAACATGTTACTTTGCTTTTCTCCTTTGGTTTGGTTTTTGTTTTGTTATAGTTTTAACATGGATGAATCTTTAGTTGTGGATGCATTTATGATACGCATGGATGCATGTATCGTTCTATGGTTAGAGATAGTAGCTCAATTAACTAATTTATATTTATGTAGTTCATATTGATGTAATAATAGCATGCGAGCAGAAAATATGACATTTCAACTATGCAAGTTTTGTTCTAATAGATGTTAACAAGGTATTATTATTCTAGTGGGATTTAAGGATTCAACCATTTTTATAGACATGACAGGCATGCTTTATACAATAAAATGATATGGTAAACAATATGATTAGGGTATATGGGTTTTCATACCATGCATACAACTAACCAATCTTCAAGCTGCATAAATCATCTGGAATCCTCGCATCCACGTCACATATCGTCGCATATAACTTGTTTATAAGTTCAAATTATACCCTAAATGCGAAGATGCGAATAATCTGGTTGTGGATTGGGTTTAGTTTCTTCTCTTTCTTCTTTACTTCTTATTCCCCTTCTTCTACCTTCGCCTTTGCAGTTGGCGCTACTTCTTCTCCCTCTTCAACTTCTTCAGTCGGCAGTACGTGGTGAGGGCACGGTAGGGAAGAGCCCCCAGATCAATATCAGGGTAGTCGCCTACTGCTCTAGACAGTGGTCACCGACGGTAGCTTGACCTTCGATTGGCAGCGTAGGGTGACAGAGAGGTGGCAGTTCTAGATGCCACCAATGTATGTGTGATAGCGACGGCTGCGGTAGCAGGTAGTGATAGCGACTGCAACAGCATGAGGCAAGGGGTGGCAAAGCGGTGGCATCAGCTGTCTGTGGTGGTTGTGGCTCCAGGTGAGCAACGGTGGAAGTATATGTAGCAACAGAGCGGCAAGGAGTAGCTGTGGCAACGCGACGACGTGGCAGCAGCCTAGCAGCAGCCATGCATCAGTGGCACAACAGAAGAGGGAGGCATGAAAGCTAAGGGCGACGGCAACGGTTTGACCAACTCTTTGCTTGGTCAGACCGGCTATGCTGCCAAGGCCGTCAGCGGTAGGGGTAGGATACAGCAGGTAAGAGGTGGCCGACCATGGGGGGATGTAGCTCGCCGGCAGGGAGAGATGGCGTGGTCCTGCCAGCAGCGCTATCGATTTGGATGGTGGTGGTGGCTCGCCACGCCCGTGGGGCGAATGTTGTGGCAAGGCAGCGCGATGCGGTGGAGAGCGAAGCGGCGGCGCAGTGGGAGAGGCGGCCGGCTCACTACGCTCACTGTCGGCGGTGGTGGTTGGGCACAGCGGGGCAGCTCACCGGCACCAGAGCCGAGGCAGAGTAAGGCAAAGGCAGGGTTGCATGTGGGATAGAGGAATGGTGGTGGTGCCTTGAGCGGCAGAGGGGCAGTTGGAGACGTAGAGCCGACCGGCGGTGGAGTGGCCGTCGAGCGGCTGGCGAAGACCACATGCGCCCCTTAGGCGGCGGCCGATGGGGTGGATAAGCACGGGGCTGTGGAGGCCCGACTACCCCCTGCCCCTTATCCATTTCATTTTTGTTTCTCTCATTTTTTAAAAACTATTGTTAATATTGCCTGAAATATCTCAACCCTCAGTTTAGCGTAACCCTAAATCGAGTATCCAGACTCCGAATTTGGCAAATGGGTAGTGCATTTTGACCATCAACACGATATGAACCTAACCACGGAGTCCGATCGTCCATACGGGGCTCGGACTTTAAAATCCCTTTTTCTTTTACCTTTTGGTTTACTTTTCAATTCGGTTTCATTGGAAAATATTTTAGAAGAGCTTCAAAGGACTTGAAAGTATTCGAGAACATCACTAAAATATTTAAGTTTCATAAAAATTATCATCTCCATATTTAGATAAATTTTGCTTCGAAGTTTTTATTCGAGTGGATTCTAGGCTAAGATTTAGGGTTTTTGAACTGAGTCATTTTTAAATGACCTGAATGCATGAATGAGCGGAAGGAAATCTAGGGTTTTATTTCCTTCAGATATTTACGAGAATACATAACAAGATTATAAGATACTCCCAATCCCCTAAATAAATTAGGGCAGCTAATCTTCAGTCAAACAAATGAAATTTGGATGCTATAAAATGACATGAAAAAAATGACTTGATGGATGCCTAAATTAACTCAATTGTTTTTACCATATTAAAATTTTATGTTTACCTAGTTCAACATTTGAAGTTGCCTAGTTAATCAAATGAAGTTATCAAGGTAACAAAAAGTTAAAAATTACCATACTTAGTACTTGCAAGGCTGCTCCTCTAAGAAAAACCTTAACAATGCAGTAACAAACCTTCCAAAACCCAAAAGATTTTGGATCATCAGGTTGGGCATCGCATGTCAGGACAGCCTCCATAGATACTTTTGTCCACATGTTGACTCTACAACACGTCTCTTCCGGTTCCAACTGAAAACAGCTGCAGTCTAGAGCATGAATATAGCGTAACTCGCAAAAGAGGGAAAAACACGTTAGAAAAATAGAATGTTGTGAAAACATGATATAAAAAAATGTAAATGCCATGTTTATACCATTGCTTAGAATAAGCAACTCTACTTGAACTTCTCATTTGAAAGGTGTCCATGAAGCTAGTTGACTAAAATTGCACATAAATTCAGTTTCTGCACCTCACCAATATTCTTCTACAAAAGTATATCTTGCATGTAGTCAAACGCAAAAAAATAATCACATAAAAGAAAAATACAAATTAAAGAGGATGCAAACAACACAATAAAAACGCACACGCATCTTACTAATATAGGATCATCCACAAGTGCTTGAATTTATCATATGTTAATCTGTATTCACTGAAAATTTTAGCGACCCTCGTGATCTTCAGCCTGCTACCACTTTCAGGGAACAAGATCCTATCTATGCCTTCTTCCACATCATAATCAATCATGTACTTCACTTCCTAACTCCCATGGGGTATCCCAAGAATCTCATGCACAGACTCCTCTGTCAATGGAATGCTCCTCCGCCCAGCCACAACAAACACGCGCGCCACTGGATCATACAGCCTTGCGAGCCACATAATCAATGGATTGTGCAAGTTGCCACACTTGATGTCCAAAAGGCTAGACATCTTCATATCTTGTACTGCTCGATGTTGTTCCAGTGTGAGCTGCTTACATGCCTTTACAAATGCAGCAGGTGACGCATGTTCCTTTAATTAGCACTTGCCTCCTATTGAAAAGTACATACTCCATCCCATAAGACAAAAAAAAGTATAAAGAACTTATATGGTAAATGCACCTATTCAACAAGATAACTATAAAACTAATTATCTAGTAACAGTAGGTAAAATACTATCACTAAAAGCCCATACAGCCCCACCCCCGCCTCCCTAGAGAAACACTTATATGGCAACTACAATTGACAAACAAGGTAGCTACAGTAGATAAAATCTGGTAAGCTCATGACTAAAAAAGCAATGCTAGATGTAAATTGACTTGGCTGCATCTAACACTCACCTTCCCCCTCTATTCTCGCAGCCGTACTCGTCCCTCTGTCCCACTCTCCCCTGATGTTCGCAAACAACAACATGACATCTCCTTCACGAACACCACCTGCAAAAATCATCAAAAAAACCTCTCCTCTATCCATGCCCACACCCTTACTAATGCTACTCCAGCCACATCCCTCGCCATCATCTCCACCACTTTCCTGGTGATGGCCCTATTCACCACCATCTCATCCCCTCCATGAAAATCCCCCACGAATGAATTCCCGCTAATGCTCGAAAACAACAATGCATCCTTACCTGCCACCCCCTCCAACTCATCTCATCACCACTTTCCTCATGATGCCCCAAAATATCTCTACCCCTTGCTACACAAAAACAACAACACATCCCCACCCCACCACCTCAAACTCTACTCCCTGAAAATCCTCTCCCCATGCACCAACACATCCCAACATCACATCTGAATCGTCCCCCTTCAAAAACAAACAGTGAAACAGAGCAAAAGAAGGTGAGTGGAAAGGAAAATACATACCATTAACCCCTCCGGTGAGTCGGTGACAAACACTTCCTAGTGCATGGTACTGATGCAAACCCTAGCTCTCTTAAATGGAGAACTAGAGAGCGCTTGAAAAATGGAGAGGGTGAATGGAGAGAGAAGAAATGGCTTCCAGAAGTTATGAGGCACGGTTCCTAAAATTTGAATAGATGTTGGTTCCCCCGATGACGCAACTGATGACGTGTGGCTCCTACAGAAAACATGCTGACAAAACCACTAGCGCAGCAAAAAACACTCCCCACAAACCGCCCGTGTTTATCTAGATCGTATATCCCCAAATGAACAGCACCCCTTTGCCTGCTTAACCCATCATCAATCCCATCCAGCGATTCTACATCGCACACACGAGCACCTACCGCTACGAGCGAAGCTCTGGACACATTTGTAGAATTGATTTCTGATCTTTTTTCTTTTTGAGGGAAGGGTGGAAGCCCCAATCAAGTCAAAATAAGATAGTCCCTCCACCCATCGTTAAAAAGGTCCAAAAGATACAAAAATTATCTCATAGGTCTAGTAAACTTAAGGGTGTGTTTGGTTCAAAGGTAAGTATGGATGGGTTGAGGCCATCCATTTTCTTTATACGATGAGCCAATTTCTTGTTTGGTTGTATGAGTGGGACGAGCCAATTTTTGGTCTGTTTGAGGAATAAGGTGGATGAATTGTTGTGATGACATCTTTGTCTTGAGAAGGTGAGATTACGCCTCAACTATAGCTTACAACTCCATGTTATAAAATTCATGGAACAATTACCATTCCTTCATCTATTAACAACCGATCGCTATTACCCATAAATTTTATGATGTAGCTAGTAACAAATGCCCACTCGATGCTCAATTTCCATGAATAAAACAATTTTCAGTTTATATGAAACAACAAACAACAAATGAAGAATTGGAATCGGAACACGGCCATGGACAAATGAAGAGCAAGAGCACAATTTCGTTGGGGACGCCACCATGCGGTCATCTGGGTTCTCGGCCACCTCTTCCATACCGTTGCTAGCGAGTAGTACAACCAGCTTGGCCTAGCGCTGATGCTGGCTAGTGGATCTTGCAGGCGCACGCCACCCTCATCGTTAGCCTCGGTGCAATGGTGTGGACGGTGGCCACAACGTGGGCTCCTATCGCAGCGGTTAGCCATGATCACCATCGCAGTAGGTTGGCAAGTGGCCGAGGATGCAGTTCAGCGGGGTCGTGCCCTTGAATCCACTCCAGCACTGTCGCTTGGCTGCCACTAGATGGAAACGAGTGAGATAGTGAGAGTAGTGATAGAGGGAGATGTGAAAGACATAGGGAGTTGTGTGAGAGAGCGAGAAACAGAGGGAGCAGCAAGAGAGAGAGGGAGGCGTTGGGGAGGTGAGGGAAACAATCTCAGGTGCCATCACATGACATGTCTGACAGTTTTCTCTGAGTGAAGAGTTGTGGCATCTTCTCCCCAATAGGTTTGTTTTGTCGGTGAACCACCACTACCTCTAGTATAGTCCGATGATCACCAATGTATTAGATGAAGAAGAACAAGCACGCATACATAAATAGTTATGTAAAGGAGACAGAAGTTATAGTGGCATGATCTCTTTCTCTTTATTATTTTCTTCTCAACAAGTACATACAACATGGTAAATGGTCTCTATTTATAAACAAGAACCCCTACTAGAGGGATTAGATAACAGGCCGACTAAGTCAAAGTAGTGGAGAAATCTCCCCCAAAAAGGGTTCCATGCTTTGCGGTTTTCCAACACTCCCCCTTGGACGCTTATCACGACATGCTTATGCCGCATTAAACTCCAAAAAAACCTAGTGAGAAAAATTGGAGAAAGAGTGGATTGCATATGTGGCTTCATATTGTACTAGTTTCTTTATTAAAAACTTACATATGAGAAACTTAATGGAAAAACTCATTAAAGGGAAAAGGAGTACAACTATTGAGTCAATTAATCTCCTATCCATTAATTACAAATAATGCTTCTTGTAATGTACAACACTACCCTGTATCATTCTGGTTATATCTACTCAGGGATTTGCTCCACCCCAAAATACTGCAAATAATAGCTAAAATTCATTTGCAAGGTAACCTCTTCAGGAGTTGATGTTTTAGTCCACATTCTTTCAAATACGAAAGTGGAATAATACTCCAGGGAACATTATAATTATCAATATTTGATTCCCTAGAATAAATAAATTTTGTGAACTTGCATGGTTTAAAATAAGATAATTAATATTTGTATGTATTTGCTCCCCTCAAGATAGCCTCTGTTAGAACTTTCATATTCTAATTCTTATGTTTTGGAGAGAAACATCATGGGCAATATTTTGTGAATAATGTTGTAGTTAAACACATCATCGAACTTTCTTAGAGCCCTTGACAATTATTTCTGGAAATTGTGGTAAGTATATCTTATGTTTCGCTATATCCATCTCACTTCATTAAATCCATTCAGGAATAGTATAAGTGGTATATATTATTGAGCAATACATATCATCAATGTGTGGTTATAACCATACTCACTTGTGCAATATGAGCTTCATTATCTGTTCGGATAATTTTAGGGATTAAGGTAGATGAGTGCGCCATAGGCTTCATTCTCTTTCCTAGGCCAATGAACCACCGATGAACTATAGATTTCCTGAATGGTTCAATGTGATTTGGGATGTTGTCCCATCGATCATTTGGACACAAATATAATATTTCCATATGATACATATCTTAATAACTGAGCTACATGACTCGTATTCGATTTGCGAAGCATAAAGCTTGGCCATGATATTTCGTAGTGTTTCTCTATGAAACTTGAGAGTTGGTCATCAGACACGCTATTATCATGGAGCATTTCCCACTAATGCCAATGGATACAATTTGATTCTTCAAATTGGGTAAGTGTTTTTGAACATTCGTCTTAATGCATGTTGGGTCTAAGCTCACTTCTAAGACTGTGTATCCATGGGGTCTAGTGATTACATTATCCATATACTGCACTACTAGTGTCACATCTCTATATGCATGGATAATCAATCCCTATCATGTGCCTCACTACTATTGTAGGGAAGTTCATCTATAATCTAACTGCATGTGTTGCCAAGCTTACTTTTGCATGGAAGATAGCTCTGCAATATTTGCAGCTTATAAGAAGCTTCATAAAGTTCTCTTCCATTTTTCAATGCTTTGAGGTTTCAAATACCTCACATACAATGACCAGTATCATGTAACAGAGTCACAACATTTCATTTCTTATTTTTATTTTGCTTACTACCCCAATTCTCTGGAAATGATATTCACTTAGGATAGGTGCCTTCTAGTAATGGCGTTATGCTACTTTCAACTGCTTCTCCCATAATTCTACATTCATAATTCTTCATGTATGTAGGGAGTGTTGATGCCACGTATTGCCTTCAAATATGACCCAATTAGATACTTCAATATTTGCATTAGGAAAAATGTTATAGGTGACGTCAGTAGACTTATGCATTTTTCCTTACAGTGATACTAATATTCCCTGCAGTCTTCTCCTATATCCATCTCAAAGATGAGTAGAGTTTTCCAGTGCCTTAATCAAAGAGTTCTATGATGCACTGTTACTTTGGTTTAGGTTATGTTTTGAAGCATTCAAACTTTTAATTGGATTTTTCAAGCGCAGATAGGAAATGTTTTCTTGTTCTATTTTGCCTCCACACGTCTCTAGGTATATGGCAACAATTTTGGTGCATTATAGTGCATACTTTACATACCTTTGTTATGCTTCATGTTTGGTAGTATGTGCTCAGCTTTGTAATGCTAACCGAGCATCTATGTTTAGTTCGCATGAACCAAAACAATTTCCTCATATAGCTGCTTCCCTCTCATGGGTACTCGTATTTTGCACTATTATTCTTAATAGCATCATTTCACCATAGGTGCATAATCTCCCTTGATGATGTCAAGTATATACCGGTGCGAAATGCATATTTGCGTACAAAGCTTCTTGGCCTGAGTTATATATGGAGCAATATAACTTTATAGTTTGCTTTAACTACGTACACTATTGTGGAATTGATTGATTCCATAGTCTGCAAGGCTATGTCAATACAATTGTAGAAAATTTCACGAGTACCAAATGAGATGAGGTTAGATAAGAAATGTTATGAGTTGTGTATTCATCTGAAAATATTCGACCCAGGGTTCCACAAACTATTACGAATAACGAAGACTGCTACATCAACCTTTATGCTGGAGATAACACCATAGCTAACGGGCTAAGGGTGCATCTCCCCCTTCCGGGTGTCTGCTTACCCTCTTATGGCTTCAAGCCTAGAGAGCGGGTGAATGTGTTTTAGATTGGTCTACAGATAAGCTATCAAGTTTATCTGTGATAATTTCCTATAATCCAAAACTTTTCAAAATGTGATTAATGAAATATCACATGCAACTCATGGATACACTTTCTTCATTTATTTTGGGAGTTTGCATCATATTTAAATTGTGCATGATCTATCTTGATGGGAGAGAGGGAAAATTACTACACAAGTTGATGAGGAATCTATGCCTATAGTGGATCTTGTTTTCCATATTTCTTAACTTTCTTTCCATATTCCTTCCCCTTGACATGCCATTTGCAAATCCAATTTGCTTATGGGGAAAGTATTACTATCATATGGTGCTTGTTGATGTACGGTATACAGGGGGTACTCGTACATGTAACATCCTCGACTTTTGAGGGCCATGCTGGGCTGCCGCCTGGGCCAGCCAGGCCAGGCTGCCTTGCCCCTCCGCCTGGGCCTTGGCAGGCCGGCCAAGGCACGCACGGCAGCAGCAGCCGGCCGGCTGCCTGCCTCTCGCGAGCGCGCCGAGCGCGCGTACGTCGCGTGCGATGACGCCGCTGGTCGTTTCTTCTCCCAATTAATCCTAGATTTCTCTCCCCATTAATCTGGCTATTTATTTCCTTTAACCAGTGCAATCTTGCCTCTTCCCCTCTCCTTTCTCCCCTATAAAAAGCCCCCAATCCCTGCAGTTCTTTTCTTTGCTTTCCCACACCAAAAATTCATCTCCACCTCCTCTTCTTCTCCAACTCCGGCGACAACTTCGACGAGGAATTCTGGCCACAACGACGTCCCCCACACCGAGGCGCTGCTACCCAGAGCTTCCCCACGACGACGCACACCTCCTACCGCAACAAATCGCGAGCTTCTTCCTCTACATCAACCGAACCGCGAGCTTCTTTCTCAACTCCGGCGATCTCCTTCTCTCCTCGTTTTCTCCACCCACGGTGAGTACTCTCCAATCCTTTCCCGAGGTAAACTCCCCAGAACCCCTAGATCAAAACCCCTCAACCAATTTTGGCCATCATCCACCTCCTTTGTGTAGCCATTAATCTTTGAATCCTCCACTTTGCCCTCTATTACTGTAGCGTGAACAGTACATACGTGAACAATACTCTCATGTACAGTAAACCCTAGGCCAATCTTCTGTCTAATTTTTTTGAGCCCATCTAATCTTGCCCGATCTTAGATCTCAGTAGTAAAATGGAATCGTTAGAACCCCATGAGTCCAATGGTGCGATCGGATTATTAATCCGAGCGCTGGATTTTGAATTATCTTTAAATTTGGATGAAATTTGAACTAATTTCGTGATAACTTTGTACTGGATGATTAATTTGAAGTGATTCTTTTTCTATAGATTACTAGTATGATAGGGAGTAATTCTAGAAATTTTCATAATTTTTGGATTAGTGTAGAATTTTCTGGAATTAAAATAAGCTTTGTCCCGAGTTCCGAAGGTGAGAGGTAACGTGATTTGTCCGATCGGGTCATGCTTTAGTCCTGGTACAATCCCGTAGAAGCACTTGATGACGGGCCTGATCGCGGAATGGGGGACCTGCATCTTGTCAAGTGTGGAGATTGGAATAAGGCTGAAAGAACTACCTCCATCAACCAAGACTTTGTGGAGCATAATGTTGCGGACCCGAGGCGACACAATCAGAGGAGATCGCCCCGGGTACGGGCAGTTGTTGGGGTAGTCGGTTGCATCGAACATGATGGGGGTTTTTTCCCATTTCAATTTGGAAGGTACGGGACGTGGATGGACAGCCAGAACATCACGTGATATCTGCTTGGCCTGTCTTTTGGAGTCGTAGGTAGCGGAACTGCCCCACATGTGATTCATCTGAAGGTCGACGCACGCGTCGACTTGCTCTACTCTTTCGACTTGCCATAAGTCGGGTGTGTCCGCGAGCCAGTGAGTGTCGTTGTATTGGCAGATGTTGTTGACATGAATATCTTCATCTTCGGGATAGGCCTCCTTGTCCGAGTTCTCCTGTGCCCGGGGTTTGGGTTTGTTGGCCACCTCGGCACCACTTTCTTCCTAGAGTGCTTGAGGAGTTCGCGGCACTGTGATTGGCCGTGGGATCCACTTTGGTGGTACTTACACCAGTTGTGTCGAGTCCGCTCTTCTTCTGGTATCCAATTTTTATCCAAGAGTTCACCGGCTGTGTTTCTCTTGGGCTTTGTCTTCCACTTGCTTTGTCGATCATCTCGGCGATCTGATATTTCCTTGTCACGGAAACCGACGAGTACTGCATCGGGGGACCTCTTCCCCTTTCTTGCTCTCCGACTTTCCCGAGGAGAGTGTCTCGAGTTATTTTTTGGGGAACGTTTCCGTTTGTCACGGTCGTCTGAACTGTGGAGGCCTCGGTTGATTTCAATGTTGTGGAGGCGTTGGTCTTCGTAATTTGCTCGTACTCGAAGAATTTCCATGAGTTCCGCAGTATTGCGCGGTTGGGCAGTATAGCATGGTCCAAGCATCGTTCGTCGCGGACGGCGGCTTGGAAAGTTTCGAGTACTTCAGTAAAGGAGAGTCCTAGGACGATGTTGACCTTACTCTTGAATCTGGTGACGAAGTCGCGGAGGCCTTCATCCCGTCCTTGTCGTATACGCTTGAACTCGGACCTCAGGGTTGAGGCATCTCGAGTTGTTGAGAAACTTTTAATAAACATGTCTTGGAACTGCGCCCAACTGTGGATAGAGTCCTCAGGTATGTTCTGAATCCATGTGGCAGTGTCCTCGACAAGGCACACAGGAAGGAGGTTGGCCATTGACGTCGTGTCTCCCCCAGTTGTTAGGATGTCTTGGGTAAATCAGATCAGGAACTCTTTTGGGTCCCCTTTTCCATTGTACTCTAGATTCTTGCTAGAACGTACATGCTTGTGTATCCATGCTCCTCGTAATCTGGGCAAGAGCGCGGGGCAGTCAGCAATGATACCACGGATAAAGCCTTCATCTTCGGATGAGTAGTCAGCGTGACAGTCGTGGCGGCGGCGACGGTCTTCATGGTTGTGAGAGTGGCGTCGGCCATTGCGGTGTTGATCCTCCCACATGGGATCAACCTGGCGGTGTTGATCACGTCGACTGTCATGATAGTCTCGATCTTTGCGGGTGTGTCTACTGGGGGATCGCGTTCGAGTTTTGTGCTTTTTCGGGGAATATGGCGGGGAGCGCGTTCTTCGTGATGACTCCCTGCGCGATCGATATTTGGAGTCGGTGAGCTGGCTGTGGTTACGCGCGTAGCCATCTTCGGAGCATTCCCGTTGCTCTCTATTGTTGGCATCCAGACCGGAGTTAATTAGAACTTGGGCTTCGTTGTGTTCGGCTTCGGCCACGTGCTAGATGTCAGCGAGTGCTTGCTCGTGTTCTTCGTAAAGTTATCGGGTGTTGTCGTCGAATCGATCGGACAGCGCCTGCTTGATCTGGGCTGCGAGAGCTCTTGAGCGAGCTGCTTTCTTTCTAGCTTCCGAAGTCGGTGTGGCCGATGATGAAGCACTGGCATCAGCCAAGGGGCGTATTGTCCGTGGTGAAGTGTCTGGTCCCGCCATGAAAACATGTGGGAAATCGTAGTCGAACCTTTCGGGGGGTGGGATTGATCGAATAATCAAGTCATCATCGGGGAAGATATGCTCGGGAATATTTGACCCTTGACTGCTGCGTGGATAGTTCTCTTGGTAGTGATGTCTTGCAGGGGAGCGGAAACGCTTTCTGTTCAACTGGTGCCAGAGGTCGGCGGGATGTAACTCGACCTGGTGGCGATCGAGCCTGGTAGCAGTTCATCGAGCCGCGTGGTTGCACGGGGCACGCCTGAAGGTGATCTTGCTCCGCAGATCGCGTGGATCAGAAGCATAAGGGTTGAAACTCGAGCGGCCGCGTGGAGTAGACACTACTCGCGGGGTCGCAGGGTGAGTTGGCGACGTGAGGCATTGCTGAAGTCGACGAGCCGCTGCGTGACGAGGAGTGTCGGGGTAGCTATTGTAAGTTCCGGATGAGACATCGTAGAAATCCTTGTCGTTGAAGCCGGTGTATGCCATCTCGTCGGTGAATGTCGTCGGAGTAGATCCAAACTGACGTAAGGGCCCCATGGTGGGCGCCAGCTGTCGATGTATGGTATACGGGGGGTACTCGTACATCACATATTTGTTCGGTAGCGGGGCAAAGACTCAGGTCAGCTTGACTTCCCGACACAGATTTACCCAGGTTCAGGCCCCCAAGATGGGTAATAACCCTACGTCCTGCTTTGATGGAATTGATATGCGACCTGGCGTATAGGCGATTACAGTGGAGAACTCGAAGGGTTGAGAACCCGGCGAGTCCGGCTTACAAGGGGGAACTTGACAAGTAGGGAACTCGGCGAGATTGATGCTAGGGCTAAGGGATCTCAAAGGCTACTAGGCGACTAAGGCTCTTCGATCCAATTAAGCTTGTCCCCTCCTGGAGGGGCTGGTACTCCTTATATACGCGGAATAAGGTGGTAACCTTGTCATGAGTCCTCGTAGTACACGAGTCGGACTCCTTATTACCATAACCCGAGTCCTCGCAGTACACGAGTTGGACTCCTTCTTGATGATGTGTCGAACGTTGTTTCTTTATCTTGATAGGATGCAATGACTTGCGGTCCACACCTTCTTTGAATCAGCCCTTTGGGCCACAGCTTCTCCATGGAGGCCCAGTGATGAACTCATGGGCCTGGCCACGAGCCCATGGTGGTAGTATTACCCATCATCAGTGCTAGCATATAATATGTGTTTGGCACGTAAGGTGAAGTACTTAGTAAATATTTACTTTAAGAAATATTTGTATATTCGGTGGAATATCAAAGGTAATGGCCCATGCAATCTTTTTCAAGGATTAGCATGCTCAATTCTAGTCTTTAGTGGATATCAAGAGCATGTAGACAAGGATTATACTTCAGACAAGGGTTGCTTGCAGGCAACCTGTACTATCATTACCTATCATGTTTTTCTTATTCAGCAAGATGGAAGACAGGAAAGATGTGGATTTAGATAGAACAATTCACAACTTGTTATTAAAACACTACGTAAAATTCATAAGTCTACATGAACAATTTATAACTTGTTATTAAAACACTAGGTAAAATGCATAAGTCTACATGACATTTATCGTCATAAGAGTTTAATTTTCTCTCATGGAGGTTACAACCATTATTCAAAATTCAAATCATGGATGCACATTGACTATTAAGTGGATGCTTCATCCTTAGTCAGTACACCTTCTGTAATGTCCATGAAAGGGGCTTCCTTCTCTATTGGGTACTTGCCATAAATTTGGTAAAGGTTTATGAGGTGTTCAGAGGTCCTGCAGTACCTAGAACAGTGTCCCCTCACACCACATGTATTACAAGTCGGTTGCTGATTTCAGTAGGGTATGATGGTCCTAAGTTTCCTCTCAACATCACGATGTCTTGCACTCAACATTCTCCTTGAGAGAATTGAGCATTTGTATCTCTGAATATAGCTCTATGGAGCTAGATGAAGATTTAGGTTGCATGACCAATTTCTTCATATCTTCTTCTAGAAGTAGAGAATGCACCAAGTCAAGGGATGTTGTGTACTTTCTGGCACACAAGTTTCTTGCAATTTCAATATTTTCACATACATAATGGAAATGGTCTTTCCAATCACCTCTTCATTTGTGACTCCATGGCCACATTCTTTCAAATTTGAGATTAGACCATCTGTGGCAAGATTACACTCAACAACGGATGCAATGTCTTGAAAGCGAAGCTTATTCAATTGATTCAATGGTATCTCTATGCACCACACCAATTCAGGATGGTGGTAACACATTCTGAGCGTTTCCGATATAACCTTCGGGTCTCTCTCCATCGCATGGTGTCCTGGGAAATACAGTTCCCCAAGTTTTCCAGTACTATAAATTTGACCTTCTTGGGAATTGCTTTCACATTCCGGCGCTGGTACTCTAAGCACATGAATGAGACCTCTGCTTTCTAGCAGTGCTTCCATGACGGGCACCCAAACTACATAATTGTCCCCTTGGGTAACGAGTATCCCAAACCCTTATCTAGCATTACTAGACATCCATAACTAATCATGTCATACCTTTAGAAATTTACTGTAGATAAACAAGCATGGATAGTTTGCGAACAATGGTATAAATATCTTATGATGGATCCAGTATTTTTCTATGCATTATTACGACTTAATGCTAATTTCTAATAATTAAAATAAAATACATAATTACAATCAATCAAAACAATTAATATAATACTCCAAAAGCATAGAATAAACAATAACAAAGTCATGCATGCTTCAAATGCAAAACTTGATCCAAAATTTGGGTTCCCAATTCCCTATTCTACTAGAATTTGTATTTTTGGTGAGTTTGGATACACACAAGGGTTAAACGTGACTTTTCAGTTCTGAGAAATTAAAGCGTAATTACCAAAAACTATTAGGGCTCTTTTGCAAAATAGCCATACTAGGTAGAATCCAATCTGCTCCGTCTGCTCACTAGGCCACGCTATGGGCTCTATGGGCTGCACGACCAATGTTTTCTTTTTCTTCCTTTCCCTTTTCTTTCGGCCCGATCCATTTTGCACTCATAGGTTGTCTGTGGGCCTTCATCCTATTGGCAGTTGCTTTGTGGCCTGGTGCTCTAGGTGAATAGGCCAGCTAGCTCAACCTGTAGGTGCTTGCACAGCCCACATGTCTCATGCTCACTCCTTCACTACCTAGCCCAATAGAAGAGGGCGATGGTTAGGGTTCCCTAACCGCCCGAAAAGGCGGCGGTGGCTACCGTTTCGGACGGTGCTAGAGACGAGAGGCGGCAGTGGATTCCAGCGGTTAGCACACATGCAGGCGCGTAGGCAAGGGCCGTGCAGCAGGGACCAGTGTGTAATGGGCAGTAACACGTCCGGCACGTCATCATCCCACACCGGAGTGGCCGTGTGTCACGCGGATCAAGGCTGCGGCGACGGACTTGGGATGTGGTTATGATGGTCGTGCGACGACATCCGTGCCGCGGGCGGATGGCAAGGAATCGATGGTCGTGCGACGACATCCGTGCCGCAGGCGGATGGCAAGGTGACCGCTAGCATGTGTGTTGCATGAGATGCGATCGGGCAATAATTGTCATGACCACGATTTTCGGAGCCGCGAGATATGTCCGCAATTGCCCAGGGGTTTGTCAATTGCGGGCATAGAGCAGTTACATCACCAACACAGCGATTGAACAAACAAACTTTATTACAAAACGGGAAAAATATGCTTAGTAGCGGTTAAGTTTAAAGTAGACTGGGGCATCAGAGCCCAAAGTTTACATTACAACCAAACATGGACCTACTCCACAGGCTCCTCGAGCACGGATAAGACCTAAAAATCATACTCATCTCCGTCAAAGTATTCTTCGTCGTATGCGCCTTCTTCATTTTCCTATACAGCTGTAATGGTTGGTGCAGTAATGAGTACATGAAGTACTCAGCAAGCCACCTTGGGAAAGTGTGCTACTAGCTATATGCTCTGGATTTCAAGGGAGGGGTGTACGGCTTAATATTTGGTGGATGCATAGTCCTAGACTCCGACTTAGTGTTTAAAATCTCTTCACTAAAACATCTCAACTACAAAACTTTATGTTTTAGCAACCCTGCCGGGTCAGCGTCAAATTCAATTAGACATCATCAAGTTCTACTTGTGCCTTGTACCAAGAATCACCTCTAAACATAGCTTCATTAACTGGAAGCACGGCGTATTCGAATACCTTTTGATTTAATTCTGCAGAGCGGCTCAGCTTTACCCACATGATACCCATACCTCTTCGTGTCACTGCAGTCATACACACGCCCATCAGTGTGTCGATAGAAGTAGGTTAACAAGGCTTTTTATCTGCTCTATCTTTTGAAGTTTCTACCCAGAAACACTACGTCACTCGCTCTCCCAGGAGCCGACGGACCAGTGTCAACTTCGCGATCCGGGAGTCGGGTGAGTTCCAGTTACGATTTCCCAATAAATGGCCTATCACCTCATTCGCTTCTGTGGGCCTCCCAGAGAAGTGGAATGGCAAGCTAGTCTGCAGTTGTTCAGCAAGTAGAGCAGATTTACTACGCCAAGCTCGACAAGTCGAACATGTGGTTGAGCGGTTCTATGTTCATTACTAAGCACAAGGATCTTGTCCTTAGCTGCCCCGAGTAAGGCAATCCACCCGATTGCGCTTACTCCACAGGAGAGGTATGGCTGCACAATCAATACATGAAGGGCCCCATCTTCTCTGTCCCCAACCGTTGGCAATTTCTCTTTTGAGAGAATACATACTCCGAGTTTAAGCTAGGATTACCAATGTCCCTGAATATTGTCTAGTATAACCTCTAACGCTGGTGAAGGATACTGATATGACTTATTTTCATCCTAAGGTTATCAAGGTGAATATGGCCTACAAAAATTAACTGGGCTGTGGGGTGGTAGGTAATAACTACACATTCATGTCATTCAAAGATAGCATATATGAAATTAACATGCAAAAAATAGTAACTACACTAGTAGTACAGTAAATAGCATGGCTTGTGGGTTTAATATGAACAAGTAGTGTGACTTGCCTACTACCACGGGGAAGGAGGTGGCGGCCTACTGTCGCTCGGCGCTGGCCCAAAAGGGAGCCAGGCCAGCCTGCTTGGATGCAGAAGGTGGCGGCCTGGTGGAGAAGAGGCCGAAGGCGTTGGCCAGATGGGGAGGGGAAACAGGGGAGGGGCGGCCACCGGCGACGGGGAGGAATTCGTCGTCGGTGAGGCTCGCTGGAGGAAATTGGGGGCTAGGGAAGGATCTCCAGAGGCGCGATCTCGTTTTTGAGAAGAGGGAGGGGAGTTGCCATGGAGATGAAGCTCAGCGGCGGTGAGGCTCTCGAGACTACTGTTTACAGCGTAATTTGGCTTGAAGGTTTATTCAGTGGGCCAAATTAAGTATTAGGTTTGCTGGAAGTTGAGATGATGAAACTAACAGTATGGATGCAGCATTTACTCTTACATGCAGGATTAATACAGCCGAGTGGCCTGGACGCTCGCGGTATACTTGATACCGAGTGCTCGCGGCGTTTCCGAGTGCCCCCGAGTGCTCACTGCATCCCGAGTAGTCATCATATCCCAAGTGCGAAGGTGCTCGTAGAAGTTCCCGAAGACCCAAGCAGTTGGAGGTGTCCCCGAGCGCCCACGCCCCGAGCACTACGCCATCAAGTCACGAGCGGTACCTCTGGGTATTCAACAGTGGCGGCCCCGAGCAACATCGACCCCGAGTACTGGTGATACCGAGTGGCCCAGCCCCGAGAAGGTCTCCAGCCCCGAGGGGTTTTTTTCCCGAGTACTCGGCCGACTCCCGAGCGGTACAAAGTTCATCCCCGAGCAGTCCGAGTTCGTCCCCGAGCACTCGGCGGATTCCCGAGCGGTCCAAGTTCATCCCCGAGCACCCGCGAAGGACCATCTTCAGCAAGTCTGAATTGCAGTACTATCCTTCAAGACTTACCCGACGCCAGAGACTTCAGCTTGAGGCGCAAGAAACGCGGCGAGGCAATCAAGGAGAGTCCTACAAGATTTGGAAGTCTATCCAGTTTGTTAAGGAAGGATATCCCGTGCGCCGAGAAGAGTCCGGATGTCGGCGTCCGAAGCAGTTAAGATTTGGAAAGCTATCTTGGTTTGTATGGAAAGTTACATGTACGGTAGAATCCAGATCCTTTAAGCAAGGAAAGAGATATATTTGTAATCAGATTAGGATTAGGAGTCCAAACCTCCTACGGGAAGACCAGCCGCCCTATAAATATGTAAAGGGTGACGGCCGATTGAAATCATCCAACAATCGATCAAATCAATCTTTTATCTTTTATCTTTTACCTTTTCTTAGTAGTAGATCTTTGCTGTTTTGCGCTGTAAAACAGTCGGTTCTTCCTCACGTAAGTAGGAAGATCTTTGTTGCTTTGCTCGGAAAGCAATCGCTCGTCGTACGCGTAAGTGCGATAGTAATCCTTTGTTGCTTTGCTCGAAAAGCATCCGGTTATCGCACACATAAGTGCGGTTGGCGACTCCCATCACCTAGGTGTTCCACGGATCCAATTTCGTGCGAACACAATTGGCGACTTCGCTGGGGACGAGAAGCAAAGATTACCCGATGAATCCCAACTCCAAAGACGGAAGCATCGTCAACCCGGAGAACATCATCGCCGTCACGCTCGATGATCTATCTGAAGATGAACGGCGGGAGATTGAACGACAACTTGAAGAGGAGCAGGCGGAGCAACTCCGGCAAAAGTTGGCCGGCTACCAGAAGACGAGAAACGGCGTCATCAAAAAGGTAGTCGTGCCGAGTCCACCTCCTGCGCCCAAACCCGAGGTGAGTAAACCGACTAGTCCTGATGAAATCGCTAATCTAATTGACGTGTCGGTAGCCAGCAGGTATGGCACCGAGATGGATAAATCAGCGCAATTATTCGCTCGAGTAGTGAATAGCCGATTTGACGAGTTGAAAGAACAGCTCGCTAAAGATTTGCAGAATAGTCTGCTGGGTCAGGTTAGATCTACAGTCCTACAAGTCAATAACGATCATCGGAATAAGCAGCCGATGTACCCTGACCATGACAGAGTCGATCATCGGGTAGAAGTCGCCCCCGTGATCACGACTTCTGTCAATCCGACTTCGGTACCCCAGAGTTCTTCCAACAACGACCGAAGTCTAAGCCTTAGCGCGAATATCCCACAACCATACTACCAAACAGTCGCATACAGCACACCACCTATCCCACCGCTCGGTACCGAGTCCCCCATGGGCCGGTTCCATAAACATATTTTAACTCGCAGCAAGTCCAACCGAGTTACCCCGGCCGACTTCGCGTACCCCGCTGTGCGATATGAGCTTTAAGGACCAACTCTCCGCAGTGCTCAGAGAACTCAGCGTAATACCTAAAGATGGCTCTCGGGGTTACCTAAAGCCATATCCCGAGTGCTATGACACAATGCCGTACCCCCGCGGGTTTAGAATTCCTGATTTTGTCAAATTCACAGGGGAAGACAATAGGTCGACTTTCGAACATATAGGGCAATTCTTAGCACAGAGTAGTGAAGTCGGCACGTCGGATATCTACAGAATAAAACTTTTTCCCTTGTCATTGTCGGGTACTGCCTTCACTTGGTTCACCTCGCTTGCCCCTAGGTCTATTACGTCCTGGGCAGATCTAGAACGGCAGTTCCACGATTACTTTTACGGTGGTGAGACCGAGCTCAGGCTCTCGGATCTGACGATGGTTAAACAAAAATACAACGAGCCGGTCTGTGATTACATTAGAAGATTCAGAGAGGTTAAGAACAAGTGCTTTAGTTTAACTATAAACGAAAAAGATCTTGCCGACCTTGCTTTTTCAGGTTTGCTCGCCCATATTAAGGACAGATTAGAGGGCCAAGAATTCCTAACCATTAGCCAAGTCGCTCAGAGGGCTGTAGCACAAGAGAACCGCGCTAAGGACGTCAAAACATACAGCCGGTTCGGAGATGCTAAGGGCAAAGCCAAAGAAAAATCGGCAATCAATGTCATAACGTACGAAAACAGCTCGGACAGCGAGGACGACGCTGACATATGCATTGCCGAGTGGGTTAATACTCCCAAGTCAAAACCATTTGCTTGTCCAGCTCTTAAACCTACACCCACTCGGAAAGAGGAGATGCGGTACACTTTCGACATTAGTAAATGTGACAAAATCTTTGACATGCTCCTGCAGGGGAATATGATCTGAGTAAGGGAAGGGCACGTGTTCCCGTCGGCGAACGAATTGGGCAAAAGAGCATATTGTAAGTGGCATAACTCTTTTTCTCATGCTACTAACGACTGCAATGTGTTTCGCCGACAGGTGCAATCGGCCATCAACAACGGACGATTGACGTTTGCTCAAAGCTCCAAGATGAAGCTCGACAGTGATCCTTTTCCAATCAACGTGATTGATTTGGAGAAGAAGAAAGTACTGATTCGGTCACATCAGGCCGAGTCCACAAAAGGAAAGAACGTCATTGTTGACGACAATGCTGCTCCAAAGATGATCAAGTCGAGTCCCTCTCCTACTCCAAAAACAACCAACTCGAACTCCTCGCCGACTCCAAAAATGATCAAGCCAAAGAATCCAGAAGTCGGCGTCTGGAAGATTAATCGAGGGAAGAGTCAGCCCGCGAGGCCAAAGCCGACAGTGAAACAATTGCTGAACAAATACACAACCAACAATGTGTTCACTCGGCTTGGAGGAGCCAAGCGCCCCAGGTCTCCTCCCCGACAAGGTTTCGGTGGTTCCGAGTACTGGCAGGGGGGCCCATACGTGCAACCACCATACTTAGCAACAGGTCTGGCGTACTGGGGAGGCGCACACACTTTCTACCCACAGTGCCCTCCATGGGGTTTCAACCCTTGGGCGCCGCATCCGGCTGGACCACTCGGCATGTTTCAGCCGAACTGGATCCCGTCTGGATTCGGAGAGCGGCCCCACGGAAAGAGGACGCGGGTCGAGTCGGGAATCCGACCATGGAACCGACTCGCCACTCGGCGCAAGGCACCCGATGTACCAAGTCGACCGGCGACCCCAAGGAGTTCGCCGACTAGGCAAGTCTGGGTACCAGTCAAGCACGCCGAGTCCAAACCCGATGAGCACACCACGACCCGGCCCGAGTCGAACAAGATGAGCATCAACCGAGCCTCAGAAGGAAGTCTACCACAACGGTCAGCCGTGTTAATTAGCTCGCAAATTAATTCGGCTCCACCAGCAGGGACTCGGCGTGTACGGTTCGGCACGGTGCACGACTCGGACAAGCCAGAATCCAGCAATGCAGCGGGGCCCGGCGTCGAATCCACGCCTAGTCAGCAGGCGAAGAAGATCAAGTCGGTTGAACCAGGAACCAAACCGAAGCCGCAATGGTGCCCCACAGGACTCACGCACTCTCAGAAGCGGAGGGTCCAGCGGCTGCGAGCCCTCGAGCTCAGGGAGGAGCTCGTCGAGAAGAAGCGCGACGAATGGTTCAACCAAGCCTGACCAATGAAGCCCGCGAAGATGACCTGGAAGGAGAAGCGCATCGCGAAGGAAGAAGACGAGGCTACCAGCAAGGATGTCGGAGAAGTACCCGTCGACATGGACATCAATATGGTGTTCGAACTACCGATCGAGTTCCGCGCTCCTGAGTCGGAAGTCGCAGAGCTTCTGCTCGGGCCGAGTGCCGCCATATTCAAGAAGCCAGAGGAGCATGGGCAGCATCTGAAGCCTTTATTCATCAAAGGCCACATCGACGGAAGACCGATTGGCCGAATGCTCGTCGACGGCGGCGCTGGGGTCAACATCATGCCACTTTCGGTATTCTCCAAACTAGGCCGAAAGGAGTCCGAGTTGATGAAGACAAACATGGGACTCAGCGGGTTCTCGGGGGAGCTATCCGAAGCCAAGGGCATATTGTCGGTAGAACTTACAGTCGGAAGCAAAACCCTGCCGACTGCATTCTTCGTAGTCGACATCAAAGGCCGATACAACATGCTCTTGGGGCGAGACTGGATCCATGCCAATTGTTGCATCCCTTCTACCATGCATCAGTGCTTAATCCAGTGGGTAGATGAGGACGTCGAAGTGATTGAAGCAGACAACTCGGCTTGCATCGCTTTAGCCGATACTACAGTCGATTGGCAGCACGGTGACATGAAGTGCCTGTCGGGTAGGAACTTATCCAACTACGACTACGTTAGTATCGGTAAGGACGGATTTGTACCGATACAAGCACAGCCGGCTTTTATAGCTTGGCTAAATAATTTATCTTTATAAATGAATAAAGAAGATAGCGTTAAATGGCTACAAAAGCGCACCGAGGAATATCGTTTGGGCAAGAACGATATGCATGAGACTATCGAAGATTTCGACGACATGGAGAAGCTCGGACAAGGGTTCTCGTCGGCCGACCCACTGGAAGAAGTCGATATTGGCGATGGAGGCGTGCCTCGACCAACATTCATTAACGCCAATATGGAAGTCGGCCAGAAGAATAAGGTATGTGCGCTACTCAAAGAGTTCGTAGATTGCTTTGCTTGGAATTATACAGAGATGCCCGGGTTAAGTAGAAGTCTGGTCGAACATAAGCTACCTATCAAGACCGGCTTCAGACCATACAAGCAACCGCCTAGGCATTTCAACCCTAATCTGTATGATCGTATCAAGGAAGAAGTCGACCGACTGGTAAAGGCAGGGTTCATTCGGCCATGCAGATACGCCGAGTGGATTTCAAACATTGTGCCAGTCGAGAAGAAGAATACTGGCAAGATTAGGGTATGCATAGACTTCAGGGATTTGAATAAAGCCACACCTAAAGATGAGTATCCTATGCCTATAGCCGACATGTTGATAGACGACGCCTCCGGACACAAAGTACTTAGCTTTTTAGATGGCAATGCCGGGTATAACCAGATCTTTATGGCCGAAGAGGACATGTTTAAAACTGCCTTTCGTTGCCCCGGTTTTGTCGGGTTGTTCGAGTGGGTCGTCATGACATTCGGTTTGAAGAATGCAGGCGCTACGTATCAGCGTGCTATGAACTTGATCTTCCATGATCTCTTAGGCATTGTGTTAGAAGTCTATATTGATGACATCGTCGTCAAGTCGGACGGCTATGAACACCACTTGGCCGACTTGCGACTAGCCTTTGAAAGAATGCGTCGGTATGGGTTGAAGATGAACCCGCTCAAATGCGCGTTTGGTGTGTCGACTGGAAAGTTCTTAGGGTTCATAATTCATGAACAAGGTATAGAGATTGACCCTAAGAAGATAGAGGCCATTAAGAAGTTAGGAGAGCCGACATGCAAAAAGGATGTGCAGAGTCTATTGGGGAAGATAAACTACTTAAGACGATTTATATCTAACCTGGCGGGTAAGATTGAATCGTTTGTCCCTTTGCTCCGGCTAAAGAACGAAGCCGAGTTCACTTGGGGGGCAGAATAGCAAGACGCCTTCAATAGTATCAAGAGATACTTATCGAGCCCTCCAGTACTTCGAGCACCCAAGTCGGGAGTCCCGTTCTGACTATACATTGCTGCACAAGATAAAGTACTCGGCGCAGTGCTAACTCAGGAAGTCGACAAGAAGGAGTACATCATCGCCTACATAAGTCGCCGACTAGTCGACGCCGAAAGTCGGTACGTGTTCGTCGAGAAACTATGCTTATCCTTGTTTTACGCATGCACCAAGTTTCGGCATTATTTGCTTTCGAGTGCATGCATAGTGTCTTGCCAAGTCGATGTGATCAAGTATATGTTGCAACAACCGATTCTTAGCGGACGGATTGGCAAATGGGCTTATGCTTTAATAGAGTTTGATTTGACATATGAGTCGTTGCGTGCCACGAAAGGTCAAGTTGTCGTCGACTTCATTGTTGATCATAGGGTTAATGATGAAGAAGATGTTGATTATGTTAGCATATGTCCATGGAAGCTTTACTTTGATGGATCGGTTTGTAGAAGTGGGCAAGGCATTGGCAGTGTTTTAGTTTCACCACATAGTGTTATCTATGAGTCATCGGTCCGACTAGAGTATCCTTGCACTAATAACCAGGCAGAGTATGAGGCACTGTTGTTTGGTTTACAAAGCTTAATAGACATGGGTGTAAGAGATGTAGATGCTTTTGGAGATTCATTGCTAGTAGTTCAGCAAGTCAATGGAGAGTTTCAATGCTTCGATGGGTTGCTGAATAGCTATTTAGACCGATGTTTAGATATAGTCAAGCTGTTAGATACCTTTAGTATCAGTCACATTCCCAGGGAGGAGAATTCTAGGGCCAACTATTTGGCACAGCAAGCATCCGCGTACCAAGTCAGAAGAGGAAAGTTTTTTGTATCCAGAGAACCAATGCTCGTTGCTGTCAAAGGCCGGGCCGACTTACTGGAAGTCGAAGCCGACTCGTGTAGATCCAATTCCGACTCGGGGGGCAACAGTTTAACACAGGCTGCCGAGTCGTCAAGCGGTTTGGAAGTTAATGATTGGAGGGTGCCTTTAGTTAGTTATTTGAAAAATCCGGGTCAAACAAGAGATAGGAAAATTCAGCGGCAAGCCATAAAATACATCTTGTTTAACGACGAGTTGTATCGCCGGACAATAGATGGAATATTATTGAAGTGCTTAGGTCCCGACCAGTCAAGGGTAGCTATGGGAGAAGTACATGAAGGGATATGCGGAACACATCAGTCGGCCCCTAAGATGCAATGGTTGTTGAAGAGGGCAGGATTCTATTGGCCGACTATGTTAGAAGACTGTTTTCGGTATTACAGAGGGTGTGAAGCATGTCAGAAGTTCGGGAGCGTACAATTAGTACCCGCGGCTAAGATGAACCCTATTATAAAGCCGTGGCCATTTAGAGGATGGGGTTTAGATTTCATTGGGGAAATACATCCTGCTTCGTCGAAAGGTCATCGTTTCGTCCTGGTAGCTACAGATTACTTCACTAAATGGACCGAAGCAGTTCCTTTAAGAAATATGACTCATAAGGAAGTGATTAGCTTTGTTCTGGAACATATCATCCATAGGTTCGGCATCCCTCAAACTCTGACGACTGATCAGGGTGCATCCTTTATGTCTCACCAATTCAGTGAGTTTGCCGAGTCCTTTGGGGTCAAGTTGTTGAACTCGTCGCCCTATTATGCCCAAGCCAATGGACAGGCCGAGTCCAGCAATAAAACCTTGATCAAGCTAATAAAGAAGAAAATTGAGGAACATCCGAGGAGGTGGCATGAGGTCCTCTCGGAAGCATTATGGGCCCATAGGATATCCAAGCATGGAGCCACCCGAGTGACGCCATTCGAGTTGGTGTACGGGCAGGAGGCGGTGTTGCCCGTGGAAGTTAAACTACAAGCTCTTAGAATAGCCAGGCAAGACAACTTGTCGGCTGAAGATTACAGCCACTTGATGATAGATAAGATAGATGATGTTCCAGAAGAGAGGTTGAAGGCCTTACAAGAAATCGAGAAGGAGAAGTTGAGAGTTGCCAAGGCTTACAACAAAAGAGTAAAGGAAAAATCGTTTCAGATAGGAGACCTAGTATGGAAAACGATTTTACCTGTTGGAGCTCGGGACAACAAATTCGGCAAATGGTCGCCGAGTTGGGAGGGCCCGTTTAGAGTTGTCGAGATAGTCCCCGGGAATTCCTATCTTGTAGAATCTTTGCAAGGGGAATGGTTATCTAGGGCTCTTAATGGGAATATCTGAAAAAGTATTACCCGAGTATGTGGCAAGTAGCTTAACAAAATCTATGGCCGATATGCCCTTTAAAATATCGCCCTGAGCAACGATGTAGTTCAAGGTGTTTTTGGCAAATGCAATTATGCCAAAAAGCAGGGGGGCATGTGTTTACAGCGTAATTTGGCTTGAAGGTTTATTCAGTGGGCCAAATTAAGTATTAGGTTTGCTGGAAGTTGAGATGATGAAACTAACAGTATGGATGCAGCATTTACTCTTACATGCAGGATTAATACAGCCGAGTGGCCTGGACGCTCGCGGTATACTTGATACCGAGTGCTCGCGGCGTTTCCGAGTGCCCCCGAGTGCTCACTGCATCCCGAGTAGTCATCATATCCCAAGTGCGAAGGTGCTCGCAGAAGTTCCCGAAGACCCAAGCAGTTGGAGGTGTCCCCGAGCGCCCACGCCCCGAGCACTACGCCATCAAGTCACGAGCGGTACCTCTGGGTATTCAACAGTGGCGGGCCCCGAGCAACATCGACCCCGAGTACTGGTGATACCGAGTGGCCCAGCCCCGAGAAGGTCTCCAGCCCCGAGGGGTTTTTTTCCGAGTACTCGGCTGACTCCCGAGCGGTACAAAGTTCATCCCCGAGCAGTCCGAGTTCGTCCCCGAGCACTCGGCGGATTCCCGAGCGGTCCAAGTTCGTCCCCGAGCACCCGCGAAGGACCATCTTCAGCAAGTCTGAATTGCAGTACTATCCTTCAAGACTTACCCGACGCCAGAGACTTCAGCTTGAGGCGCAAGAAACGCGGCGAGGCAATCAAGGAGAGTCCTACAAGATTTGGAAGTCTATCCAGTTTGTTAAGGAAGGATATCCCGTGCGCCGAGAAGAGTCCGGATGTCGGCGTCCGAAGCAGTTAAGATTTGGAAAGCTATCTTGGTTTGTATGGAAAGTTACATGTACGGTAGAATCCAGATCCTTTAAGCAAGGAAAGAGATATATTTGTAATCAGATTAGGATTAGGAGTCCGAACCTCCTACGGGCAGACCAGCCACCCTATAAATATGTAAAGGGTGACGGCCGATTGAAATCATCCAACAATCGATCAAATCAATCTTTTATCTTTTATCTTTTACCTTTTCTTAGTAGTAGATCTTTGCTGTTTTGCGCTGTAAAACAGTCGGTTCTTCCTCACGTAAGTAGGAAGATCTTTGTTGCTTTGCTCGGAAAGCAATCGCTCGTCGTACGCGTAAGTGCGATAGTTATCCTTTGTTGCTTTGCTCGAAAAGCATCCGGTTATCGCACACGTAAGTGCAGTTGGCGACTCCCATCACCTAGTTGTTCCACGGATCCAATTTCGTGCGAACAACTACCTCACTGGAGAGGAGGAGGACGGTGATGGCGGGTTTGCCGGTGTTGGGGGAGAAAGAGGAGGTGCGGGGCTGCTTAGAGAGGGAATGGGAAGCTCGGGTGCATGAGGTAGAGTTGTGGAAGAAGAGAGAGGGAGCTCGGGAGCTCGACTTTTATAGCCAGTGGAGCTGAGCGAGGCGGGAGCAATGATGAAGGGCATTAAGCGGCGGGGCAGAGAGGAGGGGAGGAGGAGGTTGACGCGTGGAAAGGATGGCCTCGGGAGTGGAGCTGCTACAGAGAGCGGAGCTCGTCCCGTTACCGGAGACGGGCGGTGGGCGGTGGCACGGGCGGCGGCGATGGAACGGGAGTGACGGGAGGAAGGGGATGACGGAGGTGGGATGAGTGGGCCGAGGAAAGGATGTGGGTCGTGGGTTGAGGGAAGGAATGCAGCCCAGAGAGGTTTCGGGATTTTGAATTTTTGCAAAATTCCAGCACTGTTACATCCTCTCCCCCTTAAAAAGAATCTCGACCTCAAGATTGATCTTACTTGGGAAATAGCTGTGGATATTCTTGTCGTAGATCTGATTCTTTTTCCCATGTAGCTTCTTGTTCTGTGTGATTTTTCCAACGAACTTGGCAGAATCTGACGTTCCGATTCCTTAGCTGTCGTTCTGTCATCTTAAGAATTCTGACTGGTTCTTCTTGACATGTTACATCATCTTGGATTTCTATTTCCTCTAAAGCTACTTTCTTCTCTGGTGGTTGTATACTCTTCCGAAGTTGGGATATGTGAAAGGCATCGTGTATTCCTTTGAGCTTTGGAGTTAGTTCAAGCTTATAAGCTACTTCTCCAACTTTCTTTAATAACTTGAACGGTCCAACATATCTTGGTGCTAATTTTCCTTTCGTCTGAAATCGACGCACTGCCTTAAAAGGTGTGACTTTAAGATAAGCGAAGTCTCCTTCTTCAAGATTAAAATCTAGCCGACCTTTATCCGCATACAGCTTCTAACGAGTTTGAGCAGTCTTTAATTTTTCTTTGATTATCTTGACGTGAGCTTCTGCATCTTGGATAATATGTGGACCATATAATTGCCTCTCACTGGTATCAGTCCAGTTTAACAGCGTTCGGCACTCTCTTCCATATAATGCCTCGAACGGTGACATCCCAATACTTGCCTGATAACTATTGTTGTAGGAAAATTCTGCGAATGGTAGGCAAGTATCCCAGGCTGCTCCGTATACCAAGGCACACGATTGCAACATGTCCTCAATTATCTGATCCACTCTTTCTGTTTGTCCTCCCGTCTGCGGGTGATAAGCTGTGCTGAACGCTAGGTCTGTTCCCATTGCTTCATGTAGTTTTCCCTAGAATTTTGACGTGAATTGTGGTCCTCTGTCAGAGACTATCCTTTTTGGGATTCCATGTAGGACTACTATTCTGGTTAAGTAGAATTCTGCTAATTTATTCTTCCCATAGGTTTGTTTTCTTGGCAAGAAATGCGCTACTTTAGTTAATCTATCAACGGTGACCCATATGGCATCGTATCTGACTTGTGTCTTGGGTAGTTCGGTAATAAAATCCATACTAATTTCTTCCCATTTCCATTCTGGTATAGGCAATGGTTGAAGTAATCCTGCGGGCTTCTGATGACTCGCCTTCACTTCTTGACACACAAAGTGTGATATACTCTGCTATTTCCCTTTTCATATTGCTCCACCAGAATTTCTTCTTCAGATCTTGATACATTTTTGTTTCGCCAGGATGCATGGAAAACTGTGATGAATGTACCTCTTGCAGAATTAACTCTTTCAGTTCCTCTCATTTGGTACACATAAACGTTTCTAAAATCGTAGTGTTCCCTAATCATCTATGGAAAAGTTTGATATTTTTTTTTCTTGTAGTTCAACTTTAAGCTTTTGTAGATCCTCATCCTTTTCTTGGGCTTCTTTAATCTGTTCCGTCAGGGTTGGCCGTATTTCCAATGTTGCTACAAACCCTTCATTTATGACCTCTAAATTCAGCTTTTGAAACTCTGTCCATAGCTCTGGTTGTTCTTTCTGCATGACTGCTATGCTATGATACACTTTTCTACTTAATGCGTCGGCGACTACATTTGCATTGCCTGGCTTATATTGAACGTCTAGCTCATAGTCTTTTATTAATTCCAGCCATCTTCGTTGTCTTAAGTTAAGATTTGGTTGTGTGAAGATATACTTCAGGCACTTATGGTCTAAAAGGACCGAAGGTGCCGACTAGAGGGGGCGGTGAATAGGAGGCTAATTAAAACTACTTCTTTTAACTTTGTTGAACAGATTAAGTCTTAGCTAGTTGCAGGGTGAGCTAACTCTGTAACAGGTGAACAGCACAGGCAAGATATTATATATGATTTAACAAGTAGCTGTCACACAGGTGGCTAACACAGGTAGCTAAAGACTTAGAAATAATGTACAACCTAACTGGCTGTGTAATAGGTAGCTAACACAGGTAAGAGATATGATCAATAGCAACTGAGACACAGCTAAGATAGCACAGGTAAAAAGGTGAACTACAACAGATGAACAGAATAAGTCTAAGATTACACAAGCATGCAAGAATAGTAAGTACTAAAAGTAATACAGTAAGTACTCAGAGACAAGGTGTTTTTCACCGAAGTTCCCTGCTCTTCTTAGAGAGGTACGTCTCTATTGGAGAGGCTACTCCGAAGAGATGGCCAGCACTGAATCGTGCTTGTTCTCCGAGTACCTGACGATCAGGCCTCTTGCTTTGCTTGTGGAAGTCCTTTTGCCTTGCAGCAGGTAGACTTCAGATCACCTTCACAAACTACTGGTTCAGCCCACACAAACTTAGGTGATACCAGTAACTCCTACGCCCGTCTAGGAGTAGACACTCCAAGAGTAATAGATTCAACAGCAACGAATCTAAATGATCTTTTGCTTAAGGACTCTAACTCTCTTAGGAAGGTTTGCTTTTGTTCCGAGTGAAAGAGGCTTGCAACGGTCAAATATGCTTTACTAGTTTGAGCTAGCTTTAATGGTTGAGGTCGAAGACCTCCCCTGGTCCCCTATATATAGGGTTCGCAGGAACCCGACCGTTACACTGTTGCCACGTAGGATTAAGTGAGCCACCGGTGCCATAGCTACACACTACGCTCAACCTATAACCGGCTCGGGCAAACCGACACATGTGTCACCGGAGGCTGACATAGGTGAACCCTTATCTGACGTAGCAGCACTACTCAGCCCGGTCTTGGCACATGACATGCCCTCAGCATACAACTACTCTGATCCCTAATAAGGAGAGAACCTCCGACAGTCTTCTGACTCAGCAGACAAACCATCGCAGTGCAGGTCCCTTAGCATTTACAAGCTCTCCCCTGGTACAGAGATGTACCTGAGTCATAGAGTGCTAGACCACCTGTGACACAGCTGTGTCACACCAACGACTCTAGCCCTAGGGTTTTCTACTGCTAGCACTGCAGAGTGCTAACAAAAACCAGTTTCACACTTGTGTAAAATTGTTGACACAGGGCCACTGACCTCAAAGCATCAGTGCCACTGTCCAACTCACTGAGCATTGAGCAAAAGACCGTCCACAGATTATTACTACTTCATCCCGCTTGATAGTACGGGTGTTTCCTATGGACTCAAGGAAACTAGCAAATCTAAACCAACCCTAAACACTTACAATGCGTTGTTGGATTAGATTTTAGAGTAAGTTCATGTGCTTGACGAAGAAAAGGCGCAAAGTAGGGCTTGCGGAAGCTTACTTTGATCAAAGAGTTGATAATGCGCGGAGGAGATAAAGCTTGAGCACGATGGAAAGCCTTTTCCAAAGCGTTGAAGAGATTGCGTGGGGCGAAAACCGCGAATTCGTCGAAAATTTGAGGTTTTGGCGCACGGCGGAAGTTGGCGTTTTGAGTTGAACGTGGATTCTGTTGGAGAATGTATCGATGTCTTATATAGGCCATAGGGGTATATGGTGGCTGTGTCACAGCTGAGAGATGGACCTGTGACACAGGTGAGTAAGAAAAGATACCCTAAGACCTACGGATTTCAAAAGCATTCACCTGAGACACAGATGGATGACTCAGGTGACAAGTATTTCAACTATAGAGCACCAAGACAGAGAGACTTAGATAAGAGAGAAAGCATTAGAACACTATCTGAATGTCCTTATAGAATCTTCTCAATATCAGCTTGCCAAAAGTACAATCAAGCAAAGCTAAAGCTGACAGGAGTTGATTAGAAACACTTTGTACACAGGAATGTGCACTCATATAGCTCAAGAGATATTCTTAATTCTAAGTATAGCACATGACACCGGTGAGTAACACAGGTGTTCATGTAAGAAGCATAAACAGCAAAAACATATGAGCTAGACACCAAGCCAACCTTTTTTATTGCAAGTTAGAGACATCAATGATATTCAATTAACTCCTCAGAGCACAAAACCTAGTCTCATCTTAAGGCTTGGTGAAAATATCAGCTAATTGTTTTTCAGTCCTTACATGGCACAGCTGTATATCTCCCTTCTCAACATGATCTCTCAGAAAGTGGTGCCTCACTTCTATGTGTTTGGATCTTTGGTGGTGTACTGGGTTGTTGGCTAACTTGATTGCACTTTCATTATCACAGAAGAGGGGTACTTGATTAAAAGATACGTTGAAATCTTTCAAGGTCTGCCTCATCCATAATAATTGAGCACAACAACTACCAGCAGCTATATACTCAGATTCTGCAGTGGATAGGGCTACTGAATTTTGTTTCTTGGATAACTAGGACACTAAGGAATGCCCTAGGAATTGACAAGTACCAGAGGTGCTTTTTCGGTCAACCTTACAACCTGCATAGTCACTATCAGAATAGCCAACTAGCTCAAAATTTACACCTTTAGGATACCATAAACCAAACCCTGTGGTTTGAATCAAATATCTCAGTATCCTGCGTACTGCCACTCTGTGACAATCCTTAGGGTTAGCATGGAATCTAGCACACATGCATACACTCAACATGATATCAGGCCTAGATGCACATAAGTATAGCAAGGAGCCTATCATGGATCTAAACTCTTTCTGATCAGTAGATGTACCTTCAGTGTTTAAGTCCAGATGACTATTAGTTTGCATGGGAGTATGTATAGGCTTTGCATCCTTCATGCCAAACTTGGTGATGATGTCCTTGGTGAATTTCTCTTGAGAGATAAAAGTACCTTCCCTGAGTTGTTTGATCTGAAGTCCTAGAAAGTACTTGAGTTCACCATCCAGGGACATCCCAAACCTCTTGGTCATCATCAGGCTAAACTCATCATTCATGGAGTGGTTAGTACTGCCAAATATTATGTCATCGACATATATTTGACACACAAATAAATCCTTTCCATTTTTCTTAGTGAATAGAGTTGTATCTACTAAGCCCATTTTAAAACCATTGTTGATCAGAATTCTTTCAATGTATCATACCATGCTCTAGGTGCTTGCTTTAGGCCATAAAGTGCTTTGTGCAGTTTATAAACATGATAAGGTTTCTTGGCATCTTCAAAGCCTAGTGGCTATTCTACATATACAAGTTCAGAAATTTTACCATTGAGAAAGGCAGACTTCACATCTATTTGGTAAAGCTTGATATTATGATGAACAGCATAACCAAGGAGGATTCTGATGGCTTCAAGTCTTACCACTGGAGCAAATATTTCTCCAAAGTCCAGGCCTTCCACTTGTGTGAAACCTTGAGCCACAAGCCTGGCTTTGTTCCTTACCACTTGCCCATTGGTATCTTGTTTGTTCCTGAAGACCCACTTTGTTCCAATCACATTATAATCTTTGGGTCTTTCCACCAGGGACCAAACTTGATTTTTTTCGAATTGGTTGAGCTCTTCATGCATTGCATTTATCCAATCAGCATCCATAAGAGCTTCCTTGATGTTCCTGGGTTCAACACTGGAAACAAAGGAGTAATGTTCACAGAAATTAGCAATTCAAGAACGAGTAGTCACTCCCCTATTAATGGCACCAATGATTTGATCAACAGGGTGATCCTTCTGCAGCCTGCTGATCACAAGGGGATCGGGGTTAACCACCTATGTCACAGCTGTTGGAGATGCCTGTGACACAGTTGGTTCTTCTTGTGATACAGCTGGCTGAGTCAGGTCCTCTGCATCCAGTTGATCATTAGCTGGGTTATACTCGAACTCAATGTCTTGATCTCCAATGTCTTCACCCAGTGATGAAGAGAGTGGTTCTTGATCAATTGGTGAGACAGCCTCTTCCTTGATGGTGGGTCTGATCTCACCGATGGATTTCTTCTGAATGTCCACATTCCCTACATCATTAACAACCTGCTCTCCTTGGGAGCCATAAGACTCATCAAAATCCACATTCATAGATTCTTCAACAATCTTTGTGGAGGTGTTAAAGACCCTATAGGCATGGGAGTTAGTAGAGTAACCAAGGAATATACCAACATCAGATTTAGCTTCAAACTTAGTAAGGCGTTTGCCCTTTCTAAGAATGTAGCACTTACAACCGAATACTCTGAAGTATGAGACATTAGGCTTGGAGTTGGTGAGCAGCTCGTAAGAAGTCTTCTTGAGTAGTGGATGTAGATATAGCCTGTTGATGGAGTGGCAAGCGGTGTTGACAGCTTCAGCCCAAAATCTTGGTGAAGTCTTGTATTCATCTAGCAATGTCCTTGCCATCTCTATCAAGCTTCATCCCTGCATGTCTTAGCCACCTGTGCCACAGCCAGCCAGCACCGGTCTTGGCCATGAGGCACCATGGAGCTGCTGCAGACTGTTCATTGAAGTTGACGATGCATAGTTTTCCAGACCTGCATCCTTTGAATACTTGAGAATCATCAGATAGCTTAGAAACTATAACCTCATCAGGATAGAAAGTAACTTTCATACCTGTGTCACACAGCTGTGACACAGACATCAGACTATAGCCTATCTGATCCACAAGCATAACATTGGATAAAGAGTGATTTTTAGATATGGTAACTTTACCAATACCATTTACCTTTCCCTTTGAGTTATCTGCATAGATCACATATTTGCTTGGAAGATTGTCACTTGTGATCTCTACAAACTCCTCTCTGCCTCCTGCCATATGTTGTGTACATCCACTGTCCACAACCCAGTCAGTTCCACTGGAGGCAGTATCGCAAGATTAGTTATGGGATTTAGGGATCCAAACATGTTTGGCTCCCTTAGCAGATTTACCATATGCAGAAACAGCAGTTAATGGGTTAGCATATCTATTTCTAACATTTACAGCCTTAGCAACAGATGATATAACATGAATCCTCTTAGGCTGTCTGTTACCTGCAACCTTAGACAAAGAGGTTAGCTGGCTGTGTGAGTTGCCGGTGACACCGGTGGATACACAGCTGTGTAGTATACCTGTGACACAGGCAACTGTTACCTTTGGAACCCAGATAGCAGATAACCACTTTGTCAGGTGCTTGTGACCAACATACTTGGCCACAATTTTCCCGTTTCTATCCTTCTGTAGGACATAAGATGGGTTAGATGGAATGTTTACTACATTCCTATTTCTCTGCATGTGACCAACAAATTTGTTGTCACTTGTACCTGCCTGTCTCACAAATTTAGCTGCAAGATAAGAGTTAGTGACAGCAGGCAGTTTATCTTTATTTGCAGAGGAATCATAACCCAGGCCTTTTTGGCCATTATTTTTTCTCAACATCTCAGCTCTAATCAGTTGATAATTCTGCATGCCAATGTTGGTAGTGCATAGGCCTTTTCTCATAAGCCTTTTAAGCTCTTCAAGTTCCTCCTTGAGCTTGTTATGTTCAGCTGCATCCACAGAGTTAGTAGCAGTAGAGGTTGAAGCCTCTTTTGAGTTATCAATTGCACAACCTGTGGAAGTTAGAACATTTATACAACTAGCACAGTTTAAGCATGTCTCAATGATAGCAGGAGCAGGCAAAGATGCATTAACAGATATAGAAGAAATATTAGTGCAAATGAAATGCTTTGCCTTAAGCTCCACATGCTCCTTGATGAGAAGCTCATGTGCTACCTTGAGCTTTTCATGAGCTATTTCCAGGTTTTCCTGATCCAGCCTGAGGTTTTCCCTATCATCAGAAACCTCGTCACATGTTTCCCTCAGCTCTCTGAGTTTATCTCTTAAGGATATATTCTCCTTCCTTTCCCTGCCATATGCCTTATCTGCTCTTTCCAGAATACCCATTAGTTCAGCATAATCTGGAAATTCATCCTCAGTAAGTACCTTAGATTCTTTGGCCATAAGGCACAAAGGGGCAGAAGTGGATGGAGTCTGATCATCCTTGGAGGCAACCTCGGAGCTGTGTGACCTAGCTGTGTCACAACTGGGTGCATCAGTCATGCTGATGGCAATTCCAACAACCTGACCTTCGTCCTCAGATTCTTCCTCTGAACCTAAATCATCTGATACCCAAGCTTGTCCAACATAGGCTCTAGCAGTGGCTTTGTTCTTGGAGCAGGTTGGGTGCTTGTTGAAGGTCTTCTTTCTTTCATGAAAGTCCTTCTTCTTCTTGTACTGACTGTTGTCCTTCTTCTTGCTTGGACAATCAGCAGCAAAGTGGCCTTCCTTGCCACATTCGAAACACTTATTGTCTTTGGACAGCCTCTTCCCTTTGAATCTATCACTGGACTCAAATTGCTTCTTTTTTTGTAGAACTTTCTAAAATTTCTTGTGAGGAGAATAAGTTCATTCTCTTCTCCACTGGTCATCTCCTCATTGATTTCCTCACTGCTGTCACTCTCAGGTTGTGACGTTGAGGCAGTGGTCCTCAAGGCAATGTTCTTCTTAATAGCTGGGAAAGAGCTTTGCTTGCCTTCTTGCTTGAGATCCATCTCATGTGTAAGAATCCTTCCTAGCACTTCTGTGGGCTTCATCTTGTCGAACCCATCTTTCTCCTTTAGCATAAGAACAAGAGTTCTGTAGGCTTTAGGAAGCACTGACAAGAACATCTTCACCACATCTTCATCATCTACCCGATTGGAACCTAGGGCCTTCAACTGGTTGGTGATGATTGTGACTCTTGAGAATAGGGAGTTGATGTCCTCACCATGCTCATACTCGAATCTCTCCAATGTTGATCCCAGAAGGCTTCTCTTTGACTTCTTTAGAGTATCACTGCCCTCATAGATCTACTCCAGAGTATCCCAGAAGTCCTTGGCAGAATCCATAGTGCTGACTCTGTTGAAGTCATGCTCCTGTAGACCCATGAAGATTGCTGTGGTAGCTCTAGCATTGTTCTGAATTTTTCTCTTGTCGTTTATGGTAGGCATGATGTTGTCTTCTAACCTGTAGCCTGTACAGATAACTTCCCATACATCTGGGTCAATGGCAATAAGATGCATTTGCATCTTTCTTTTCCAGAAAGCATAATTAGTCCCATTAAAGATAGGTATTTTACCCTCATAGCCCGACATCATTTAACTCTGGCAACCTGGCTCTGATACCAATTGAAAGGACCGAAGGTGCTGATTAGAGGGAGGGTGAATAGGAGGCTAATTAAAAATACTTCTTTTAACTTTGTTGAACAGATTAAGTCTTAGCTAGTTGCAGGGTGAGCTAACTGTGTAACAAGTGAACAGCACAGGCAAGATATTATGTATGATTTAACAAGTAGCTGTCACACAGGTGGCTAACACAGGTGAGCTAAAGACTTAGAAATAATGTACAACCTAACTGGCTGTGTAAGAGGTAGCTAACACAGGTAAGAGATATGATCAATAGCAATTGAGACACAGCTAAGATAGCACAAGTAAAAAGGTGATCTACAACAGATGAACAGAATAAGTCTAAGATCACACAAGCACGCAAGAATAGCAAGTACTAAAAGTAATACAGACGTACTCAGAGACAAGGTGTTTTTCATCAAAGTTCCCTGCTCTTCTCAGAGTGGTACGTCTCCGTTGAAGAGGCTACTCCGAAGAGATCGTCAGCACTGAATCGTGCTTGTTCTCTGAGTACCTGATGATCAGGCCTCTTGCTTTGCTTGTGGAAGTCCTTTTGCCTTGCAGCAGGTAGATTTCAGATCACCTTCACAAACTACTGGTTCAGCCCACACAAGCTTGGGTGATACCAGCAACTCCTATGCCCGTCTAGGAGTAGACACTCCAAGAGTAATAAATTCAACAGCAACGAATCTTGGAGGAACCAAATGCTCTTTTGCTCAAAGACTCTAACTCTCTTAGGAAGGTTTGCTTTTGTTCCGAGTGAAAGAGGCTTGCAATGGTCGAATATGCTTTACTGGTTTGAGCTAGCTTTAATGGTTGAGGTCAAAGACCTCCCCTGGTCCCCTATATATAGGGTTCGCAGGAACCCGACCGTTACACTGTTGCCACGTAGGATTAAGTGAGCCACCGGTGACACAGCTACACACTACGCCCAACCTATAACTGACTCGGGCAGACCAACACCTGTGTCACCGGAGGCTGACACAGGTGAACCCTTAACTGACGTAGCAGCACTACTCAGCCCGGTCTTGGCACATGACATGCCCTCAGCATACAACTACTCTGATCCCTAATAAGGAGAGAACCTCCGACAGTCTTCTGACTCAGCAGACAAACCATCGCAGTGCAGGTCCCTTAGCATTTACAAGCTCTCCCCTGGTACAGAGATGTACCTGAGTCATAGAGTGCTAGACCACCTGTGACACAGCTGTGTCACATCGGTGACTCTAACCCTAGGGTTTTCTACTGCTAGCACTATAAAGTGCTAACAAAAACCAGTTTCACACTTGTGCAAAACTGTTGACACAGGGCCACTGACCTCAAAGCATCAGTGCCACTGTCCAACACCCTGAGCATTGAGCAAAAGACTCTCCATAGATTATTACTATTTCATCCCTCTTGATAGTACGGGTGTTTCCTATGGACTCAAAGAAACTAGCAAATCTAGGCTTTACCTGCCACCAACTGTATTCACGGCCCTTGACGCATCAAGCCACCATCACCTTGCTTGCAACTCCTTGCACAGCACCGGCTTCTTCACAACTGTGACACAGCTGCGTAGCACAGTCATTCCCTTGTCCTGGAAACCACCTTTGTACCCTTTTTGGTGGTCATCATTCCCTTGATGATCCTTCTTCATGGAACCTATTTAAACCTGCTTACACTCATTGTAAATATTAGATCCGAGATTGAGTTGCCATTAACCATCAAAACCACTTAGGGGCCTAGATGCTCTTTCATGGTCTGTAAATATTTCACACTTATTTCCCAGTAGGTAATGTCTCCAGATTTTCAGGGCATGGACTACTCATGAGGCCTGAGTTATCGTCAGGCATAAGCTACTACTTTCTCATCTTGCATTAGTACACATCCTATTCCTTGCTTGGATGCATCATAATATATCTGGAAGTCCTTTCCTGTATCGGGTAGCATGAGTACAGGGGCGGTGGTCAATTTAGTCTTCAACTCTTGAAAACTCTTTTCGCATTTGTCGGTCCACTCAAATGGCTTATCCTTCTTCAATAATTGGGTAAGAGGGTTAGATATTTTCAAAAATTCTTCTATAAATCTCCTATAATAACCTGCCAAACCTAAGAAACTTCTAACTTCTGTTAGGGTGGTTGGCGGTTTCCATTCTATCATTGCTTTTACTTTTTCGGGGTCCACTTTAACTCCTTCATCCGTGAGAATATGACCTAGAAAAGCAATCTCTTTTGTCCAGAACTCACACTTAGAGAACTTGGCATATAACTGATGCTCTCTTAGTCTTGTCAATACCATCCTCAGATGTTGTTCATGATCTCTTTGACTATTAGAGTAGATCAAGATGTCATCTACGAACACTACCACAAATTGGTCTAAAAAGTCCATCAGTACCTTGTTCATCAGGTTCATGAAAAATGCCGGTGCATTGGTCAATCCGAACGGCACTACTGTGAACTCATATAACCCATATCTGGTAGTGAATGTTGTCTTTTGCTAGTCTTGTGGGCGAATCTTTAATTGATGGTACCCTGATCTTAAGTCTATCTTGGAGAATACTCTTGCGTCTTTTAGTTGATCAAATAGATCATCGATTCTTGGGAGAGGGTACTTATTCTTAATTGTGACTGCGTTCAATGCTCGATAATCTACGCACATTCTCAATCCTCCATCTTTCTTTTTAGCAAATAACACTGGTGCTGCCCCTGGTGAGATACTAGGTTGAATAAACTTTTTCTCTAATAGATCATCTATCTGTTTCTTGAGTTCCACTAGCTCGTCTCTAGACATGCGGTAGGGTTGTTTGGTTATGGGCTTGGTTTAGGTATTAACTCGATTACGAACTCCACTTCTCGATCCGGTGGTTCTCCAGGTAGATCTTTTGGAAATACATCTAAATATTCTTTCACTATCGGCACTTGTGTTACTCCTTCTACCGCTAGACTGTATACTTTCTTCCTTTGTTCTTGTAGCAGAGCATGATTTGTAGCTATCTGTACCCATTAGTTATCAGCACTAGAGATGGTCACTGTCTTTTTCTCACAATCCATTATCGCCTTATGTTAGGATAACCAATCCATTCCCAGTATAACATCTAATCCTTTCATCTCTAGGAGTAATAGGTTTGCTTTAAATTTTACTCCTTGGATTTCTATCTCTATCCCATAGCTCTTATACTGAGTTTTCATCCTAGCCCTAGGTGAATCAATTATGTAGGGATTTTCCAAAGAAGATAGTGGGACTTGATTTCTCATAGAAAATTTTAGTGAAAGAAATGAATGGGAAGCTCCGGGATCAAATAATATTAACAAAGGTTTTGAGTATGTTAGGAACGTACCAATTATGACGTCTGTCGCGTCGGCGACTCCTTCAGCTGTGACGTAATTGACGCATCCTTGATTCGTCCCTGGTGTTGGTTTTCCTTTGTTTCCGTTTTGAAAATTTTGTCCTCTGTTCTGAATACCAGAATTCAATATTCCTTTCTCTCTTCTGGTAGGGTTTTGTTGATTTGCCCTATTCATGTTCTGTTGATTCCTGACTTGAGCTTTTGCAACTTTCGTCGGTAAGTGTTTCCTCGGACACATGTTTCTGAGATGAGTTGGATCTCCACAGTGGAAACATACCGTATTGCTATAAGCACACTCCCTGCGTAGGTGATTACCTCCACATTTGAAGCATCCGGATTGTGTCTGTGGAGTTGGGTTTCGTGGTCCAGGCGCAGGCGTTGTCGTTACCTTTGCTGTCCCCCAGAGGTTGTAGGGACCCATGTCTTCGCCCGTGGGGCATTAGGGTAGCTGCTAAACTGATGGGTCTTTCTCTTCCTGGTTTCCTCTAAATTATTCCTTATGGCTTCTGATTTTTGCAAACTATCAATCATGGTCTGGAAATCAGGATATACCTGAGGAGATATGATATTTGAGTGATGATTGCAATCCATGTTCAAACTATTCCATCTTCTTTTTCTCAGTATTGACATCTTCCTTTGCATATCTGGCTAAGTAATTGAATTGGTGCAGATATTCTAGTACGGTCTGACTACCTGTTTTAAATCAAGGAATTCTCGTCGTTTAAGTGCGAATATTCCCGAAGGAACGTGCACTTTGCGAAACTCGTCGGAGAATTCCCTCCAAGTAATGTCGTCTTTCCTCTGATGAGCTTCTTGGTAGTTGATCCACCATGATGCAGCGGGTCCTTGTACCTGGTGGGATGCAAACAGAACTTTTTCCTTATTCGTGCAATGTATGGTTTCTAGCTTCTGCTCTACATCTCTTAACCAGTCGTCTGCGTCTAATGGTTCAGCAGAACTCGCGAAGGTGGGTGGCTGAGTCTTCTAGAAGTCACACCATTTGCTTTTCCCATTATCTTCATGCATTGTTGCCATTCCTTGCGTCGGGGTCACTAACTTAGCTACGATCTGCTCTAGCATTCTTGCTTGCATTTCCATCATTCTGGTCTGATTCGCTTCAGCTTGCTGTCTGCCTCTTTCCATCGCAGCTAGTACCTCTGCCAAACCTGGCATTCCTCCGCTTTGTTCCTTGCCACCAGGATTATCATTCCTGGCGCTTTGATTTCCCAACATTTTGATTATTGACTTTCAAAATTTTACTGCATTATTTAAAAATGATGTTAGTTGTGTGTATTATAAAATTATTATTTTTGAAGTGAGGGAAGATAAAGAGATTCACAGGGAAATTTAAGCTTTTGCCATTTTGGAGAATAGATGAGAATTAAATCATACAAGAGAAAACTTAGTTTTACAAAACATAACATAGTTTATTATACAAGTTTTTTTTAATAGGATACATATTACAACTTATTTTACAAACAAGCACACAAACACACAGAAAACAACGTTTACTAGTAGGGGCTAGCTCTACCTACACACTAGCGTTACTACTAACTATATTACATGGATATTTCACACTTTGTACACTAATTCTTCTTTCTCTGATCCTTACTTCACTCTTCATCTAAGGGCGGGTTACTGGTGGTGTACCACATACGCTCCATAGGTTCTCCTTCTTCATCGCAGGTGGCGGGTGGCACCGGATTCTGGGCCGGTGCTGGTTCCACCTGCGGCGCGGTTCTACCTCCTGTGAACCTGCGGGTGAAGCGTCAAAGGTACTCATGTGGCCTCATTACGCGATGCGGTCTTGCTCCAGGACCGTGGGACTAGTCACCACTACAGGGTGGTGGGGAGGCTGGCATGTGCACCGGGGTGCTCGGCGTTTCACCGCAAGAAGACTCTTCTCCGTCTTCAACGCGTTGCCTCTTGTCCAACTCGGATTGGAGCCTTTGGTTGTCATCTCGGATTTGAAGCAACTCGTTACTAGCCTCCAGGTAATTGGTCCACAGTCCTTCGTATAACACTTCAGTGGAGATGGTATGGCGCACAGTCTCCATCTCTGTTTCATCGTCGACGTCGTCGTCCGGCATGGGCACCATGACGCTGCTAAGAGAAAATTGGATCATAACGTCGACGAAGGAAGAGAACTGCTTTCCTTGCAGCGTCATGTCTTGCGTCGTCTTCTCCTGTCGTGTATCCCGCGAACGTGAAACTTTATCCAAATAGCTTTACCTTAACCCATCCTCTCCATTGGTAAAATCTTCCTTGGACCATAATATTCTTGGCATGGAAGAATGGAAGGTCTTGGTGTGGGACGTTGAGATACTCCAACATTCTCCATAATAACGTTGCCCAACCACCTAGTTGGCTTGGCTCGGTGTAATTCAGATGCACCATCCTATTAAACAGGATTTTGAATTTAGCAGAGATTAGAAACCCTTTTTTAAAGCAAAAATTTGGAAAAAATAATCCTAAGAAAGATGAGATAGCAAAGATTAGAAATAGATAGCAATAATATTTATGTTTTTCACAATCCTTTTTATTTTATAATTAAATTTTGTAAACATTGATCCTAATCCATCCTATCGTAGGTCTTATCCTACGGTCAAGGCTGGCTCTGATACCACTGTCATGACCCCAATTTTCGGAGCCGCGAGATATGCCCACAATTGCCCAGGAGTTTCTCAATTGCGGGCACAGAGCAGTTACATCACCAACACAGCGATTGAACAAACAAACTTTATTACAAAATGGGAAAAATATGCTTAGTAGTGGTTAAGTTTACAGTAAACTGGGGCATCCGAGCCCAAAATTTACATTACAACTAAAAATGGACCTACTCCACAGGTGCCTCAAGCGCGGATGAGACTTAGTGGGTGTTTGGTTGGGCTTTTGTTGTGGCTTCCTCTGCTTATAAGCCAAAAACCTAACCAAACACCAAATATCTAAAAGCTGCTGTCTCTGCTTATAAGCCAAAACTAGTGTACAAAAAATAAGCACCTTTTGAGGTGCTTTCTTGGCTTTTGGGGGATGCTATGCTGAGATTGTTCCTGTAGTTGACAACTAATTATCCACATTTTTCAATCAAACAAAACAACCGAAACTCAACTTTCCCATAGCAGACAGCCGGCAGCAGCTTTCTCACAGCAGACAGCCGCAGCAGCTTTCTCACAGCAGATAGCCGACAGCTGTTTTTAAATAAGCCATAGCCCAAGCAAACACCCCCTTAAAACTCGTACTCATCTCCGTCAAAGTATTCTTCGTCGTATGCACCTTCTTCATTTTCCTGTATAGCTGTAATGGTTGGTGCAGTAATGAGTACATGACGTACTCAGCAAGCCACGTTGGGAAAGTGTGCTACTAGCTATATGCTCTAGATTTCAAGGGAGGGGTGTACGGCTTAATATTTGGTAGATGCATTGTCCGAGACTCCGACTTAGTGATTAAAATCTCTTCATTAAAACATCTCAACTACAAAACTCTGTGTTTTAGCAACCCTGCCAGGTTAGCGTCAAATTCAATTAGACATCATCAAGTTCTACTTGTGCCTTGTACCGAGAATCACCTCTAAACATAGCTTCATTAACCGGAAGCACGGCGTATTCGAATACCTTTTGATTTAACTCTGCAGAGCGGCTCAGCTTACCCACATGATACCCATACCTCTTCGTGTCACTGCAGTCATACACGCCATCGGTGTGTCAACAGAGGTAGGTTAACAAGGCTTTTATCTGCTCTATCTTTTGAAGTTTCTACCCAAGAACACTACGTCACTCGCTCTCCCGGGAGCCGACGGGCCAGTGTCAACTTCGTGATCCGGGAGTCAGGTGAGTTCCAGTTATGATTTTCCAATAAATGGCCTATCACCTCATTCGCTTCTGCGGGCCTTCCAGAGAAGTAGAACGGTAAGCTAGTCTGTAGTTGTTCAGAAGGTAGAGCTGATTTACTAGGTCAGACTCGATAAGTCGAACATGTGGTTGAGCGGTTCTATGTTCATTACTAAGCACAAGGATCTTGTCCTTAGCTGCCCCGAGCAAGGCAATCCACTCGATTGCCCTTACTCCATGGGAGGGGTATGGCTACACAATCAATACATGAAGGACCACATATTCTCTGTCCCCAACCGTTGGCAGTTTCTTCTTTGAGAAAACACATACTCCGAGTTTAAGCTAGGATTACCAATGTCCCTGAATACTGTCTAGTCTAACCTCTAACGCTCGTGAAGGATACTGATATGACTTATTTTCATCCTAAGGTTATGAAGGTGAATATGGCCTACAAAAATTAACTGGGCTGTGGGGTGGTAGGTAATAACTACACATTTATGTCATTCAAAGATAGCACATATGAAATTAACATGCGAAAAATAGTAACTAGACTAGTAGTACAGTAAATAGCATGGCTTGTGGGTTCAACGTGAACAAGAAGTGTGACTTGCCTACTGCACCGGGGTCTGTTGAATCAAAGTCTTCAGGGAGTCCTTTGCCTTCGGGATCCTTGCCCAGCGTCGGATCGTCACTATCATTCCCTAGTTGCAAAAAGATCCAAACACACAAACATATATAAGTCTGGGCTCGACGAATGCGAGCTGGGAGCAAAATATAAATTAATTTAAAAATAATACTAAAAATAAGAAGTGGGGTGTGAGGTTGAAGTCGGAAGGTTGAAAGAATGAAAAAAGATATAGGTTGTGGGTTAGGGTTTCGGAGGGGAATCAGAATATATAGGATATGAGAGGGTTTTGTGGGTGTCGAGTGTTAAAAAATGAGATTTTGGAGGAACGGGTTGAAAAATTGGAACCGTGTCGTCGAGACGATCGAAACGGTATATAATTGTGTTTTTAGGTCGAGCCCGGCCTGCAAAATAATATAGGCCCTTAGGGCCCTCGGGTTGGGCTAGATTGGGTATGGGCTGGGTTGAATTTGGGCTAGGTTGAACATGGGCTTGGGCTTAGGGCTCAACAGAAAAAAGAAAATCTATGCGAGATGGGCGCAAAGTGGACTGGTACTGGGCTGCTATTGGGCTTCGGCCTGTCGGGTAAATAAAATAAATAAAATAAAAATAAAAAGAATTTGAGAATTGGGCCGGCCTGTGGCGCTCGGAACCAGCCCAGAGGAGAGCTGGGCCGGCCTGCCACGGGGAAGGAGGTGGCGGCCTGCTGCTGCTCGGCACTGGCCCAAAAGGGAGCCAGGCCGGCCTGCTCGGATGCGGAAGGTGGCGGCCTGGTGGAGAAGAGGCCGAAGGCGTCGGCCGGATGGGAAGGGGAAACAGGGGAGGGGTGGCCGCCGGCGACGAGGAGAAATTCATCGTCGGTGAGGCTCGCCGGAGGAAATTGGGGGCTCGGGAAGGATCTCCAGAGGGCAGCGATCTCGTTTTTGAGAAGAGTGAGGAGAGTTGCCGTGGAGATGAAGCTCGGCGGCGGTGAGGCTCTCGGGACTACCTCGCTGGAGAGGAGGAGGACGGTGGTGGCGGGTTTGTCGGTGTTGGGGGAGAAAGAGGAGGTGCGGGGTTGCTCAGAGAGGGAGTGGGAAGCTCGGGTGCGTGAGGTAGAGTTGGGGAAGAAGTGAGAGGGAGCTCGGGAGCTCGGCTTTTATAGCCGGCGGAGCTGAGCGAGGCGGGAGCGATGACGAAGGGGGTTAAGCGGCGGGGCAGAGAGGAGGGGAGGAAGAGGTTGACGCGTGGAAAGGATGGCCTCGGGAGTGGAGCTGCTGCAGAGAGCGGAGCTCGTCCCGTTACCGGAGATGGGCGGTGGGCGGTGGCACGGGCGGCGGTGACGGAACGGGAGTGACGGAAGGAAGGGGATGATGGAGGTGGGCCGAGTGGACCGAGGAAAGGAAGTGGGTTGTGGGTTGAGGAAAGGAATGCGGCCCAGAGAGGTTTCGGGATTTTGAATTTTTGCAAAATTCCAGCACTGTTACAACGACCGTACGTTATGCTCATTCGCGTTGTATGCAGTGTTGCGCAGGGATGTGGCACCGGCGGAGGCGATGCACGTCGACCAGAGTATGCGCTATGCGGCACGCTCTGCCGTGCGGGGAGCGAGCGGCCGTTGCGGACGCGCGCCATGCATAGGTGTGAGCAATCTTGTGTGGCTCGTATAGGAGCTGCGTGAGTGGCACGGCCAGGCGGGGTGGGGCGATGCCGAGTGCGCGTGCACATGCTGTCCGTGCAGTGCGGTGGCCGTCCGGGGCGGGGACGCGCGTCGTCGTGTGCACGGTGCTTCGCGCTGTCCATGACCGGTATGGCCGATGCAGCAGCGACGGGGCCCTATGGTGGGCATGTCGTGCACCGACGTTGTGCTTGCGCGCAGGCCGGCGACGCAGCACGTCTGCCGTGTGCAAGCACTAGGGCGGCCGTGCTTGCCGTGGCCGGTCTGGCCGTGGTCATCGCGAGCGCGCATGGCGCTGTGCGGCCATGTGCTGGCGTGCAGGATGATCGCGGTGCTAAACCAATCTAATCACCCGTGCTGCATGCATTTGGTTCGACCGATTCATGTATATAGCGTGTGTGCTTGATCGATCCTAGAATTTCCCGGAACGCACGATCGTGACGTGCGGGCGCGGATGACGCGGTCGTGGCCGGCACGTGCGGACGTGGGTGTGACTTCAGTCGATGGCGCGTGCAGGCACCGTTCCATGATTATAATCAGGCCCCCTTAGGAATAGCTTCTAAGAAGATTATAAGTGAAAATAAGCCTTAAGCTAAACCTAAGAGATTTTTGAGTTGTGGCTTAAATTTTAAGCTCACTTCATTTCTCGTTGGTGGCAAGAAGCCTCAGATTTGAGGCTTCCCGAGTTTCTCCACCTCTCCACTTATTGCACCTAACTCTTTGCCCCTAAAGTTTAAAAATTTTACGAAAAAACTGCCACTCCAGACCTAAAACACAATTGCCATCCCCCACAGCCCCTCCTCCCGAGCGCCATTCTCCTCGTGTTGGCGGCCGCCGCCCTCCCCTCTCCCTCCACCCCGCGGCCGTTGCCCACCCAGGCCGCCGCCACCCTCGCCGCGGAGGCCAAGCTCCGCACCCTCCCGACGCGGCGGCCGAGCTCCGCGCGCCCTCCCCCACGCGGCGGCCCATCTTCCTTGCCCACCCGTCCCCGCCCACGGCCGCCGACCTCCCTCTCCCTTCCGCCTTCCCCCGTGCCCGCGGCCGCCACCCTCCTCCAGGCCGCTGCCTGCTACCTGCTGCGGCGCTCCGTGCAAATCCAAGCCGCCGGCCACCGCCACAGCTCCCCACCGCCGAGCTCCCCTGGCTTCCTCTGTGCAGCTCCGGCGGCAAGCTCCCCCCGGAGGCAAGGTCCCCCCAGCGGCAAGGTCCCCCCGACGGCAAGCTCCCCCCCGGCCGAACCAGAGGTGTTTTTTTTATTTTTTTCACATTTCTCATTCAATTGGCTAGTTGGTACTGATGTTAGCGAATGTTAGGGACCTGTTATAGACTTGTATTAGTCGAAGTTGTTCAAGATTTAGGTGTCCATGCTTGCATTGATTCATTCTTCTACTAAGTGGGATAGCATATTCATTGCAGTGTAAAATGTGTGGAAATATTGGGATCATATCTCTTTTTTACGCTTTATTGCGATCATGTCTTGATCAGTGGTTGTTGTGATGTATTAGCAAGAAATCTGGCCAAATGTATTGAATTTTCAGTGCAAAATGAATGGTATTATATGCGAAGTTATTGTAGATCTTTATTTGGGAGTGCATAACTGGACATAGTTTCTGTAAATCATTGGCCATTTAGATGCAAAATCACTGACCACTTAGTCTGGAATTTAGTTGAAAAGCTCCACGTTTGGTTGGTTGGTACCTGAAACTGGCTCTTAAGCCTCACAACATAATTCATGTTAATAGTTGGCTATTGCTTTTGTTAGGCAATTACATTAGCTTTATACCTACTTGAGATGAGTGCTATAAGTCTGATTTCAATGGAGATGGGAAGCAATTGCTTTTGTTAGGCAATTACTTCAGATGAGTGGTAATAAGGTTCTTTTGTTAGCAATTTGTATATATGAAGAATGGATATGCACACTGATTCACTCTTTTATAAGGTTCTTTTGTTAGCTTATATTTATTATTTTGACAAGTGAAATGTTCGTAGATGGAAAAAGGAAAGGCTATCGGCAAAGCAACGTGGGATGCTAATGCTCATAAAATATTTCTTGACATATGTGTGGAGAAAGTGCATGCAAATAACATACCAACTCAATGTCTGAACAACAAAGGGTACTCCAACTTGATTTCCAAGTTTAATGAGCGCACGAAAAGAGAATACACGCGCAAGCAATTCAAAAATAGGTGGGAGACGCTGAAAAAAGAGTATAATATATGGAAATCACTGAATCAACATGCCTCCGGCCTAGGTAGGGATCCTATCACCGGTACCATTGCAGCTACTGATGATTGGTGGGAAAAAGAGATAGCGGTATATTTATCTTCATGTCATTTGCATGTAATAGTTTGTGATATTTTTCAATTGGTTCTTTCAAGCTAACAAGTTGTTCGCTTGCTTGTACTCAGAAATGTCCTGATGCTGCGAAGTTTCGAGTCGCTCCACTTGATAATGAAGACAAAATGAGGATAATTTTTTATGCTCATAGTGTTACAAATGAGCATGCAATGGTACCAGGTGAAGCGTCTCATGTTGACCTTGGAGAAGAAGATTCTGGTTCGGGGTGTGAAGGTACACCTATAGTCCAGAAGGTTGCAAAGAAGAGAACCACAGGGTACTCACCTAGTCCTACGACCTCGAAGAGAAGAACGGACAAAGATTCTAAAATAAACAAATTTTTAGACTTTGTGATAGAGAAGGAGTCAAGCAAATGTAGTGTGACCTCTACATCTGTTGATTTTGTGAGGGCTGAGATTGGAGAGATGATGACTCAGGTGGTTGAGGCTGGTGCGGAAGAAGGGAGCGATGAGCATTTTTACGCATCACAGCTTTTAATGAAGAAAGAATGCCGTGATGTCTTCATCACTTTGAAGACACCAAGTGGAAGACTTGGATGGATCAAGAGGACATGGGAGGAGAAGAAGAAGTGCTAGACTTCTTTAATGATTGTTGCTTATTCGAACTTGTGTTGCTTATGTTGCTTATTCGAACTTGTGTTGCTTATTCGAACTTATGTTGCTTATTCGAACTTGTGTTGCTGATTGTTGAACTATTAGAATTTGTAATGTCATGAACTTGTGTTGCTTAGTTGTTAAACTATTAGAACTTGTACTGTCATGTTGATCTATGTCTTATCAAGTGTATGTTGTGACCTAATTGAGATGTTCTTACATGTTTGTTGTGATTCATGTAATGACAGATGTTTTTGTCACCAAGTACTAGTGGATCAAGTGAGGAGGAGATACATGGATCTGAGAATCTAGAAGAAGAGTCTAATTTGCTTCTTATTGCAGCAGCTGCTATTTTGTATCAAGATAATGAACGGGCACCAAGAAGGACAAGGGAAATTCCTTTCATGACAGGAATTCAGTGGGTTGAGGTAAAGATGCGTGATCCCAAGAAGTTTTATGATATGTTCAGAATGAGGAGAACAGTTTTTAACATGTTACATGATACATTAGTGAACAATTATGGGCTTAAGTCAACTCATTCCATGTGTTCTAAAGAATCATTAGCTCTCTTTTTATGGACTTGTGGGTCACCTCAATCAAATATGAATGGTGCTGACCGGTTTGAACATTCAACTTGGACTATCAGTACAAGGTTTGCTGATGTTTTGGAATGTATAAACAGATTGGCAGGTGATATTATTCAACCTACTGACCCTAATTTCAACAACGTTCACCAAAGACTTAGAAAACCTAGGTTTTGGCCTCATTTTAAGGATGCCATTGGGGCAATAGATGGCACACATATTGCAGTCACGGTGCTGGCACACCTCAAAGTTATACATATGAATAGGCATGGTTACACGAGTCAAAATGTCATGGCAATATGTGACTTCGATATGAGGTTCACTTTTGTGGTTGCTGGATAGCCTGGGTCTGTTCATGACACACGTGTATTCCTTGATGCTTTGGTGCAATATCAACATTATCCACACCCGCTGCAAGGTAACTCATTTGTAACTTATATCTTATTTTATCTATTAATCATGCACTATATAATGTTCATTCAATAATACATGTAGGTAAATACTATCTTGTTGATTCGGGATATCCAAATCGAACTGGTTACCTAGCCCCATTCAAAGGACATCGGTACCATGTACCGGAGTTTCAAATATCTGAACCGGTTGGCATGAAGGAGATGTTCAACCACGGTCATTCATCTCTTCGAAATGTTATTGAACGATCATTCGGTTGTCTCAAGATGAAATGGCGTATACTTCGTGGCATACCTAGCTACCCTGTTGACAAACAAAAGAAGATCATTTCTGCATGCATAGCTTTGCATAACTATATTCGTGATAGTGCTCTACGTGATGAATATTTTGAGATGTTCCAAGGAGAAGAATACGTTCAAGATGAAGTAGCAGGTGGTGGAGTGGACGTTGCTGCATCTAGTTATGATGATGGTACTATGGGCAACGTTCGAGATGGTATTGCGGCGAATTTATTTGCAGCGAGATGAATTGCTATGTGCAATCTAGTTATTGTTATGTTATTGGAAAGAACTTGTAGAAGATGCAAACTTATTTTGATGCCAAGAAAACTTGTAAACTTGACTTTTCTTTATTTAGTGCTGCGACTTGTCATATTATTATTATTTTAAATTTTCACATTAATTTTTCTAGCTATTTGTGCAAATAAACTCTTCAAAACAACGATTTAAACTATTAAACAGCAAACAAACTCTTACAGGGGTAATTCAGACTTTACACCCTTCAGCATACACAATAAGCTCAATTCCATAAGCCGTTCCTAAGGGCTCAGATAAATATCAGTGGCTTATTTCCACCGCAGCTTATGAGGGGCTTATTTGGGCAGCTAGCTTATGCACAAGCCCAAGCCGTTCCTAAGGGGGCCTCATTTCAGTCGGCACAATCTGATCGGCAGTGTGTCGGTGAATTCAGTCGATAACGGTGGTTCAAAGATTTTACATCATAAAAATATGCTCCATACGAATATAAGATTTAAATCTCAGATCAACAATCTAGACACAAATCAATATACTAATGGTGATATCGTTTATCGATGATTATCTTTTTTAATATGTAAAGAGAGCCTACGATTAGGTCCATGAAGAACTTCGTGTTAATAACGTGTTGGCAAATAAACATTACCAAGTGTAGTCTGATGATCACTGATATAGTAGATGAAAAAGAACAAACATGTACACACGTAAACAGTAATATGAAGGAGACATAAATTGTAGGGGCATGATGATTTTCTTTTTATTATTCTTTTCTCAATACGTACTTACGACATGATAAATGGCCCTATTTATAGACAGGAGCTTCTATCGAGGAAATAGTTAAGATCTCACCAAATCAAAGCAGTGGAGGAACCTCCCTTAAAAGGGTGTCATGTTTTAAAGGTTTTTAAATAAAGTTCATTCGTACTTTTAACCTCCAACCAAACACCTTTAAAAAAATGAATAATCCGTTCATCCACCCATATCTCTTCAATCAAACACACCATAACATTTTGCGGCAGCTGTATTCCGACCTACCTGCCGGGATACTTGGTCCAGCTCCCGGACAGGCTTCTTACGACCTGTTTTCTATTCAGCCGCGGCCCACATTGTGTCCCGTTTAAAGCCCGTATACAACCTGCAAGCACCGCACATACGCACGAGATCAATTTGCAAAGTCTCTCACAAAAAATAATTTGAAAGGTGCTTTTTAGAAAGAAGAATTTGAAAGGTAGAAACGGCTTGCGCAGCCAAACCCAAGATTGATCATATGGTGAATAGAGACGGAACATATGTACAGCACCACGATGAATGAAACCCAATAAAAATAAAGGGGCACTAGCCCACAATGACCAGTTGGTTACCGAATAACCTTGAGCCGTTCGAAAATAAAATAAAGGAACAAAACATTCATCGCCCACCGTGGGGCTCGAACCCACGACCACAAGGTTAAGAGCCTTGCGCTCTACCAACTGAGCTAGACGGGCTCGCTTGGCTGATATGACCTGTAATGTATTTCTTCAGAATCAGCAATGAACATCTGACACCCCCAGCTACACACATTTTGGTTGCAACATTACAATTAAGCTATTTCATGTCATGTTCCTGCATTTCAACTGTGGCATGACTTTAAAAAGGGGGGTTTCGGTACAGTCTATGTACACAACACCAGGGGATTCCCAGTTTCAGTTCCGATGTAAGCACCTATATTTGGCAACTCAAACTTTCTCTCCAAATCAAAATATTTGTATGGTACTTGAGTATGGGAGTAATTTTGAGAAAGGATAATCTTGTGAGATGTAACTGGCGACAAGATAAAAAAATGATGCTTTTCTAGTCACAAGGAGACGATCCAATATGTCTTCTTTTACTGACCACTTGTTAGTTTTGTATGGCACTCCGTATACCTTGCTTTTTTCATTACTCCACGCATAGTATATCTCAAGGGACTTCGTTACAAGGTATACATAGATCTTTATGCTCACTTATTTCTATAAGAGCCGTAGCTTTATATCAGTTGATTTAGTTGTGTTGCAATAATAGTCTTTAACGAAAAAAAAACTAATTCCATGCAGATTATATACTTATATATCAACTGAATGCAATCATAGATTTCTTCACAATGGGTGCACGCCGTGGAGCCAATGGTTGCTGGAGCTAAGGGATTAAAGTCACTTACCAAGGAGTTTATGTTCTGGTTTAGGTGACAACCATATGATAGGCTATATGATAATTGATTTCTTTTATAGGTGGCATGTCACGCTTTTCTCGTTTGCTACTTGTTTGTAATAACACTGTAAGGAGCTGTGTGCATCTAACGGAAGGAGCTATTTCACTATTTTTTTTTAAAGGTCACATACGTTAAATATTGTCGCTAGAGCAAAATTGAGTTGTTATACCTTGAGAGAATAAAGCGCAAGTATCTATGCTAGGGAAGGGTTTGCATTTCTCAGTCTCCAAAACACACTCTTAAGGGTTCAAGACTTCAGCCATGGTAGATATGCATTAGGTCTCGTACTAAACGTGTCCTATATCTTTACGGTAACAATGCAACGCAATTTGTGTGACACTGACAAATGTACTCAGTGAAGAAGACAGGATATTCTGCCACCCTAGGGCTCGGTTGCAGATACACAGACACGCGACGCGGACGCACCGGCACACACACAGAAAGAAACACCGATATTGTCAAATGTTTATGCATACAACAGAAAAAATAGGAGTGGAAGATTTGTTTTGAGCAAATGGCAATACCTACATATTAAGAAAGCCAGGCCCAATCCAAATACAGTCTGGTGGGGTTCTTGGCCCATCCCTCTGCTACGCTGGGGACTGCCATCTGCATGCGGCGGGCTACAATACTGTGAGCTGACAAAAAATGACTCGGAAACGGAAAATAAAACACCCCGCTCGGCTCTCCCCTTTTCCCCTTTCTGAAGTTTTTCTCCACTGGGCCTTCTCCTATCGCCGCCGGCCTATATGCTCACCAGCCGTGAGCAGAGAGGGCTCTATTTCCTGTAAATATCTTTATGAGAGTGGATTTTGTATTTGTACATGTGGGTATATGAGTTAAGGATTTAGGTCAATTCTCATATTTATGCATCTCAAAAAATTCTCCAAAAATTCATAGATGTTCATCATGTTATAATGTACAAACTCACAAAATTTCATGCAAAAATATAATCAAGAGTGCCCTACACAAAAAAGACAAAAAATTGTTGCTACATTGTTTTAAAAATAAGTTGAATTTTTTATCTTTTTTGTGTAGGGCACTCTTGATTATATTTTTGCATGAAATTTTGTGGGTTTGTACAATATAATATGATAAACATCTATGAATTTTTGGAGAATTTTTTGAGATGCATAAATATGAGAATTGAGCTAAATTCTTAACTCATGTACCCACATGTACATGTACATTTGCTTTTCTCATATCTTTACTATATATAATATTCTAGTTGATGGTGATGATGTTGTCACATCTTCTATAGTGATATCACATCTTTACTATCAACAAACAAAAACAGATTTTTCTCATCTTGTGCTCATAGAAACAGATTAATACTGATATCTAAAAACAGATTTTTCTAATCTTGTGCTCACAAAAGCAGAAAAATAGATTGGTTTCTTTCCTAATCACATTTTCAGAAAAACACATTCATTTCTTTCTTCATCACGTTCTCAGGAAAACATATTGTTTTCTTGTGCTTTCTGTTCCGAACAGAATTACGAACGCCTGTTCTCCTCACCACTCAGCCTCCAGTGCGGCGTCTTGCCAATTCTTCTTAACAAATCTTGGTGTTTGTGTCCACCTCCAAGGCGCTGTAGAGCGTATCCCCGGAAAGCACTGCTCCTTGTCTGCTCTTTTTATTTTGCAGATGGCTTCCAGTCGGCGAGGCTAGAGCAGCTCGAGGTCTTACTTGGTGAGATGCGGGTAGCTCGAGATCTTACGTTCTTCATGCCATGGTAGCACCGGAGGGCGAATCTGCGGATGCGTTTGTCAAGAAATATTACAGTGTCATATATATCTGGAAAAGAGGTAACCAAACAGAAAATAATTGACATACAACCATATGCTTGTGATTTTGCAATGTGTCACCCGACAACCTTGTTGCCATAGATTTTGCATTTTGATTGCCATATATTTTGAATTTTAATGAATGAAGAGTCTACGGCCAGCCACATCATCTTTACCTTGATTTGCTATGAATTAGTTAGCAAATAATTTTTTTCTTCTCAAAAGTAATTGTTGGCTTCTTTTCTAATCATGTTCTCAGGAAAATAGGAAAACCTATTAGTTTCTTTCTTTATCACTGATGATGAATAGTACGGTATCCCGCGTATTAGGGGTATCCGTGTACAGATCCCCGAGACTTTAGGAAGGTACGACGTATCCGGTAAGGATCCCTGGACAACAAGGTAATCTCTCTCAGGAAGGGAAGACTCCCCTTAAACTAGGAAGTCAATCCCGACGTTTAAGGAGACCAGAGTCCTACTCGGGCGTAAGTCCACGTCCAGTACGATCCTGGGAACCCCCTATATAAGGATCAGCAATCCCATAGGGGAAAGGGGATCCAACAGGTCTTTCTAGTCGCAGCACAAGCAGCATAGGATCTCAGGAGGCGAAGTCCTAGAAGACCCACTGCCTCGAAGGAGTCGAGCCCGGCAGTTTAGTTAGATTAGTCTACGATTAGGCCTAGGGTAGCCACTAACATACACCCCCTATTGTAAGCGTGTTCTCCATCAATATATAGCAACAGGACGTAGGGTTATTATCCTGAGGGAGGCCCGAACCTGTATAAAAACGGCTGTCCCCTGCTGTAAGAGCTCCTGGCACTTGGGCCCTAGAGGTCCCTACCCCCCAGTAATCATCATTCCACGAATACCGTAAGATCGCCGATCCCAGCGCCGGTTGCACAGCCCTCACCGGTTTTGACCGAGGAGGAAGCAGCAAACCCGGCAGGAAAACTGATCGCAATCTCGCCCCGTACTGGGTACTTGGACCAGGGTTCCTACGACACATTTGGCCCTATGGACCCGTACCCGGTGACGGATCGAGTGGATTTCGGAGAGTACGCCCCTGGAGAGGACTCGGATGGCGAAGCAGATCATTTCAGAGCCGAGTGCGCCAGGGCCTTCAGCGGGAAGTTGGTCTTGAACGACGACTTCCCGGCAGGAACGACCAGCCCCATGGTTGGAATTTCTCCTGTAAACTCTGATCGTGAGAACGATCAAGATCTTCCCCACGTCGCGTCCGATGAGGACAACGTGATGGAATACGAGTACACATCGTCCAGCCAAGGACCTCGAATGGTACTCGCGATCGACGATGGTCGAGAAGACCTCGAAGATCAGAATCTGCCCGGGGGCTCGCAACAGCACAATACAATGGCTGCCTCCCACATGAACGGGGGTTCACCCGCCGCCGGGGAAAGAACTCCTCGCCGGAGTGGAGACCCGCCTGCCGCTGTGGAGAGATCCCCCCCAGGAACGAGAGAGTACGTGTCCCGAACTGCTCGAAGACTTGCGGAGGTGCGCAATCTGCTGTCACAGCCTCCCGTGGCAGATTTATCGACACCCGCGGGTGTGCAGTGGCTGCAACGGCTGGGGGCTGACCTCCAAGAGGCTCAGAACCAGGCCAAGTCTTCTCGAGCCCAATCGGTAACCCGTAGCTCTACTCGGGTGAACACCCCTCCTCCGCTAGAAGAACGCGATCAGGAGGGACGACACCCCAGGAACAGGTCTCCTCAGGAGGAGCCACTGGTTGGCCTCCGAGAACAGCTCGACAAACGCCGCCGCCAAAGGCGCCAACAGGAGCGACAGCCCTCTCGGAGAGACCACGTACAAAACGCCAGTGCTCGGGGCCGAACCCCGACCTCGAATAGTGGCGAGAATGCACCTTATCGGGGAGCCTTCAGCGGATGCCAGGCGCTATCCCAGGAACTCCGACAGGTACGCTGGCCTTCTCGATTCAAGCCCGGTTCGCTAGAATCGTACGACGGCACCACGAATCAACAACTGCCGAGTGGGTCACGTATTAATAGATGGAGGGAGCTCCCTCAATATCCTATTCGCCAACGCCCTCGACGCAATGCAAGTGCCACGATCGTCTGTTCAGACGGTAACGCACGCTTTTCACGGTATCGTCCCGGGCTCGTCGGCCACGCCGATCGGGCAAGTCACGCTCCCGGCTACCTTCGGTACGCCGGAGAACTTCCGAACAGAGAAAATCATGTTCGATGTAGTCGATTTCGAAACAGCATACAATGCTACCTTGGGGCGCCCTACTCTGGCCAAGTTCATGGCAGCTACGCACTACGCCTACCAGTGCATAAAGATGCCCGGCCCAAAAGGTGTCCTCACGATAACCCCCAGAGAAGCACTCCTCTGCGACAAGCGCAGCCTCGACCTCGCAGAGCAGCACCTGCCCTCTAACCAAGACGCCAGCGTGGCGGCTCCCGCCACCACGTTGTCAAGACCACCTCTGCGACTACGAGCGACGACTTCGGAAAGTACCCCCTCCAACGGCTAGGTTGGAACAGGGAGAAAACAGGGCCTTCCCCTAGACGGGACAACAGCTCCTCGGGAGAAGCCGCCCGATCCAGGTCGCTCGTGCCAACGGTAGAAAGGTCGCGTCCGTTAGAGAGTCCCGTGCAACCACCTTCGGTAAGATCGTACGACCGTCGCCTCCTCATCGGCAGATTCCAAAGTTGCATCAGCTCCAGCCTTAAAGATCGTCAAGCTACGAACAAGTCGATGATAAGACGCTCCGGGCGCCGCCGCCCAGCACGCGCACTCAACAAAGTTTCGTCAACGGGTCACGACAAGAGGACGAGAGTCTCTGGGGCAACCAGCGACAAGCTAAATGAGGAGGGGACGGCTTAGTTTTTCTTAGTTTTCATAGAATTATTTTTTCTTACAGTAGCCTGTAAAAGACACAGTTTGAAGTATACTAAGTCTTTAGTTTAATGTTCTTCATCATTAATTATTTCAGACTGCCTATCGGAGATATCTCTCGAAAAGTCAGTCAGGGGCTGAATAAGAACACGGCAAGTTGGTGTACGAGTACGAGTACCGACTTCTTTGACCCGCACAAGGGATAAGGGCTCTGCGCTATAACTGTCAGGGACGCGAGGAAAAACCCCTTAACACGTTTGCAGGTGACAGGGAAGCCACTGAGCCCCCCACCTGACCAGACCTAAGGCCTGGTTGACTAAGCTCCCCAGTTCCGTAGCAATGTCCCCTGATCCCGAGTAGAGTAAGGGAAACAGGTACGAGTACGACTAGATCAACGGAACCCGTACGCTTATCCATGTCTTCAACTACTCGGAGCAGAAGATACCTCGGGTAGAGTGAAACTTTGTTAATCGGGCAAGTGTAGAATTTACTAGCCAAACACCGGAGTCTTCCCTCAACAGAGGAATACGGAGGTGCTGCCATGGCCACGACAAGCTGTACGAAAGACCTCTTATCGCGTTTACTGATGACGAGGAGCCACGGAGCCCTCCATCCGACTAAACCTAAGGACTGGTCGATCACAGCAAGAACGACCTACGGCACTATTCGTATACCTACACCGAAGGAGGCAAAGGGCACTGGTTCCGACTAAAGTCTACGCTTGCATCCGACAAAGTTTCACATGAGCAGATCAGACAAGGTTTCAAAAAACCAAAAAAAACACACAGATTACTGCACAGTTACTAATCAAAAAGTGTTAAGTCAGTTTAGCAGGTTATCTACATTCAACCATTCGAGACCTCTTTGCCTCGCAGTTGGTTCCCCGCTGGTCACGGACGAAGCGAGCAAAAAGGCAAAAGGTTAGTTTCAGTAAAGGCAAATTACGACTAACGTTTTCAGTTGTTTATTGTATCTAGAAGCGCCGCGACCGGGGGGCTAGACCCTCGCTCAAGTCGGACGACAGGCATCCTGAGCTGGGGGCTCCACAGCCGGCTAGCCCCATGCCGAAACTGACTCCCCCAACCGGAGAATGCCTGCAGTATGCACTGCAGATTGACTTCCCGGCCACGAATAACGGGGCCGAGTATGAGGATTTGCTTGCCGGTCTCCGAGTCGTCTCCGCACTTGGTATCCGTTGCCTACTCGTGAGTGGGGACTCACAGCTGGTAGCGAGACAAGTGTCCAAGGAATATCAGACCTTAGACCAGAACATGGCAGCTACCTAGCAGAGGTGAGGAAGCTAGAGAAGAAATTCATCGGGCTCGAAGTACAGTACATCCTAAGGAAGGATAACCGCCGAGCCGATAGTCTTGCCCGCCTAGTGTCCTCATGAACTCTATGTCTATCCGAGACCTTTGCAAAAAGGATTTCGACACCGTCCAGAGCTTCTAGCGAACCTGTGGACGAAGGGATGGCTGACTTCGAGTCTAAGAGCCGTTCAAGGACGTCACCAGGTATTGACGCTCCAAGTGGAGTTACGGGTCAACTCATAGCTCCCGTCGGTCTTGAGGATTCGTGGATAGAACCCATCCACATGTACCTTCATGATCGAACAGTACCCGAGGACGATGCACTATCTGAGCAGGTTGCCCGACGCGCCTAGATGTACTTCCTGGGCGACGGGGCCCTCTATCATCGAGGAGTTCACGGAGTGCTCATGAGGTGTATCACTCGGACGCAGGGTAAAAAAAAACTACCCGAGGAAATCCATGGAGAGGTGTGCGGGGCACATGCATCTTTCCGAACCCTGGTCGGAAAGGCCTTTAGATAAGGATTCTATTGGCTGACCACTCTCCGTGACGCGAGCGACTTGGTGAAGCGATGCCGTCAGTACTAATTTCACGGTAGGCGTATTCACCAGCCCGTCCAAGCATTGCAGACGATTCCCTTGTCGTGGTCCTTCACGACATAGGGCCTGGATATTCTGAGGCCCTTCCCGGTCTCGCCCGGGGGCTACAAGTTCCTGTTCGTTGCAATTGACAAGCGCGATGCGGTCTAACTGGCGTCAGCCAAGCAGTAGCACAGAAAAAGGAAAGATTCTACATCACCACGCAAAAACTTCCGCCACGACGGTTCGGTGTCTCAGAAATCTACCTAGCGAACGCGTGTCTGTGATCAATGGATCAGAGTAAACCAAAGGTGCTTTACGGGCAAGCTAGCCCAGAAAAATGCCTTGGACTACTCGGAGGTTCATCCCGACCAAAGATATCACGACTACCCGGTAGAGATATTACCTACTCGGGAACATTGTCAGCAAGAGTACTCGAAGTCGCCTACTCGGAGTTGCTTTCCAATAAGGGCAGATTTTCTACAGAACAGTCATGACCTCACTTCACGTACTGATGGGGGGCTTGATGATGAATAGTACGGTATCCCGCGTATTAGAGGTATCCGTGTACAGATCCCCGGGACTTTAGGAAGGTACGACGTATCCGGTAAGGATCCCTGGACAACAAGGTAATCCCTCTCAGGAAGGAAAGACTCCCCTTAAACTAGGAAGTCAATCCCGACGTTTAAGGAGACTAGAGTCCTACTCGGGCGTAAGTTCACGTCTAGTACGACCCTGGGAACCCCCCTATATAAGGATCAGAAATCCCATAGGGGAAAGGGGATCCAACAGGTCTTTCTAGTCGCAGCACAAGCAGCATAGGATCTCAGGAGACGAAGCCCTAGAAGACCCGCTGCCTCAAAGGAGTCGAGCCCGGCGGTTTAGTTAGATTAGTCTACGATTAGGTCTAGGGTAGCCACTAACATACACCCCCTATTATAAGCGTGTTCTCCATCAATATATAGCAACAGGACGTAGGGTTATTATCCTGAGGGAGACCTGAACCTGTATAAAAACGGCTGTCCCCTGCTGTCAGAGCTCCTGACACTTGGGCCCTAGAGGTCCCTACCCCCCAGTAATCATCATTCCACGAATACCGTAAGATCGCCGATTCACCGATCGTCGACAATCACGTTCTCAGAAAAAACAGAAAAACATATTAATTTCTTTTCCTTGTGTTGTCCTTGTGTTATTTTTAAATGAAAATGTTAAGAACACATGTTCTGAAGCTACCCGTTATCTTAATCCTTTAACCAGTTAGTGGTGATGGTGTTGTTTCTCCAAAGCAGTCATAACTTCCCGAAACTGGAGCTGCATGATGAAAATGAGAAGTGTTCAAATGATTTTTTTTAAATGCCAGTAAGCTTACGTATTTGCAATAGGTCTGCACATTAATTAAGTAACTATAGCATCTAGTTTTGCCTACATGATCAATAGGGAAACGTACTGTATAAAGGTATCTCTACTATATATATGGGAGTTGATGGTGGTGGTTCATCCACATCTCCTCTCCTCACAAAAGATTAATATTACAAAAACTAGTCCTTGATTATCTCAACAACAAAACTAATTTAGCCTTAATCACAAAAAGAAAAATAAATCTAACTACTAATCTTTGATTCTCTCAATAACAAAACTAAAATTAGCCTTACTCCCCAAAAATAGAAAAATAAAACTAATTAATCCGTAGCCTTACGGTCTCTGTCTTGTCTATCCTCCTCGCATGTGCTTGATTTCTAAAGACATTTGATAAAAGGGTCACTCTATTTTATGAACAGACATGTTAAAAGTGAGTCACTACTATCGTTGTGAGCTTCTCTGCGGACATCCGGGGGTGGTGGCTGGAGCTCACTGAACTCATCTCGTAGCTGATAAGGAGCCTATGAGGAAATAGGAGAAAGACGTTGGCTATGAAACTGCTGGAGTGATGCATAGTGATCGTTAGAGAGGGAGAAAGTAGGAGAAAGACATTGATATTTGACTCGATTCTATTGCACGTAGTGCTTGACACATGTGCCTACGAAATACAATGTTTGATTAATAATTCTATTTTTTTATGGTGTTCCGTAGCAACGCACGGATATTTAGCTACTATACATTACATAGCTAGGTTTCATTATTCTTCTTTTGGTGCTTGTCCTGCCATCTAACGTCCTTCCTGCCCGGTCACCATTGCTGGTGTTCCGCCAGCTCTTGCCGGTCTCCATGGTCCAGGTATCTAGATCTAGAGGTTTGCCTTTTATGTGTCCCTAGGAGCTAGCACCTCCTGCACAGATGAAGCCTCCTCTCTAAGCCGAGACTCACCATCCTTTGTGACGGCGACTTCAGCGGTTCCCGACACCGGAGTTCTAGGTGTACTTCTACCCCCTTTAATAATTGGCCTGCAGTGGAGTTGGCGGTGGTCACCTTATCTCGCTTTGCCCCTACTCTTGTGGTGCGTTGTTCCCCCTCCTCTGCTCTTTGCTTCTTCTAGATCGCATTGAAACTCGAAGACTCCGTCCTAGCTCCGCTAATGGCCACTGGGATTGCTGATCACTTCACTAGATGTTCTTGACGGCATCTGGTTCTTCCGTTGGTTGAATCACGAGCACCTCGTTGTGGCATCGTCGATCCCCACAGAGATCACCCCAACCTCCATGTTTTGGAGGCCATTTTCTCGTGCTACCCATAGTGGAAGTCAGCAGCTTGGCTACTATGTGCTGTCTCGAACATCTATGGCATGATGGATCCTTGCCGGCGATCACTCCGTCGCCTTTGGCACCATCGATCTTTACGAAGGATCCGATTGCTTTCTTTGTCTCCATCCAAGATCCTCGATGCAAGTTTTAAGGGTGTATTTGTGTTTTTTATTTTTTCAATGTCTACTTTTGTAACAACTATGATATAACTTCTCTTTTAAGAGTAACTAGTAATCGTGCACGTACAACACACTTCTTGACTAACATAATTTAAATGTTAAAAATATATTCTAACATTTATAAATATAGTTTTCTATTTGTACATGCATTCTACTGAAAATGATATTTAAGTGGCTACAAGAACTTACGAATGAAGATGGTACAAAAAAATAGAGACCATTGTTCCTATAAAATAGTAAAGAATGATGAATATGTATTGTCAAAAAAATAACATCGAATATAACCAATGACACAAGACAAATGCTTCTCGCTCAATCTATTTTTCAGATCGCGGATTGTCCAGGACTGCAGTGGCGAGGAGGACACGCTGTCGATGTTGAGATCGGCAAGCAGCGCGTCAATCTCGTCGACGTGGCACTGCTTCCGCTAGTGCGTGAGCTGCTTCGGCTAGCGGTGGTGGTGAGGCCATGCAAGGAGGAGGAGATTGCTGGCGGCGGCAGCGTCGCGCCCTCCGCAACGCAGCTGCGTTGCAAGGTGGAGCCCCGCGCGGGGGAGGCCGGTGTGGAGGAGGACACAGTAGAAATCGTCGAGTGGTAGGGGGAATACGGCGCGATCCTCGATGGTGTTGCAGCGTCGAAAGGTCGCGGCAGGATGGTGCTTGGCGGTGGCAGGTGCCGACAGCGGGAGGAAATGGGGCGGCGGTGGTGCAGAAAGGGGCGGCAACGGGAGGAGATGGTCCCGCCCCTGTGTTCTGGCGCCGCGAATCCTGCACGCCTTTGCCACTGTCGGGACTCGTCGGCTTCTTATCGACAACCGTGTCACTTGTAGAGTGAAAGAGACGGTGATCTGGCGCCATGAATCCTGCACGTCTTTGCCACTGTCGGGGCTCATCGGCTTCTTGTCGGCAACCGTGTCACTTGTAGAGTGAAAGAGACGGTGATGCACGAGCGATGCGCTGGGAGGGTGGCAAGAGGAGCGTGGGATCAAGGGAGGACGGCGTCGCCTGGATCAGCGTAGGGCAGGATTATTGCTTCGTCGGATGGTATAGCTAGACCATCAACTGCATTGCGTCAAAGGAGACAACAGCAGTGGCGCACGGGCACGGCCAAATCGTGGCATGGGCGACGGCGGCCACGCGTGGTACATTCGGAAGAGAGGGTGCTAGAGGGTATAGCAGTGGCAATAGTGGGTAATTGCTATCAACTTTAAGTAAGGGCAATGGTAGGTAATTACTTTCAACTTTAAGTGAATGACATGGTGGGTAATTTTTAGGTGACAGACCATCAAAATAATATTAGCCATTGGATTATCTTGATCGAATGGTGTAAATTGAATTGAAGATAAAAGAGAAAAACTCTATCTTTTATAAGGTACTATAATTCAGAAAGTGCTGGCCTGCAGTCCTGCTCGTAAACAGTGGGGCTTCCACTGCTAGTCACCGAAGCGCACAAACGGCAACACGTGTTGTCGTGTTCATAATTGCTCAGTGCATGCAGCGTAGCATATATAGTGGGTGTACGTGCGTACGTATAACTGCCTAAAGCCTAGGCAGGATATAGTGACATGTTTCACGTCTGTTGGCATCGAATTCGTCCATGCCTTTGCCTTGTCCCTCACGAGTAATTATTCCTGCCACCACCAATAATAGCATATCTCAAAGGCGCCAATTATGTATGATCGATCCATCTCGTACTAATTCACGATTCGTGCACGTACCATGTCATGATCAGCAAGCCACCTCCAACAAATGTCACAAGGGATTCACATCGTATGTGGGCGATATGTCGGAACCATGTGTTTCAGGAAAACTGAAAAGGTTTTAAGAAGAACAATTCTGATGGAAGAATTAGCTAGCATCCGTGTCATGTCAATCGTCTTTTGTGGTTTTCTGTTTCAGTGATCTGATGGAAAACTGAAAACTAATTTAGTGCGGTCGGGGATAATATATGCGTCTGTCTACGATCACTAAGTTGGAATATCTTATCATCCATATGTCATTGATACATGACCTCGGACCCGACATGGCATCTTCACATCGGAAGGCATTAACCAATTTACTATTATTTGCGATGGTGCTGTGCTAATTATCTCTTTTGTAAGTAATAAATTAATTAAGTCAATATGTACTTCTTTTAACATATTAAGCAAGTGCCTCAGACAATATTGTTAATACCTCCTTGTACTAGTCATGTCTCAAGTTAAATTTTTCATGAGGGCACCTATTTCATTATCTTAAAAAGAACTAGGTATTTATTTTCTGACGTGGCTAAATATCCATGTAGTTATAAGAACCGAATTGGCTCAGCTTTTGCCCTCTTATATTGATAGGCCTAAATGATGATTGACATGACACGGTCGGATGCAGCTTAACCTTCAGTACATACATGAACCGTGGCGGATCCAGGAAATTAATTAATAGAGATAAAGGGGGTTAACTGATGGACACAATACGGACGATATTGATATTGATGAAAGAGACCAAACTTTACTAATACCAACATAATCTCTTAAAATCCAAAGGGCAACACGAGTAGTATACTCGAGATGGGCTAAATATTCTCCTGTACTGGATTGTGTCGCGATCAGTTTTCCTGCCCAACGGCAGGAAGACTCAAACATTTCAGCTACATTCCGTCACGCCTCTGTCTGCCTTATGCTTACGAACAAATGTCAAATCTTTCAGCAAAAATTTATACCTTATCTGTTCGTAAATAGTTGTATTTTAGATTCTGACGCGTGCAGTTACCGAGATATATTTTTGACTATTACTTTTCACATGTGTCGTTAGCAAAAAATTATAAAAATTATTTTATAATATTTTTCACGATAAATCTAATGATACTACTTTGACCTCATATTCTTTACCTACTAATATTAAAGTTTTAAAAAATTAACTACACTCTTATTAAATGTCATCTATCTCTATATAAATTTTTTAAAATATCACATATTTCTAAACAGAGGTAGTACTTTGTAATTGAGAAGTAGCAGGTGGCCCAACTAACTAGGCCTTTATAACGAAAAGACACGAGATCTGCTCCCTTCACAAGTTTGTGTAAAGGGTGACTACATCCATTTTGGCTCATATCAATTCTGTTATTTTTATTGGGAGGGTATTTGTTGGGATTTTTCTCTAAGTTTATCTCAATTTAGAAGTACATGTCCATAAAAGTGCGGAATGTTCTGCATTAAATATTAGTACTTCATTTTATTGTCAATTACATGTTCTACCGGACATACGTGGCATTTTAGACCTATACCTGTAGGCTGTGAGGTGGAATGTTGCCTCGACGCGCCCGCTTGGAGCGCGTGCCAAATCGCCTGGGCTCACGTGACAGGAAAATTAGGGTGGCCTATTGAGCAAGCTCGCCGCGAAGCACTGTTCTAGTACTTAGAAATATAAAACCTATTTTAATTATTTAAGATAAAGTTTTAACTAATAATTAATTTATTAATATATAATTTATGTGACATATAATTGATATTATTATATTTATATTAAAAAATAATTACTTATGATTATGATTTTGTATCATATAAATCACATATTTATAGAGTAATTATTGGTCAAAGTTTAATCTTAACCAATTAAAATACGCATTATATTTATGGACAGATGGAGTATTTACAAGCGCTGGACATTACAATTCTTTTTTTCAAGACAAAACTATTATTCTGTCAAGCAGAGCCTTAGATTAAATAGAAAAATATCATCCTGGTCCGGCTTTTGTTAACGAGACAGGCATGCATGTGTGCTAGCTAAACGAAGGACGTCAGCTAAAACACCAGCGGATTCTGTACATCATGTCAAATATAGAAGTTGATGCGCGAAAACATAGAGGATGTTACAGTCTTACAGATGATGATCCAAGATGTGGGTGATGTATTTGGACGTTGCTGTAGAGTATGGAATGAAGGATTATGTTGATAAGAAACGGTTAGAAACTTGGGCTAAACAAGGTGGTGGATATATGTCATTTTCGACCAGATTACCAGACATCAGGCATGTATAAAATGTCTTAACTTCTTTGTTATACTTTATAAACAAGGCCCTGTGTAGGTACTTTTTTCTAGGGTAGTGATTCCTCCAGAATTCTTTTATTCCCAAGGTGATAGAAAACCACAATTTTAAAAGATCGGCCCAAAGACAGAAAAGAACAAGTAATATATTTTTTTTATAACAAAAGAATGAACCATAATTGAGAATTGCAATTTTACAACCATCCACATTGGAAGCCCATGGAGGGTTTTTCATGTAGACGCTCCTATAATATTCACGTCGAAGGAGGGACGTCATCGGCAATAGATGACACAAGGTGAATTCTCCGGCTTCGTCTTCCTCCAGATAAGGTGCACGTTGTCTTCCTCCCTACATGTAAGCTATGAGTAACCCTACATCAATGGTATGCGCCGGCCTCTACCAAATGCCATCTCTCACGTCGTCGCACCTCCACCATCAGCAGACAATTCTCGGGCTGCTACCAACCGTGCTTAGCTTTTTGTTCCCTTTTTTTGCAATGGTCCCTAACCATACTTATTTCCAATTTGTTATTTTCCAGTTGCATTTTTTCATGTTTTTCTTTTTACAAACATTGAATTTCAAGAAAAATTATAGTGTTTTAAGTTGACATTTATCCTTTCCACGGTTCTGAATTTTTAATTTGATGATAGCATGCTCTAGAAAGAGGTCAGAAAGAAGAAGGGGACAGCAAGTGGTGCCAGTTGGCACAAATGCGGAAATACCAGGTGATCTTACCTATCCGTGAGGGTGCTCGCTCTAGACAGTCCCGAACAAAGTATCCATTTTTATCATTTTTGAGTAAAATACATTTAGGGTCACTGAACTTGTTCGTCTTACTCACTTTAGTTGTTGTATTTAGAGTGTAAATTGCAGTCATTAAAGTTGTTCTAGGGGTCCAATACGATCAACAGCTCGCTTTTCTCTACACATTTACTATTGTATGTCTTGGGTCAACATTCACATGGTCAACATGACCATGTGGCCCACTTTTCAAAACAGAGACAAAAGAGTGGAGGGGAATCAGCCATGGCAAGCTTGCTAGTGGTTTGATTGCCTACGGCAGCAGGTGATGGCACAAATGGGTCAAAGGCATCGAGACGATGTCGTACATGAGTCTGCGCGGTCATGTTGACCCAAGATAAATATGGTAGTAAATATATGGAGGAAATGAGCTAGTGATTTTATGGATCCCTTAACGACCTTAATGGTCGTAATTTAAATTTTTCTGAATTTAGTGACCAAATTAAGTAAGGACTATGAGTATACTTTAATCTTTATTATTATTATTTTTTTCGGCTCAGGCTGGAAACTTAGAGCCGAGCTAGGTCCCACGTCGGTTTTGGCCCAACCTGAACGCAGAAAAATCAGGCCGGGCCAAGCAGCCCATGAGGGTGAACCGAAGTCCCCTCATGTGCGAGCCAGTGAGAGTAATGCCAACGCGATGACACCCGCATGCGGCACTCCATGGACAGCCGGACCAGAGGATTCGTCATCAACACTATCTGACGGCGTGGGGCCGCCGTGTCTACCGCGTGACGTCAGTTCAAAAGTGAGGGCCAGCCGGGGCGGAGCGGAGGCGCCGGTGGAAAAAAGAGGCGCGGGGCCGACAAAAGCACAAAGAACCAAAGACGTACACAAATCAAGAGAGAGAAAACAAACAAACTTAGAACGAAAGAGAGGTAGCTAGCTAGAATACTCTCTCTCTCTCTCTAGTTCTCAGTCTCTCCGTCTCTTGAACGGGATCGTCTCCAGACACAATGAATATTAAGCACCACATCATGTACGGACTAGACCTTCAAAACAAATAATTGAATGTGTGTGCTTCTGCTTCATGTGGGTGCCTTTTGAGAGAGAGAGAGAGAAGGGAACGCTCTTCATCTGACCTGGTACACGGAGAATTTTCAATTTTTAAACCATTCCATGCATCTCGTACTAGTACTAGATTTAGTTCTGACTGCCTGTCGGCCAAAATCTCGATTCCCACTTCATTTTTTTTCTATCAGGACAGATTTACTCATTTGCAGTACAGTGTACAAGCTCTCACTGTTGCATATATGGTATTAGTACTATTGTACGTACGTGTGGGGTTATTGGCTTACAGTCCATGCCCAGAATTCCCTCGAACAAACCTATATTTTGCTCAGACCATTTTGGAGAATATGGATACATCTCCACAGAAAGAACAACGGAACAGCTGGAAGGGCATTTGCATGTTTGATACTATATATATATATATATATGTGTGCGTTATTGTGGCTGCTTGGCCGAAATATAATCACATTCTCAACTCGTTGCATGTGCCCCTACAAATTATTGCACACAATATGCAGCTCGGAGGTAATAAAGTAGTGATTCTGTCAAATAGAGGTAGCAAGTGTATGGTAGATTAGTCATCCCTGGTGTTATAGAGAACACAGAAAAATTCATGAACTACCTTTCCGAGTCGAGCACTTGTGAATCTCATGTATAACTGCAATGCCAGATATATGATTTTTTTAAAATAATAAATATAAATATGTTTCTTGGCTAGAAAATATATAAGAGCACATAATTTTTTTGAAAAGAATAGAGTAGCCTGCCTTTCAGATAAAAAAATGTATATCTTATGTAAATTAATACTTCATAAAATTTAAATAGCTGAACGAAAATTTCAACTACACTTATTTTCTTTGGAAAATATGTATGTTAAAACTTCATGTACAAGAAGTTCTAACTCCATGCATATTTATGCATGTAAGCTCTAAATCAGATATCCAGATATGCACATAATATTTAGGAAAGCACTATTGTTTAGTCATTACAATAACTACTCCAAGTATAAGTACAAAAATGATCAATACAAGACATATCATACCGGCAACCAGAACGAGAAAAGGAAGGCGATGAGATCAATAGAAAACAAAAAACAGAAGGAAACCGAAAGGAAAAGACGAGAGGGACGGCATTGCGCTTGGAAAAGAAGTAAGATGACAACAGAAGCAATTATATCGATTCGAGAAAGCTTATGTTATTACTGATATATATCGTATCGATACCGACATGTGATGTGCAACTTTTCGTGTGCGTTTATATCTCTTTCTGTTCATATATGCACACCAAATCATATCGTTAAATCATAAACCTATTGTTAAATGTACTGCTCGTTGTCTGTGAAGACAAAGAAAAAACTCTTAATCTTTTCCCTGTTGCAAGGACATCACAACTACTGTCATATATAAAATTGAGGCCCCAACAGCCACTGTTCAAAAATATGTACGTCCCTTTCTGAAGAGAGAGTGCCATTTGAGATTGAAATGGTGATGAATGGGACCAAGAAAATGGAGGGAAAACTAAAGGAATACAATAATGGGTAAGATTATGGCACCAACGATGATCAATTGCTAATCAGCAGGACCCATAGGGCTAAACATTCATATCAATGTGGCCCTATTGCACTCAAATCAACAAAGAGTGAACCTTGAGCAGTCCATTCATTTTTGTTTTATATTAGAGAAGATGAAAAAAAATATTAGAGAAGATGGAGCAACGTACGGAAGTTGTTTTTATCTTGTTCACGTTAATTAATGTATTTTGTTTATGTACTCGATCGTGAATGATCCTACGAATCCCTTAGACCTCTTCTCTCTTATATATACCAACAAATAATAACAGCAGAAATTATAACAACAAACAACTAAGAATTATGATGGTGCAGGATTAGAATTTGGAAGCGAGGGAGTAATCAAAAGGGTAAATTAATGATCTACACTTATCACGAGCTCGGCGCTGATCCTTCTGCAGCTGCTTCCTTCCCTCTCGTCGTCGTCGTAGCGGCGCCGGTGATGCTACTCCTAGGCTGAGGAGTAGGAGGAGACGCCGGCGTGGCCTGCTGCTGCTCTGGAGACTGCGACGGCTCGTCGTCCTCCTCCTCGCCGCCTCCTGATGTCCCTGTGGCCTCCGCGGTGACGACGGGGGGCGGGGCCGCTGGGGCGGTCGTGCTCCCGCGCTTGCGCTTCTTCTTCTCGTAGGGGATCCCGCGCGCCTTGGCCTGAGCCTCCCGCACCTCCCGCAGGTAGATGCGCACGGCGCGCGCGGCGAAGGGGTTGGACTCGGGGCGGCCGCCGGACTCCTCGTATGCGGCGCGGAGGCGGCCGATGAGCGCGTCGAGGCTACCCCAGGCCTGCCGGAGCGGGCAGTCGCACTGCGCCGGCGGGTTCGGCTGGCCGAAGTAGGCGCAGCCGTCGGCGTGGACCCTGGTCTTGCCGAACTGGTCCAGGTACTTGAGGAACTCGATGACGTGCGCGCCGCTGCACCGCTGCAGCGTCAGCGGCGGCTTGTGGTTGCGCAGGTACTGCAGGAACGTGTTCCAGTCGCGACGCTTCTGCGACTCGTACCGGCTCAGCCCGGCCGGCACAGGCGCAGGCGGCGGCGGCGGGGGCTGCTGCGACAGCGGCTGCGGCTGCAGCTGCAGGTGCTCCTGCACTGCTCCTTGGTCCCCGGTCCCTCCTCCCTCTTGCGGCGGCTTCGCTTCTTGCTGCTGTTCTTCTGCTTTCTCTACGGAGAGTGAGGATGACGACGGTCCAACCTCCTCCGGCGTGCTCGTTCCCCCGGCTCGAGGAGCGTCGGGGGCAGGCTCCATGTTCGGCACCTCTCCTGCTCTGTCGCTCTCCAACCTCCTGCTGCCTTCTTGTTTGTCGGCAGGAGAGAGAGAGAGAGAGTAGCTAGTGAGGTAGCTGGAGAGAGAAGGGAATGGAATGGGTTCAGGGGGGAGGTAGAAGAAGACTTGTTGGCAGTGTGGCATCCTTTGCGGCTTTTGTCTTTGGTTGCGTTAATAGCGTCTCCACTACACAATGTCGAGGCGAGCTATTATGATTTCTTTATTTAATCATGGTTCTTAGTGTTAGGCATAAGTACACCGTCCTAATTGTTCCTCTTGTTCGTATATATTTTCTATTTCTTCCCTTTATGTGTATCTTTGAATATAAGCACCAGTCCATGTACGTAGCATGTGGTTATATTTTTTAGTACTCTTGAAATCTGTATTATGTTGATGAAACCGGTATGGTCATCCTCTTTTTCAAAAGAAAAAAAAAGTACCATCACTGTTGTTTTTAGGGGAAACTGAACTTATTTTCTCTGAAATTCCTGTAAAATTTCGGTGACATTACTGCTACCTAGTAGACACTGTTTTTTGTTGCGTACGCATGCCTTTGTTTGATTTTCTTGCTATTTTTGTTCCTTCTATATCTATTTTTTTCTTTTTCTTTGGATTTATTGTTGAAGTCGATAAGAGTGACCTCGCATGCTAGGGTGAGGTGGGAACCCCTGGATGATCATGCCAGCTTAAAGATATATGGCGTGATATTGGGCGTATAGCGTCATCAAAGGTTATGTGATGATGTATAATATATTTGTAGTTTTGGTTATTCCATTGTAAAATAGCGATTTGTTGGTGTGATCGAGCTTATGAAGCAAAGGTTATTATAATAACGTATTCTGGACTTGTTTTTGCAGTCACATGTATAAGCTCTTTTAGTGAGGAAAAGGATGGACAACAAAATTTTACCATATTTGGTTCATAGATATCACATTTTTCTAAAATTTTGTAGAATAAATTATCAACACATTCATAACATTACTTTCATGGACAAGTAAAATATTTAATAAGCTGTATCCCTCTGGCCTAAAAAGTAAAATATTGTTTGCCACGTTGCATTCACATTGCCAAGGTGTAATTTAGGATTGGTGAATAGTTATTGGAACAAATAATTCTTAATTCATTCGCAATACTGGACTAAACCTTTGCCTTTTCTAAAGGAGACTGAAATGTCTTCTATGCTCCTGAAATGCGCAAAGTAATGATGGCCAAGTTTAAACACATTAACACAAAATGGCCCACACGCTTCTGATTCCCTAGGATGTCGAGGCCAGTGGCAATCAACAATGCGAACCTGCTAATGATTCCTAAGTTCAACTTTAGGTATGTTAATCGTTAATTCATACACTTGCACAGTCAGTCATTAATATAAAATGTACTGGTCTACATCATGCTATTATAAGTGTAGGATGTATGTGTTTGAATGTCTACAATTTGTGAGTACGTGTTTCCATTAATTGATAATTTTCTTTTGACTTAAGCCCTTATAACTCGCCTGCCGCCAGATAGATGGTCGTATATATGTTCTTTTTTCTCTAGTTGAAGTGAAAATGTTTCTTAGAGTTTGTTATTATTACAGATATAGTAAATAGATACATAGATACATAGTCGAAGAAGACCGATAAGGAAAAATGATCAACTATCCTTAAATACCACAAATTCTTCAATGTTGAGAAAGTAGAGAGGAATATATAGGGAGTAGACCTCATTTGGAGCGTAGGATAGGAGAGACATAGAAATAGAAAAATCACAGCAATTGGATATCATGTCTCGTGAATTCCTACAGAAATAAAAAGTATAAGAATTCTACAACATAGTTGTTTTTATGCTCTACGAAAATTTTGCAGAAAAATGTATCTTGATTAGAGAGAAAAGAGGAGAGATAAAGAGACATGATGCATTGGACTTCTCAAAGAAAATAAAAACATAAGGTTTGGATGGATGTTTGGGATCCTCTAAAAAATGGAGGAAATGAAGGATTCCTATAGAAATTATGAAAGTCAACCCTACAATCCAAAGGGTCTCATAGGAAAAGTTTCAATAGGATTTTAATCCTATAAAACTCCTACAAAATATACAAATGAGCCCTAAATATAAATTAAACATTGGAAAATATATGAAATTCTTGTGCTCTAAACGAGCCCTTTGAACATACCTCATTACAAACCATCTACCATGATAAGGTTTTACTTTTGAGGATATGATCAACCATAATTAGAAACTTTTTTAGACCACATGAATTAGAAAATATAGGAATAGAAAAAAACACAGGAGCGAGATGTCATGTATTAGGGATTCTTACAAGATCTCAAAACACAAAATTTTAGAAGTGATGCCTTTGGATGGTTCACAGAAAATAAACACAAGAATTTTGAAGGAATGAAAAGAGACAGAGATAGGAGAGATAGAGAGATTGCATTTGACTTTTTAAAAGTTTGAGCTCATGTCGGTTTTCTAATGGAATCGAGGATATAGGATTGCATTCCATAGGAGTTTGAGAAATCCAATCCTATGATAAGAAGTCTTTATAGAATTTTTTTCTAAAGATTAAAACCCTTTAAAATTTCTATAAAAATCTCACCATCCAAAGAGTTCTTTGGATTGGAATCCCTTCTGCTTGCACCAGGCTACGTGGCCGGCTCTTATCACCCGTGCATACGCATTTCCAAATCCAGCAAGGCTATCTCTACACACCACGTAGAATCATGTGTTTGACTTCTGTAAGAAATGACTCTCCTTCAGTCAAAACAAGAACACCACATATACTTTTACTTGGTTTATGTAGCTACCATCTATATCTTTTGTTGTTAAGTTCATTTTGCTATATCCCTCACAAAAAAAGTTTCTTTCGCTGTATAAAGAATATTTTTAAAAAAGGTAAATAATTTTAGAGTGCATTGGCAGTTAATTCTTGAGAATTATTGCTCGGGACAATTAGTTCAACAATATTAATCAAGCTACTAACAATAAAAGATGGCATCGATCATGTCTACTACCTTAATATAGAACCGACAACGTGTTGCAGAAAGTGATTAGGTGCTGGCTTTTCTTTGTACCAAAAATGCGAAGGGAGGGGAAAAGATTCGCTTGAAGATGACCTACGAACCGATCGAATGTGTTCTTGCCACACTAGCTCGCTGGCGTCGCTCTTTTGGTAGACTACGACACGTTACACGAGATAGATTCTATGAGCTGGCGATGCAAAATTTCCTGAAGGGTCTGTTAGATACGGATGGTCGGGCGTAATGCCGCTCTCTCCTTCCCTCTCTAGACTTCTCCGCTTCCTTCTCTCCTTGTCTTCTCCGACGCCGTCTTCGCCCCACCCATCCATCCCCGGGCTCTAGCTTCCGCTTTGCTTCCCCTCCTCCTCCCATAGCCATGGCTTCCTCACATCCGCCTAATCCGCACTCCCAGCCTCCTCCCCAGGACCCAAATCTCAACCTAGTTGAATCCGCTGCTCATCGAATCTAGGCTTCCTTGCCCAAGAACTCACCACAAGAGATTCGAGTTTCTTCCCCGTTGCAAAATCAAGATCCTCAACTCCAAATAACAGGGGAGCTTTTGGCTCAAGTTTCTCTTAGACGAGATCAACCAATCAGTTGTGTAGAGCAAAACAAGGCCCAAGATGAGCCAATGGCAGAAGAAGAACATCAAGAGATTGGAAAATGCAAGATGCCCAACACAAAAATAATACTCAAATTGGTCCATTGATTTGAGAATTTTAGAGCTTCATGAAGATGGAGCAGAGCAGGTTGTAGACCAACATCTAGGAAAACAAGGTATGCAGGGTTTGGAAGAACTTGATATCACTAAGATAATGCAAAGTTTGCATTTAGTTGCTCCTGGAGAAATTGAAGTTCAATACCAAGGTGATGCAATACCTGACCTAGAGGAGACCACGCCGTACAAGCTTCTGCTGAAGGTTGCGAGCACCGCAGGCACACCCCGTAACATTCCTCTTCAAACTCTTGAAAGATCATCTAGGCCCTAATATGGTTTTGATGGTTAATGGCAACCTAAACTGGAATCTAATGTTTACATTGAGTGTAAGCAGAATTTACAGGTTCCATGAAGAAGGGTTATCCAGAGAAGGATGGCCACCAAAAAGAGTACAAGGTGGTTTCAAGGACAAAGAGATGGCTGTGCTAGGCAGTGGTGTCACAGCTGAGAAGAAGCCGGTGCTGTGCAGGGAGATGCAAGCAAGGTGATGGTGGCTTGATGCGTCAAGGGCCGTGATTTCAGTTGGTGGCAGGTAAAGCCTAGATTTGCTAGTTTCTTTGAGTCCATAGGAATCTCCCGTACTATCAAGAGGGATGAAACAGTAGCAGTTGTCTAAGGGAACCTTGCTCATTGCTCAGAGTGTTGGTCAAGGGGATTGGTGCTTTGAGGCCAATTGCCCTGTGTCAATAGCTTTGCACAAAAGTATGTAGCTGTTTTGTGTTAGTGCTCTGCAGTACTAACAAGTGAAAACCCTAGAGCTTTAGGCACCTGTGTGACACAGCTGTGTCACAGGTGGTCTTCCGCTCTATGACTCAGGTACATCTCTGTACCAGGGGAGAGCTTGAAAATGCTAAGGTATCTGCACTGCGATGGGCGGTCTGCTGAGTCAGAAGTCTGTCGGAGGTTCTCTCCTTATAGGTATTAGAGTCTGAAGTATGCTGAGGGCATGTCATGTGCCAGGACCGGGCTGAGTAGTGCGGCTATCAGCTAAGGGTTCACCTGTGTGTGCCGCCGGTGACACAGGTGTCGGTCTGCCTGAGCCGGGTACAGTTGGGTGTAGTGTGTAGCTGTGTCACCGGTGGCGGACACCGGTGGGTCACTTAATCCTACGTGGCAACAGGGTAACGGTCAGGTGCCTGAGGACCCTACAGAATCTAGTCCTACAAGATAACCTTCAGTATAGGCAGTGGGCAGAAAACATTGTAGCTGCAAATTTGGGGCCAAATTCTGAAGGTCAGCAGCACTAGGGCGTGCATCCTGCTCACCTGGATGAAGAGTTGAAACTGGGTCTGGATACAAATGATAATGTTATTGAAATCCACAACGAAGCTACATGTGCAAATCTCAGTGCAAGCAAGACATATTTGGATAATGCTACAGATCATATGGAAGGTGTTGAAGCTAGTGTTCCACAGACGCAAGATGAGGCAGCAGCGCTAGCCTTGAAGGCTTCACGGGCGCCATGAGTATAATCTCATGGAACTGTCGAGGAGTTGGCAAGAGCCTCAACAGCCCAAAAATGGTTTATCTTGCTAGGTTGCTGTCCTCTACTCAGGCCAGGGTAACTTTCATCTCTGAAACTAAAACTGCTAAATATAAAGATGTAGACTTAATTAATAGGTTTCCTGTTGCTGGTAGCTTTGTAGTGCCTTCTTCTGGTCACTCAGGAGTCCTCTGGCTCTTATGGGAGGGTGACATTGACCTTACTATTTGCCAGTCTACTAGTAGTCTTATCCTAGCTTCTGTTGTAAATAGGACCACTAGTGAATCTTTTTCTTTGGTGTGTATGTATGGAGATCCCTATCATATTAACACTGCTACTATGTGGAATGATGTTTCCAATTTTATAAATGAAAATCCTGGGAAACCTCTTTTATGTATGGGGGATCTTAATGATCTGATGTATCCTATGGATAAAAGCTCTAGTAATGTAAATTATAGTCATCTAAATGCTTTCTGTTCCATGCTTAAGCAATGTGGTTTAATAGATCTGGGCTACAATGGTCCGGCCTACACTTGGACGAATAAAAGGTAGTCTTCTAAACCTATTTATGAAAGAATTGACAGAGTCTTGGCCAATGCAGAATGGTGCAGCATATTTCCTAATACAAATGTTTACAACTTACCCATAATGTTAAGTGATCATGCTCCTATTCTAGCCATATTACATTTCAAGGCAAAGAAACCCTCTTATCATTTCAAATTCGAGAATTGGCGGCTAATGGAAAATGATTTTCAGGAAGTAGCCCAAAAGGTTTGGAATAATTCAAAGAATCAGAATTTAAAAGTTAGAACAAGACATATGGCAGGAACTCTTAAAGTATGGAGCAAGAAAAAAAAGCCTCTCCAAGATCAGCTTCAAGAAATAGAACATAAGATTGAGGAAATTCAAAAGGTTCACCCTAATGCACAAGACCATGTGCAGGAAGACCAATCAGGGGGAACTTAATTATGATCCTGAAAAAATTGCAAACAACTTTGTGGATTACTTTCAAAACCTTTTCTCTACTAAAAACCATAATCGCCAAGATCTTCATCTAAGTGAACAGGTGGAAACTATTCAAGATGAGTTTACTAACTCTATTCCGCAAAAGGATGAAATATGAAAGATATTGAATGAGATGAGAAGAGATGCTTCGCCCGGACCAGATGGTCTTAATGTAAGTTTCTATAAAGCTGCGTGGTCTTGGATTGGTGGTGATGTTGTGACCATAGTTCAAAATTTCTATAAATATAGTACACTTCCTCAAGATATTAATGAAACTTGTATTGCCTTAATCCCAAAAAAGGTTTCTTCTACCAACCTTCAAGACTTTAGGCCTATAAGCCTCTACAATGTCATTTATAAAATCATTTCTAAGTCTTTAGCCAATAGAATCAAGAGTCATCTTCTGAAGATAATAGTGGATACTCAACAGGCTTTTATTTCTGGTCGTCACATCTCTAATAACGTTATTCTAGGACAAGAATTAGTCACTCTTTTAGTCTATCTTCCTGAAAGCCTTTGATCGTCTAGATTGGGATTTTATTTTGCATGCTCTCCGCAAACAAAGTTTCAATGATCACTTTATAAATCTGGTGCGTATTTGTATCTCTACTCCTAGTTTTTCTGTGGTTATTAATGGTCAGACTCATGGTAAGTTCAGAGGTCAAAGAGGTATTAGACAAGGTTGCCCTCTCTCGCCTTACCTCTTTGTTATTAGCATAAATGAATTAGCTCTCCTCCTTCAAGAAAGCCTTGACCACACCCATCTGAAAGGCATCACTTTAGGGCCTAACAACCCTCCTATCCAGTCTATCATGTTTGCGGATGATCTGATTGTGTGTGGTCAAGCTGACAGACAGGATGTTGTTGTCATATGGAATGCGCTTCAACACTTCTTCAGACTTTCAGGTCAGATGCCAAATTGAGGGAAATCTTCTATCTTTTTCAGTAAGAACACTTTAGATCATCAAAGACAAGAAATTATAAATTTTTTCCCTGTCAAGACCATGGACGCTACCTCGGTTCATTTAGGCCATCCTCTAATTCTTCCTGCTAAAAATAGAACCAATGCTTATAGCTTTGTGATAGAAAAATTTAAGGCTAAATTAACTTGTTACAAGGCTAATAAGCTCTCTCATGCAGGCATATTAACTCTTATTAAATCTGTTTTTTTCCTCTCTGCCAGTTTATTATATGTCAAACATTCTGTTCTCCAAAAAGCTATTGACCAAAATGACAGCTGTTATAAGAGATTTTTGGTGGACTGGAGTGCATAAAGATTCGAAAACAAAACCTTTATATTTAAAATCCTGGGTTGAAATTTGCAAACCTAAAAGGGAGGGTGGTCTAGGTGTGAGAGATCTTCAAGCTGTCAACAAGGCTCTCCTAACGACTGGAGCTCGGAGAATTATTTCCAACCCTCAAGATACCACCTCATGTGTCCTTCGAGCCAAATATTTTGCAAGTACAACATTCTGGAGAGCTAAGGAATATATTCCCAAATCTGCCTTTTGGACCTCAATTCTCAAGGTAAGGTCAGCATTACTTAACTCCACCATGCTCCAAATTTCTAAAGGTAACTCTAATATTTGGAACACCGCTTGGTGCCCGTTTTGGGAACAAATTCACAACAACCTTATTATTCAACAAGAAGGGTTTTTTTATCCGCATAACATCAATGACCTCTGGCTACCTAATACTGAAATCTGGAATCTGGAACTTTTAACTAAGCTCTTTGGCCACCAAAATGCCCAAGTTGTTGCTCAAATTCCTATTCATTGCTTAGATGATTATGATACTCTTATATGGAAGCATTCTTCTTCAGGAAAATGTACTTCGAAAAGTGCTTATCAATGTTTTAGGCCTTTTGCTATTGATGTTAGCTCTTCTTTTAATGCTTCTTATACTGTTGAGATCAAACAGATTCTGGATAATACTTGGAAAAACAGGAACTTACCTCCTAGGGTACAGATTTTCGCTTGGAGACTTCTTAGGAATGCGATCCCAACAGGAGCTAGAGCTTCTCGAAGATCTTCCCACATCTCTTCCTTATGCAAAAGATGCAGGCAGACCGAAGATGATTTCCACCTATTTTTCTCTTGTGATTTTGTCAGGGTCGTTTGGTTTGCTTCCCCTTTCGGTCTTCGGCTGGAAGGCATCACTGCTCAAGGGATTCACAAGATCCCGGATGTATTGAACTTCATTTTGCAGGTTCACAAGGAGCAAGCTTCGGTGGCAATGCTGTTTCTCTTGCTCTGGGCAACATGGAAAGCCAGAAATGATCTCCTCTTCAATGGTAAAAATTGGTCACCCATGCAGGTCATACATGCTACCAAGGCACTCTTTCTTGAGAATTAGGAGCTTAAGCATAAAGGGATTGAAGGCCAAGATGAAGCATACAAGATCCAAGTTGTCTCTTCAAATTTGTAGGGGAAGGATAAAAGCTGGGCGAAACATCTTCATGGATGCGGCATGGAGGAAGCCCAGAGATCAAAATTATGTGCTGCAGCAAGGACAACCCAAGGCGGGTTTAGGCATCTTCATCAACATTCTCGGAGAACAACACAGAAGAATGATCTTCATTGCTGCCTCCTCATCTGCATCATCTCCTTTGCAAGCTGAAGCCAAGGTCTTGTTGTTAGCAGCCAACATTGCAAAGAAGATGAATCTTCGGGACGCTAATTTCCTAATGGACAAGCAGACTGTTGCTGAGGCTGCTGCTAGAAGAAACATTGAAGACTACCCTAGACATTGGTCAATAAAAGGAGAATTGCAGAAATTCATTGCTGACACAAATGATGGACAGCACAAGGTCTTCAAAATAGACAGCAAAAAAAATGCCATGGCACATAGGCAGGCGCATGATGGTTACAACCTGTATGATGTTGGTTCATGTCTCTTCACTTGTGCCAGTTATATGCATGATAAGGATGCTTGTCCTACTAAGGCTGTGTTAGCCGATCTAAATGTGCATTCTTGCACATTGATGCATGTTACTTGTCTTTGAGCTTTAATAATATCCTAAGTTTCAAAAAAAAGTTACACGAGATAGACCACTTTGGCGTACGTTTGCAGGAGACTCATCAATTGCATAAACACACCTGACCATTATGGCAGCTCAGCTGGCTTCATGACAGTACGTGCACCTAGTAGTGTCTACACTTCGAGGATTCACTGTACTCTCCGGATAGTGAATTACTACTCTTATGGGAAAATCATCGGCGTCCATTAAATTTTTGGAAGTGGTCTTTTCTTAAGGAAAATCTCTAGCTCGTTGCTACACAGTCCTGAAGTTTATGAAGAAGTCTGAAAAGGAAGAGAAATCACATTTGAGATCCAACAGGACTAACTGAAAACTATACCAGCACACACTTTTGTGTTATGCCGGCGGGAACTGCAGGAACCAATGGTGATTTCTCGCCGGAGTTGATGGTGATGACCGGCGCTGACCTTGAGCTGATGGAAAAGTCGGTGGTAAGGATAACAGTCAGCTCCAACCTAGTAGGGATTTTAGTGGGCGAAAGGCAACAGACCAAGACTGTCAACCGACCGCTGTAGGCGCACACTAGAAGCGTTCCTGAGTGCCTCCCACTTCGGTGATGTGCCATATTGGAAATAGAAGAAGGTATCACCATTGGAAGGGAGCGGTGTGCAACGGGCTAGGCAAAGAAACCAAAGACGTACAGGGAGGGTAGAAATTCAGAATTTGAGATGAGGATCAAAGAGCCAGCCAGAAGGAGATCAACTCCAATATCACAGTGCCACTTGTTACTTTGGGATGGAGCTCATGGAAACTGTGAGGACCAAGGACTGAAGCCGCCGCCATTGATATGCATGATGACAGAGCTCAGCATCAAGGTGGAGGAACCCCCTCTTCACATGTCGTTGCGATGAGATGTCCCTTGTTGCGTCCATTGAGAGGAAGGGCGCCATGTTCTAGATAACCTGTGAGGAAATCCAGTTGTAGCCTGCTAGACTTGGCACCGGTGGTGAAATGCAGGGTGGACGTTGGATCCAAGAAGAAATCACACCAAAGAAAGGGGAAAACTATATACTAGATATATTACCTAATCTACAAAGGAGAGGCTGGCCTCTCCTCCCCTCCCCTCCCGACTCACTGTCGGCAAGCATATTGGTCCATGAGGATCAGAGAGAAGGGTCGGATTTGGGTAAAAGCGGTAAAGTTTTTAGAAGAGGGTAAAAGGGAAGAGAGGTAGCCGAGAGGGCTAGAAAGACTCACTCGACTAAGGCTCTAGCAGTCGCTTTGATTTGATTTTTCTCGAAGTAACTAGGTTGTACATGGTGCAATTCACTAGAGTAAAATTGATCTAATCTAATACATTTTGATGAATTTAACTTTTTTTCTAAAATGTTCAAAATGGAATAGTTTTGGAACTTTACCACATCTAATTCCTCCACCTTGGCACTACGCTCTATGGTGTCGATGGTAGGCGGCTTAGAGCAGAGTTGATAGCACTTTGGGTGTCCCGATCTTCGATGAGAAACGCACGGTCGATTTAGTGGAGACGACTTTGATGATTCGACTACACAGTACAATGATGATGCGCCTTAGCAATTGTTAAACCAACTCCGGTAGGTTATTGATGATGCCGGAAGGTCAACCTAAACATGAGGTTCTAATTCCTACAAGCAATCAAAGAACAAGCAAGAATTGTGAAATAGCAATCTGAATTGTGAATATAGATGAAGTATATTGGTAATGTGGGGTTCCCAAAGCGGTCTTGATCTAGTTATTGGATACAAATAAAAAACAACGTGTGGCTGACATTTTAACTAAACAAAACCCTAGTCTGGCTTAGGCGGTACGTATGACCACTATATATAGGAGAGGGGGTAGTAAGGAAGGGCATCCCTTGAGGTGGAAGACGAGTAGGACTCCTTCCCCCTCTCTGACTTTTACCCTAAATTTCGAAATTAATACATGGACTGGCTCAAATTTAAGTGGTGCAGCGCCTTGGTGTTTTTAACACCCCAAAATATTTCTAAGTCTTGGCTGTCATCATCTTGTATCAAATTGAGCATTACATGTCATCTCTTCATCATTCATCATGGTGGCTTCAAAGTATTGTAGTATCCATTCTTGAGATCAACTTGAGAGCTTCCATACTTGCTACCATCATCATCATGTGCATCTATCATCATCAAGCTTAGACTTTAGTTCCTTAATACAATAAAACAATTTGTTTTAGGCAACATCATATTCAGATGTAAATTATGTAAAATACCTGATAATTAAGTTGTCGTGCACAAGCACTAGTTATTGGTCCTTTTATTTTTGGCATTTGAGGAGTGGTAATTTGAGTAGATGTAGGAACTGTGGATATAACTATAGTAGAATCTTCATTAAGAGCTTATGACACTTGCCCCTGCAACGCCATGAGCTACTGGCTGCGCGAGGGCAAGTCAAGGAGCAGCCCCATAAGATCTAGCGTCGACATATAACACTTTGGTGCTGTCGTGTTTGACGTCGAGGTGGAGAGTCCAGACTTGGTTAAAATCAAAATTAGATCATTTTAGGATGAAAAAGGTCAGAAAACATCAAATACATTAAAATTTACTCTATCCTAACACCATTGGTTCGTCAGGAAAAAAGGCACTACAAAATGAAATTGGATGCCGACGTATATATTTATGTACATATCTAGTTGTCCGCTACCAATCAGTTTAACCAAAAGTTTAAGGATCTCATTTTGCCAACATAATTGGCCGTAGGCCTTAGGAAAATTAACGCAAGTTAAATTGCTCCACTACTACAGAATGGCTCATCCTGGACAGCACATCGCAGACGGTTACTGTAGACCGTCTGGGATAGAAGACATTCCAGACGGGTAGGAAAACGACACCGTCTGTGATGACTTTTGTCCGGAAACCAATGTCTTGGTTGATATATCATCCCAGACGAGTCGTGGCCCACCCGTCTGGAAAACATCATCGCAGACGGTTCTCGGTATCACCCGTCTGCGATGTAACCAGTTATCACAGATGGTTCGAAACCGAACCATCTGCGATAACACATCAGAGACGGTCAGGAAACTAACTGTCTGCGATGTAGCAATACATCGCAGACGGTCTTCTGCTCAGCCGTCTGTTGTGGTGCATTACAGGCGGTTCAAGTGACTAAACCGTCTGGAATGACTTCTCCACCTATATAACAGAACTAGTGCTCCCAGGTCTGTTAGGGTTTCCTAGGTCTGTCGGGCTGGTGGTGGCTGCTGAGGCGATTTTGAGGCAATTTTGGGGGAGGAGAAGAAGATTGCAAGGACATAATTGATTTGGTGTGGCAATAGGTTAGTAGATTTGGTTATTTAGTTAGTTTAATTGCTCTCTAACCCTAGATCTAGTGCAATTGTGTTCTATTAGAAGATAATTTCGGTTTAATAGATGTATAAGCATGGATGGATGGTTTATTAATTTTGGTTTACATGTATATATACGCATGCTTGGATGGCTCTAGCTTGGATGTTTTGCGCATAATTGGACAAGTGAGAGAGAGCGATGAGTTTAATTTCTATTTTAAATCATATAGATAATTAATTAGTCAACATATGTTTATATGTATGTCATAGTGCCAATGGATCGAAGATGGATGTATGATGCGAACCGTGTGAGCCTTGAGTATATCAGTGGCGTGAACGAATTTTTAAGAGCGGCTGAGGATGATATGTCCAGTGGGAAGTCTGTTCATATGTGTTGTCCGTGCTATGACTGCAAGAATGAGAAGATGTTGAAGAACACGGCTCAGTTACAAGATCATTTGATCCGTATGGGATTTGTAGCTGGTTATAGAAATTGGATCCATCATGGCGAACACATGGAGGGAAGCGATGAAGGAATGAGTGGCGAAGAGTTGAATCTGGAGGCTGATGTTGATTCTGAGTCTGATGAAGAGGATGCCGAGATGCGTACCAATGACAACGATCTCGAGCAAATGCTGCGCGATGCTGAAGGTAATGAACTTGGTGGCAGGCAATATGACAAATTTCTGGGTCTAATAGAGGACTCGAATACACAATTGTACTATGGTTGTAAGGCAAAATATACTCGGCTGTCAACTATTCTGGAACTGCTCAAATTGAAGGCAAGCGTAGGTTGGTCTGATAAGAGCTTTACTGCACTTTTACAACTCTTGGCAGACATGCTTCCCGACGGGAACGAGAATCTACATGTATGTCCGGTTTGTAAGACTTCCCGATACAAGAAGCGCAACAATACTACAGACAATGACATCGAGGGCAATGAGGAGACGAACGGCATTCTGGCCAAGGTTGTATGGTATCTTTCTATCATTCCTCGCCTGAAGTGTCTATTTGCAAATCCTGAACATGCAAAGAAAATCCGGTGGCACGCGGAGGTGCGTAAAGTTGATGATTTGATTAGACACCCAGCGGACTCCATCCAGTGGAGAAACATCGACAGGAAGTTTCCAAATTTTGATGCAGATTTTAGAAATGTACGGTTCGGGATCAGTACAGATGGAATAAATCACTTTGGTAATATGAGCAGTTGTCATAGCACTTGGCCTATGGCTCTTTGTATGTACAATCTCCCTCCTTGGTTGTGCATGAAGAGGAAGTACATCATGTTGGCCATGCTCATCGAAGGCCCGAAGCAACCCGAAAATGACATAGATAGGTACCTGTCTTTAATGAAGGAGGATCTCGAAACATTGTGGCACGAAGGCGTGGAGACGTGGGATGCAGACAAGAGAGAGAACTTCACCCTACGAGGATTGCTATTTTGCACCATCAATGACTATCCCGCGTACGGTAACCTATCCGGCCAAAGTACTAAAGGAGCAACAGTCTGTGTTCAATGCATGGAAGATACAGCCAGTTTGTACCTCGAGAAATCGCGTAAAACCGTAAACATGCGGTACTATAGGTTTTTACGTCGAAATCATCCTTACCGCAAGTTGGTTGCCGAGTTCGACGGAACCATCGAAAAAGGATTGGCTCCACCTCATTTAACCGAGAGACAGGTATACGGAATGGTTAAAGACGTTGATGTTGTTCTTGGAAAGGGGCGTAAATTAATGAAGGGTTTGTGGAAAAAGAAATCAATATTTTGGGGTTTGCCTTACTAGAAAGAACTAGATGTTCGCCACTGTATCGACGTCATGCACGTAGAGAAGAATGTGTTTGACAGCCTAATTGGCCTCTTGCTGGATATCCCTGATAAAACAAAGGACGGCGTGAAGGCACGACAAGACTATGTGAAACTGGGCATCAGGCATGAGTTAGCTCCGATAGAAACCGACAAAGACAGAACCTTCCTCCCACCTGCATGTTACACACTCTCTAAAGCCAAGAAATTGAGCTATGCCAGTGCTTGCACGATGTGAAAGTTCCAAGCGGGTACTGCGCCAACATCAAGAAGCTAGTTTTAATGCAGGAATTGAAATTAATTGGCATGAAATCTCATGACTGTCACGTTTTGATGACGCAGATACTTTCTACTGCTATTAGAGGGATTTTGCCTGGTGATGTCCGAGATACAATCACAATGCTATGCCAATTCTTCGACAGAATATCACAGAAGGCGACAAGTATACTTGAACTAGATGCTCTAGAGGCACGGCTGGTGGTTGTCCTATGTCACCTTGAGATGTACTTCCCCCCGTCATTTTTTGATATCATGCCGCACCTCATGATTCACCTAGTTAGAGAGATCAAAATGTGCGGTCCTGTGTTCCTACGAAGCATGTACCCATTTGCTTTAGTGATTGTTACCTGCTGATTATACTTGTATACTACTAATACATTGCTGCTGAGCAAATTGGCTTCTAATTGCCAAAATCAGAGTGCCAGGCCAAGCTGCAAGCATATTGTCTGATTTTGCTGTTCTACATTGCAGCAACGTGTACCATAGTCAGGAAGTATTTGGCATGAACAATTACTGTAACATTCTTGTGATCTTCCTGACTACACGAAGAATGTAAAAAAAAAGGTGAGGGAAGAATGTAATTGGAGTGCTTTGGATCATAATAAGACTGATGTATATAAGTTCTTAAACACATGGGCTATACTAGAAGAACTCAAAACTGAGCTGCAGATGCACGTACAACTCTTTTTGAAACTCCCTGGCTTCTAAGATCAATCTTCTTCTTGTTTTGCATCTGTAGTGTTATTTCTATGTGGTCATATGTGTGCATATATGTGCTCCATAAGCATTACTAAGAACAGCTGCTGTATTTGGTCATTAATTCTGTGATAATTTACTTGTTTAGGCAAAAAGGTTAGGGAAAAGTATTATGATAAGAACAGGTACTACAGTGTATACTTGGTTAGCTAATGTCATTGTCATACTGAGTCTTTAGCCTATTTCTGACATGCTTTTATTTGAGAAAAGCTTGAGAGTTGAGAACATATGCTTATCTTGATCTTAGGTAGATAACTATGCTTGGTATTGAGTTTTAATATACACTACTACAAAGGACCTATGCCTTGCTTTGTTAGTTTACACAGATATGTCGGACGCCAATTCTTCTTCTAATTCCTCGTCGGGGCACTCATCGTTGCCGAACCCTACTTCGGGCAACGATGAACGAAGTACACAAAAAAGAAGTTGGAAGCCGCGAACAATGTCGAAGGCCCCTAGTAGACGTATGGTCATCACGCAAGTATCTACGAAGTCTGGTGTGCCGACGAAACCGGATGACGTAGCGAACAAATTCCGCACATTCTGCGGGATACTTGGGCGGGAGAGAGTGAACATAACCATTGCGAACTGGAAGGATATTACCACCGCAAAGGAGGAGGAGTTAATGGCTGAAGTAAAAAGGTGGTTTGAGATCCCGCCCGAACACGAAGAACGTGTCAAAGCGTCTGCAATGAAGACCATGGGCAAGGCGTGGAGGTCGTTCAAGAACATCCTGACAACAAAGTTCGTACGGACGGGTGAGAGCCCGTTTGAGAAGTACGGCTTCTTGGACGAGCAAGTACACAACAGATTTGTTAAGATGAAGTCCACGCCAGAAGAAGTGGCAAAGAGTGAACGGCAGAGGGCCCTTCAAGCAAGAAACAAGCACCCGCATAGGCTTGGAAACACAGGATATGAAGGTGCATCGGCGAAATGGGAGATGCAGGATCGGTTGGCAATGGAGAAAAATTTACCCCTCCATTTCCCAGCGTGGTCGTTGGCCGCGCCACATCCTGGTGCAGAGCACGTGCCAAGTCAGATTCTCAGAGTGATTCAGCTATATTTCCAAACCCCGCTGATCAGGAAGTGGTCGATCGAATGGTAATATACATGACTATGTACACAATTCTTCGGAACCGTACGAGTATCATTTGTAATGTATCTTGCGCGCGTGATCGTTGCAGGTGCAGATAGCTTCGAAAGGGTCACTAGATGATGATGAAGAAGCACAATCATCTAGGACTAAAGACATGATTATCGTAGCGTTGGGAAACCCGGAGCACCCAGGTCGCACAAGAGGTGTTGGGGTTGCAGTTCCCTGGAGAGAGGGATTCCCTGAGACCGAGGAGCAGTACGAGAGGAGGAAGGCCGCTAAGAGGAGTCGTAGTCAGTCAACAACGACTACGAGCGATGAAGAAGATTTGGAGAGGTGTATTCAGGAGGAAGTCATGAGGCAGGTTGCGGCATTTAAGGAGGAGTTCAAAGCTCAACTTGCACTCGCTAACGTAGATTTGGCGAGCCTCGGAAATATTCGGAGTAGCTGCGCATCCGCCGAAGAACCGGGTGAAACATATCCCTACGACACCATCTCGGTAAGGGCCATTTATAGGGTTTTTACAATAGCAAGTACATAACTTTGGACTTAATCAACAAGGTACATACTCAATAATTTTGTAGGAGATAACTCCGTGCACGTTGTTGGCAAGGGTAGCCGGAGATGTCTCCCTCGATGCTGCATTTGGGATTGCATATCCCAAGGAGGCGGGGACTCTACTGCATGGTCACCCCAAAGCACCAAACTTTCAAAAGGTGCATGTGAACGACGTGGTTGAAGGTTTCAAGGAGCTCCCGCTTGCCATGCCACCAAATGACGAGATCACGGTGCTGCATCAGGCGGTTGGCACCTTTATCCAGTGGCCAAAGAGGGACATCAAATTACTCGTCCGGCCTGCCTCTCAGAGCGCATCACACGCTAAGTCAGCTAGGATACCCGAAGTTAACCCTACCCCGATGGAGCTAGTAGCGGCAACGCAACGGGCTGATAACCCAGCTTCATCTTTGGTCAAGCCGGCAGAGCCAGCACCCGCTACCTCCATAGGGACTAAGGAGGTGCTACAGATGAGACCAGTTCCTTCACCGGTGAAGCACACTTATGCTAAGGGGACTAGCAAAACCGGCAAGGGCTGGAGTCGTAGTAGTGCCCCCAAGACTTCCAAGGGCAGCCAAAAATCGAAGGCACTAGCGATAGTGGAAGAACTTGGGTTTGACCCGGACAGATTTCCCATTTTGCATAGATATATGCACACTGAAGCCAGACTTAACAAAGAACCTATCGGGTTCATTGACCCGGCAAGGGTGACTTGGAGAAATATTAGAGACAACAAAGAGCAAGTTCTGGAGTATGTTAAGCATGCAATATTGTCCCAAAAGGATAAAGAGTACATCGTATTTCCCTTCAATCCAGAGTAAGCGTTGCATCGCATCTAATACTTATAATTTCACTATTATACATATATCACAAAGATGATTCGGTAGTATGTCTATATATATGCAGCTACCATTGGGTTTTGGTCGTACTTGTACCAAAATGGAATAGGGTTATTGATACGGAGGGGCTCCCGATCTTCACGATTTGGACAAGGGGGATAACTAGAAGGGCCTAGATGAAATCCCAAACCAACAACAAAACCCCAACGGGCAAGCCTTTGGAACTAGGACTCAAATCAACTCCTCCTCTCAATGAATGCCTCGATTACCATCCGGGGGCACACGCCGGTCCTCACAATCCAAAGAGATTACAAGGCCTAAGATGGAACTCCCAATCTAGAGGGGTTAACCCTAGATGAGGAGCAAAAGCTCTCTTAAGTTCTTAATATCAAGTCTAAACCTAATTAGGGTTTGAGCACGGGTATTTATAGTCCTAATCCCGTAACCCTTGGGGCTAAGCCAAGTCATTACATGGGCCTCGGCCCGTTACTGTGCGCAGACAGTACGCCCGGACATTCCGGGGTAACTTGCCCGGAATATCCGGCCGTAGGGTCCAGACATTCCGGGGGTAAGTTTTTCGGAATGTCTGGACGTCTTCTTCAGTGGACGTCCGGAGGGTCGGAATCGGCGCTCCGGGCGGGGATCATCCGGAGTCTCTGGGCCTGGGGGCCAGAATGTCCGGGTGTGGAGTCGGAGAGCGCTGTTCTCGGCCACCCTCCCGGAGTATCCGGGATTGGTGCCGGAGTATCCGGGCACCAACCCGAGAGGATCACATTCCGGGTGGGGGACGTCCGGAGACTCCGGCCTCGCCCGGAATGTCCGGATGTGTTGTGGTCTGGAGTATCCGGGCATCCTTGTCCGGAATGTCCGGACATGCTTTCCCGGCAGCAGTCCAAGCCCTTCCTCGCCTTGGCGTCGCTCCAATCAGTCGTTCCTTCCCATCTAAGCAAGCAAAGAGTCGAAGCATCAGGTAGTATACCATTCGAACTTAGATCAAGTGGAAAAGAGTCAAGGAATAGAAACACCTCGTGTTGGATAGTCTTAGCGCGAGCTCTTGTCATTGGACCACGCAAGTTTGGAGATGGGCTTGGTGGATTGGAATGAGCTGTGGTGTCTTCACCCTTGGTGCAGGGGATGTCCGCATCATTCCCCCCTTCTTGAAAAGGAGTCGACCTCGACTCCAAGTCATTGTAGCCATGAAAGGGTGAAAGGTCCACGACGTTGAAGGTGTTGCTCACCGAGTACTTGGCTGGCGGAAGGTCAATCTAGTAGGCGTTGTCGCCGATGCGTTGAAGCACTTGGAAGGGTCCATCGGCGCGGGGCATAAGCTTGGACTTGCGTTCTTCAGGGAAACGCTCCTTGCGAAGGTGAACCCACACAAGGTCACCGGGGTCAAACACCATCTTCTTCTTGCGCGTGTTGACCTTGTTGGTGTGGCGAAGCACTTGTTGCTCGATTGTAGCTCTTGTCGTCTCATGGAGTCTTTTGATGAAAGCGGCGCGTTTGGAAGCATCCATGTGGACGCGCTCGTGTAGTGGTAGTGGAAGAAGATCGAGTGGTGTAGAGGGGTTGAAGCCATACACCACTGCGAATGGGCTCATGCCAGTAGTGGAATGGACGGCTCGATTGTAGGCGAACTCCACATGGGGAATGCACTCTTCCCATTCCTTCAAGTTCTTCTTGATCATGGTGCGGAGGAGAGTTGATAAGGTGCGGTTGACGACCTCGGTTTGCCCATCGGTTTGTGGGTGGCAAGTGGTGGAGAAGAGAAGTTTGACTCCCAGCTTGGCCCACAATGTCTTCCAAAAGTAGCTGAGGAACTTGACATCGCGGTTGGAGACGATGGTCTTGGGCACACCGTGAAGCCTCACAATTTCCCTGAAAAACAGATTTGCAACATGTGAAGCATCGTCGGTCTTGTGGCACGGAATAAAATGTGCCATTTTGGAGAACCTATCCACAACCACAAATACAGAATCCCTTCCCGTTTTGGTCCTAGGCAATCCTAACACAAAGTCCATGCTTATATCCTCCCACGGTGCACTAGGAACAGGAAGCGGAGTATAAAGACCGTGAGGGTTCAGTTTTGACTTAGCTTTGTGGCATGTAATGCATCGTTGGACGAATCTCTCCACATCTCAGTGCATCTTCGCCCAATAGTAGTGGTTGGACAGCATCATGTAGGTCTTGTCCCTCCCAAAGTGTCCCATCAAGCCGCCGCCATGTGATTCCTGCAAAAATAGCAAACGCCCGGACGACTCGGGGATGCATAGTTTGTTAGCTCGAAAGAGGAAACCCTCATGCATATGGTATTTGTCCCAACCCTTTCCTTCTCTACACTTAGCAAAAGGGGAAGCAAACTCAGGGTCATTAGCATATAAATCTTTCAAGCACTCTAAACCCACAACCTTAACTTCAAGTTGATTCAAAAGGGTCATTTTACAGGAAAGAGCATCCGCCACAACATTCTCTTTACCCTTTTTGTATTTGACTACATAAGGGAATGTTTCAATGAATTCGACCCATTTTGCATGCCTACGGTTCAATTTGGCTTGGCCTTTAAGATATTTCAATGACTCATGATCGGAGTGAATAACAAATTCTTTTGGCCAAAGGTAATGTTGCCATACTTCAAGAACTCGAACCAAAGCATACAATTCTTTGTCATAAACCGGGTCATTAAGTTGAGCTCCATTCAATTTCTCACTAAAGTAAGCTACCGGTTTGCCTTCTTGCATGAGTACACCCCCTATACCGATCCCACTAGCATCACATTCTACTTCAAAGGTCTTAGTGAAATCCGGTAAAGCAAGCAAGGGTGCCTCGGTTAAGCGTTTCTTCAATTCTCGAAAAGCATGCTCTTGAGATTGCCCCCACACAAAAGGAACATTCTTCCTAGTTAATTCATTCAAAGGGGAAGCAATGGCACTAAAATCTTTGACAAAGCGACGGTAGAAACTTGCTAGGCCATGAAAGCTACGCACTTGACTCACGTGATAGGGGTAGGCCAATTTTTAATTGCTTCAATTTTAGACTCATCTACCTCTATGCCATGAGTAGAGACAACAAAGCCTAGGAACACAAGCTTTTCCGTACAAAAGGTGCACTTCTCAAGATTAGCAAATAAACGTTCATTCTTAAGCACTAGTAGAACTTGCTTAATGTGAGCAACATGATCATGCAACGTTCTACTATATATGAGAATGTCATCGAAATAGACTACCACAAATTTCCCGATAAATGGGCGCAAGACATGATTCATTAGGCGCATAAAGATGCTAGGGGCATTGGATAAACCAAAAGGCATTACAAGCCACTCATATAAGCCAAATTTAGTTTTAAAAGCAGTTTTCCATTCATCCCCTTCACTCATTCTTATTTGGTGATAGCCACTCTTCAAATCAATTTTAGAGAAAATGGTTGCGCCACTAAGCTCATCAAGCATATTGTCTAAGCGAGGAATAGGATGGCGGTAACGCACAGTGATATTATAGATGGCTCGGCAATCTACGCACATGCGCCAAGATCCGTTCTTTTTGGGGACAAGAATGACAGGAACGGCGCAAGGGCTCAGGCTTTCGCGAACATACCCCTTGTCAAGTAGCTCCTGTACTTGACACTGTATTTCCTTGGTCTCCTCGGGGTTGGCGCGGTAAGGCGGCCGGTTGGGAAGAGGCGCTCCCAGGATGAGGTCGATGCGGTGCTCGATGCCTCGAATGGGTGGGAGGCCCGCCGAGATCTCATCGGGGAAGACGTCCTCAAATTCCTGCAAAACACGAGACATAGCTAGAGGAAGTGGAGGTGAGTCGTTAGCCAAAGCAACTACATCTTTGTACACAAGTACAAAGTGTAGTGTAGGTGGGTCATGCCTCACTCCTCTCATCTCGGATTTGGTGGCTAGCATCACTAAGCTTCTACTCTCTTCCTTGCTCTTTTCTCTCATTTTGGGCTTGTGGCTCTCACTCACCGAATGGTGGAAGTCACTCAAGGTAGTGCTCTCTCGCTCACTCCTATTCTTCTCTTCTTGAAGCCTTGCCAACTTCTGAGCATTGTCGGCGATGATTTGGCTTGGTGTCATAGGTCGCAGCACGAACTCCTTGTGTTGCCACCGGAAGTTATACTCATTGGTATGCCCGTCGTGGCGTGCCGATCGATCATATTGCCATGGGCGGCCCAAGAGGAGGTGGCATACCGTCATTGGCACCACATCACATTCCACGGTGTCTTGGTAGGCTCCAATCTTGAAGGCAACTTGTACCATGTGTTGTATCTTGACGGTGCCACTATCGCTCAACCATTGCACATGGTAAGGACGAGGGTGCTTCTTGTACTTCAAATTGAGCTTGGAGCATAGTTCTTGACTCGCCAAGTTGTGGCAACTCCCGCCATCGATTATTACTTTGATGGTTTTGCCGTCGATTGCGGCCTTGGTTTGGAAGAGATTGCATCGTTGCTCGGGTTCATCTTGAAGTTGGACGGTGAGGATCTTCTTGGTGACGACGAGTGATGGCCCCGACTCGGTCTCGCAATAGATTCGCTCTTGTCCATCTTCATCCTCTCCCTCTTGCTCAAGCCTTGCTACCTCATGGATAGCATCAATCTCGCCTTCGCTTGCCGACTCATATTCGCCCTCTTCAGTGATCAACATAACACATGCATTGGGGCACTCTCTTTGCATATGGCCACGCCCTTGACACTTGAAGCAAACAATGTCGTGGGTCTTGCCCGTTGAAGCCATTGAGGAAGCATTGCTTCTAGCTGGGGCATCCTTTGAAGATGAGGTAGTAGGGCGACTTGCACTTGTCCATTGACGCACGCTTGTACTTCCACCTCCCATGTGACTCTCTGACTTAGTTGAGGTTGGCCTTGGAGCAAACTTAGCACTTGGAGTGGGGCGAGGAGCAACCGCCGGGGCACGCGAAGTGTAAGGAGTGGAACGAGCGGTATATGTTGAACTCTTGGAGTAGCGAGCATCTTCTTGTACTTGGCACTCGGCCTTGATGGCTTGATGCACTAACTCCACAACAGTGTTGTAGGGCTGGTAGTCGGCGATGCGCTTGATTGGATGGTTCAACCCGGCCAAGAAACGGGCCATAGTCTGCTCTTCGGTCTCTTGGACATTAGCTCGGATCAAGGCGGTTTCCATCTCCTTGAAGTATTCTTCTACTGACCGACTGCCTTGCTTGAGGTCCTGGAGCTTCTTGAAGAGATCTCGCTTGTAGTACTTGGGCACAAAGCGGGCCCGCATCTCTCTCTTCATCTCTGTCCAAGACATGACAGGTAGCTCTCCATGCTCGCCTCGTTGATTTTGCACTTGCTCCCACCAAATAAGGGCATACCCATCAAACTCAAGTGAGGCCATAGCAACTTTCTTCTCTTCGGAGTAGTTATGCATCCGGAAGACCTTGTTCACCTTGAGTTCCCATGTGAGGTACTCTTCGGGATCCATTGCATCACCGGAGAACTTGGGCATGGTGAACTTAAGGTTGCCAAACTTTTCTTCCCCATCTCCTGGTAGACCCCGCTGTCGGTGTTCTGTATCCTCATCATGGTGGTTCCGCCTTCGGAACCCTGGGTCTCTATCCGGGTATCTTTGGTGTCTTCAATCATTATGTTGATGAAAGCTTGATCCTCCTTCTGAAGCACTTCCCTCATGTCCCTCACGCCCTTGACGGCTCCTTGCCCGATCATGGTTGTGCGGGCCATAGGTTGGACCCCAGGTCCCTGATGGAGGAAGGGATGCTCGGTGCCTAGCTGTCCTTCGAGCTTGGGCACGCCGTGCCGCCATCTCAGCATCGGTCTCATCAAGAGGATCCTCTTCATCGATCTCTGCTTCTAGGACGTATCCTCAAAGAGCTTGAACAACTTCTTGCACAATGCTTGTCTTCATTGATTCCATTTGCCGGGTCATATCATGCCTCAGATTGTCCACAGTGTCATGAAGGCTCCGTTGGAGGGCCAAATGTTGCCCTCGAGTCACACAATCTTCATTGCCACTCGCTCCGTGTGATCCTTCCCTAGACATGGTTAGCAATGCAACAAAGCTAGTGAATTATGTGGAAATTTGGAGACCTCTCACCTCACTTACCACCGTAGTCCTTGCCTCCTTGGATTGAAGGTCCGGAGGTCCTCGGAGGGTAAAAGCGTTCCTTGAGAGTGGGTTGACAAGTTCCAAGTCCCAAAGCACTAACTCAACAAAGCTTTTAGTGGATCTTGGAAGGATTAGCACAAAACACTAAGCAAAGTGGAGTAATGAGATTTTGCAATGATTAGTAGTAACCCACAATGAAAACAAAGCAATAAGAGTTGATCTCAAGGATATAAACGAAGCACAAGACAACTCACGCGCAAAGATAATGGGATTTGTGCAACCAAGGAAGTGAACTAGTACAAAATGTCCCTAGCGAAAACTATAAGCTCGCCTTGCACAAATGCAAGGAAAGACGCTAGCTCGATTGCAAAAGGTAGGGTTAAAGATTTGCGCACTTGACTACCCTTCCTATCCGGATTCTCCTTCAAGCTTGCATTTCCCTACAAAGGACCATTGGCATTGACTTGTTTCCTTTCCTTTTTTTTTGTTTTTTTTTCCTCTCTTTTCTTTCTTTTTTTTATGCCAAGATCTTACAAGACTATTGTTGTTGATTGCTTGGAGAATTAAACTAGATAGAACAAGTGCACAACTCCCTAGCAATCATCGAAGAGCTAGTCTTGATAGGAGCAAAGTTGTCGCAAAGGAGGATGTTGGTTCACAGAGGAAAGAGAGCAAGATAGACGGATTTTACCTCGCTTGAAGCGGTCTGCAATTGCTCTGTCCGGAGATTCCGGGGTAGATTGCCCGGACACTCCGGGTGGACCCGGAGATTCCGGGGTAGATTGCCCGGACACTCCGGGTGGACCCGGAGATTCCGGGGTAGATTTCCCGGATACTCCGGGGTGCGTCCCGAGAGGGGTGGTTTTCGGCTGCTACAGGCCGGAGACTCCGGGGTAGGCCGGATACTCCGGGTGTGCTGGGGATTTTCAGATCTGAAACAGGGGCGGCTCGAAAAAACCATGAAACGGAGGGGGAAAACAAGAAATAGGCCAAGGCAACGCAAAGGAAGGTTAGATCAACAAATATAGCAAAGATCTAGTAGATCAAAACCAACCAAAACTCACCCAAAACTCCGAAGTTGCAACAAGATTTCAAAAGGGCTCTTTTTGTGGGGTTTTCAAAATAGGTAAGAAAATCCAAAAGAAGGCTAGAAATTGGGGGTAGAAGAAGAAGGGATACAAGTCCAAACCGTGGAAACCTTGAGCTCTGATACCAATTGATACGGAGGGGCTCCCGATCTTCACGATTTGGACAAGGGGGATAACTAGAAGGGCCTAGATGAAATCCCAAACCAACAACAAAACCCCAACGGGCAAGCCTTTGGAACTAGGACTCAAATCAACTCCTCCTCTCAATGAATGCCTCGATTACCATCCGGGGGCACACGCCGGTCCTCACAATCCAAAGAGATTACAAGGCCTAAGATGGAACTCCCAATCTAGAGGGGTTAACCCTAGATGAGGAGCAAAAGCTCTCTTAAGTTCTTAATATCAAGTCTAAACCTAATTAGGGTTTGAGCACGGGTATTTATAGTCCTAATCCCGTAACCCTTGGGGCTAAGCCAAGTCATTACATGGGCCTCGGCCCGTTACTGTGCGTAGACAGTACGCCCGGACATTCCGGGGTAACTTGCCCGGAATGTCCGGCCGTAGGGCCCGGACATTCCGGGGTAAGTTTTCCGGAATGTCCGGACGTCTTCTTCAGTGGACGTCCGGAGGGTCGGAATCGGCGCTCCGGGCGGGGATCATCCGGAGTCTCCGGGCCTGGGGGCCGGAATGTCCGGGTGTGGAGTCGGAGAGCGCTGTTCTCGGCCACCCGCCCGGAGTATCCGGGATTGGTGCCGGAGTATCCGGGCACCAACCCGAGAGGATCACATTCCGGGTGGGGGACGTCCGGAGACTCCGGCCTCGCCCGGAATGTCCGGATGTGTTGTGGTCCGGTGTATCCGGGCATCCTTGTCCGGAATGTCCGGACATGCTTTCCAGGCAGCAGTCCAAGCCCTTCCTCGCCTTGACGTCGCTCCAATCAGTCGTTCCTTCCCATCTAAGCAAGCAAAGAGTCGAAGCATCAGGTAGTATACCATTCGAACTTAGATCAAGTGGAAAGGAGTCAAGGAATAGAAACACCTCGTGTTGGATAGTCTTAGCGCGAGCTCTTGTCATTGGACCACGCAAGTTTGGAGATGGGCTTGGTGGATTGGAATGAGCTGTGGTGTCTTCACCCTTTGTGCAGGGGATGTCCGTATCAGTTATATACGTTGATTTCTCGCGAGATCCTTCATCCGACTTTGGGCCGATTCGCGACATACTTGACCAGGCGTTCATCGATTACAAAGCTCGTGGAGGGATAAGTGGCAAATGGTCCAAGTTGCGACATAAATTTGACTTTCCGGTACATATATATCCATTACTATGTTAATATAGCATATTGACATGCTTCATAATAGATTCTTCTTAGCTAACGTATATTTGTTTCTTATTTTAGTGCAAACAACAACCCATGGGGACAAACCTATGTGGATTCTACGTTTGCTACCACATAGAGCTAATCGCATGTTTCGCTAAGCAAAAACTAGATGAGGCGTGGAAGATTGAAACTAACAAAATTGATGAAGCTCAACTCAAGCGCATTCGAGGGATTTTTGCCTTCTTCATCAATACACAAATCATCAATCCCGATGGCGAGTTCTATGGTGGCAGCTTAGCAGAGTAGCATTGTCTTTCATCTATGTACTTAGCACTCTATTGCAACTTTTTTTTTAAACATTGAAGTATGCAGTTGTTGGCAGCGATTGAGCTTTCAATTCTGAACCGTATGACTCATTTCTAGTTAGCAATTGTGAATATATCTAGCTAGCGGTGTGACTCTCTTGCAACTTTCCTTTTATACATTGAAGTATGTGATTGTTTCAGTGTATTGTCTATGAATGTATGTATCTGTATCTGTGTTAAATATGTGAATGTTCTGTGCAATATATATCTGCTATTTCAGAGGGCATGGCTAGCAATTCCTGAGGCTAGCCACAAAACAGACAGTGTTATGCCCTTTGTACACAACCATCCCGGACGGGTCAACAGTTGAACCCGTCTGTGATAGCTGTCATCCGAGATGGGTCAGAGACACGACCGTCTGGGATGAACTGTTATCGCAGACGGGTGGTAGAGTCGACCTGTCTAGGATAGGTGGTTTATCGCTGACGGTTCATTGAGTCGACCCGTCTGGGATGATCGGTTATCGCAGACGGATGGCCTACCTGTTTGCGATGACCTGTGTTATCACAAACCACCAATTTCAGACGGAGCGGCCAACCGTCTGGGATGCTTGTTTCAGCCCGTTTCGGATGGACTGTTCTGTAGTAGTGCTCCCATGCATACATATTTTTGTGCCTAATTAAGCTAGCTAGCTATTAGCCACTTTATAGCTTTCACCACACGAAACAGATCCACATAACAGAATAATCAGAAGTGGTTGAGGGCCTAAAGCTTAAAAAAGCCAAGGTTGTTGATTGGGTGCATGCACTGTACGCACACTACCGAGGCACAGATGGGACAAATCCTAATCATGACCACACACTAAACTTAAACTAAGATCAATACTGTTAATACAAGATTAATTAAAAAAGTATGTAGTGTGTCCTTGACAATCAGAGGTACTCAAGAACTCGGAGGCATCTTACTGGCATCACGACTAACACCATTAAGGTGTTTGGTTCTTTACGGTGGTAACAGCTTGTAACAGCTAACGTTAAATCGTGTTTATTTTGAGTGGGCTGTAATTGAATAACATGATATCATATCCCGGTCCAGTAGAAATCTGACTCCATCCAGAACCCTTTGTTATGGGAAAGCGATACACCTCGCGTCTATCCCCTTCTCCCCACAATCTTTTCTTCTCCATGATCTCCTCTAGCTAATTGTTGCCACAGTAGCGACTCGACATGTTCCCCAAATCGCCTATTCATTCTGTCCTTGGTGACCCGTCCTCCCGCTGGTCGCTGTCCCCCATTTTTGTCGGACCGCCACAACGTGTGCAAGGCCATAACGCCATCAAGCTCTGCTCTTCTAACCAAAGAAGAGTAGCAGAAGGGATGGCAGACTGAGGAGGGGAGGATGTCGGGGTTTGACGACAGGTAGATGGGCACGTGCAGGGCACTGTGAAGATCCAACAACTAGAGAAGCAGCACAAGGCAGAGCGTCAGAAGATCGAGGACTTCAAGAACAATAACACTGACCCGGCCTCCTTCAGTTCGGCTCCAATGCCTCCGAGGTGACATTGTCAAAACATCCCCAAGTTCGTTCCTTGTTGGCTCGGACACCGCGTTGGCAGCCGACAACTCTGGCTCAAGGTGCTGGTTTGTGTGGAGATGGATGACAATGCTAGGGTTTTGGTTTAGGCATGGCCTGAGAGAGAGGAGGGGAGGGGGGAGGGGAGGTGGAATCGGTGCTGGGCTACTGCTGCGGGGTCCCCGTGAGTTGTGATGATGATGATGTTGGTTGATCAATTTCTTCTCGGCTATTTTTTCTATGTGACGGCTGATGCAATCTATTTTCTCCTTCTGTATATTTTGTTGCTTGTGTTGTTCTAAATTATTGATTTGTCTGTACAATTGCTGTCGAATTTGAATTATTTATAATATCAGTTTGTGATATGGTAATTCATGATTTCATGATTTCATTCCTTATGTTTCAAGATTCGTGACTTGGAGAGTCTCTTTTTAACTGCATGCTACCAGTTAATTGACCCAAACCAAGTTCAGAAATTGATTAAAGTTACCAAACATGTTCAAATTTTCTTCCTTTCTGTTCATATGTTCATATTAACGGTGTAATTGCATTATATTTACGTTGCATTACTTCTCGTGAACCAAACACCTTCTATATATATGGGTATGTATCCCCGATCATTATGCATGTAGTTTACTACTATTATATATAATCTTTAAGGGCTGAGAATGATCAATCCGCCACTAGTTAATTAAAGTTTTGCTTAAAGTTGGCCTAACGAAGGCTACATCGTACGGATCCATGCATCACCGTGCTTTTTGTTGTTGTAAATAAAAATGAAAAGTAGATCAACCAGGGAAAGAAAATGACATCTGGGTTCCACTAGTCGGTTTTATATTAACTTGCACATTTGCTCCTTTTTTTTTGGCGGGGAACTTGCACATTTGCTCCTACAAATGTAGCAACACGTACATGTAGAACTTCGGATCAGGGAAACAATAATTTAGACTGAACTCTGTAAAATAAAAAAATAAAAAAGTTTATGAAAAAATAAAAATAAATTAAAAATGATATACGTCTGGCTTAATCAGAACCCTTGATTGCATGATCACATAAATAGAATGGGCGTATTCATGTTGCAACCGTGTGTAAGCAGACCTTATATATTTCGATAATAAGAGGTGTTCCCTGTAAATGGGTCGTACTCTTTTTCATTTTTCATTTTTTGTTATCTTATAGTTCTAGGAAGCCGAGCGAAGCCAAGACTGAAAAGAATCCGATGCTACATACACGTACGTCAACAACGGCCCCAGTTACGTTTAAGGTAGTTACATAATTGATTCTTCACTGATCTAACTGTACCCAAAGCTTTCATTCGTACTTAAATAAATTGTTGTAGGATCAGATAAATTACACTCAGCTGGTGTAGTAATTTCGTTTCCTCCGTTCTTGAACATCAGATTGCATGATCCAAATGGAAAAAAATTCAGCAGTTAATTCATTTTCTTTTCTTTACTTACCAGCAGATATATCTTGTATAAAATGATAACAGATATATAAACTGCTAAGTGTCTGTTAAACACTTTGAAATCCACTTAATTAACAGACTGTAAATATACCTGCAAAAACTATTAGAAAAACCAAAAAATTGTTAACAAGTGAACCTGAGTAGGTCGCTTCGCAGCCACGTGCACCCACATTTGCACCCTAGGAGAGTTCTTAGAATAAATATAAAAGAGTAAATTACATTTTACACTAAGTAAATCACCATTTGTGTCACTTTGCACTAGGTTTTGCAACATTTTCACTTTACACCAAATCTGGCACTATAATATTGCACTTTGCATCAGGTCCTGTAGAAAAACAAGCACATAAAAGTCTGAAAAATCTAAAAAAAATTCATATGTATTTTGGAATGAATTATGTACCGATAATTTGGTTAGAAAATATGATCATTTTGGTTCAAAAATTCATACATGTCTAAAAAGCAGCACACATTTGTTTTTTCGCATGGGTCGTAGATACCAAAATCTGAAGGTATATATTTCGTCCAATAATACATGTGTATGAATATTTTTCAGATTTTTTGAATTTTTATATGTGTGTTCTTATAGGACCTAGTGCAAAGTGTAATATTATTATGCTGGACCTGGTGTAAATTGAAAACTCTTCAAAAGCCAATGCAAAGTGACACAAGTGGTGATCTACATGGTTCAATTTACTGAATGTAAAATTGTCCAAGAAATGGAAACACGTATTATCTCCGTTCAGATATAAGTGACATTTTAGAAAGCATGTAGTCAAACTTTAAACTTTGACTATTGAAACTTTGACTATTGATAGGTTAAAAATATATTTGGTGATGTGAAAATAGTATCATTATATTTGTCATGAAAAATATTTTTAAAATATGAATTTTCATAAGTTTTTCTACCATATACATATAAAAAATAACGGTTAAAGATATATATTGGAGATTACATTAATATTTAAAATGATAGTTATTTACGAAGGAGGGAGTACTTTAGTATGCATCTAGTGATTTCAACTGCGGTCGGAAAGAAGTTTTCAACAGTTTCATGTCTGAATTAGACGTCTTTTTTTATTTTTTTAATAAAAAGCTAAAGATTTTCACAAAGGTTTAGCTGAACATATCGTATATATTCATGTATGTGATCTCAACCAGCACCTTTGGCCAACCGAGTTCGATCCTTTTTTCTTTTTATAGATGGCATGCATGCCTTCCCTCTGAATTCCCAGTCTTGTTGAGATAGCATATCTGAGTATTATTCTAGGCAAGGCATATTTCGATGGGTCAATGCGACCCCAGAAAAGGTCCAAATATTAAGACGCATCCATTCTTTTTTGCTAAACATATATATATTAGTAAGGCATATTTCAAGGAGTTGCACATCAATATTCACTCAAGAGATTCTTAGTTTTGTTTTTCTAAAATGAAATCCTTGAGATATGTTCAGTAGCCCATCACAATCCACAGCCAGTTAATTAAGCGGGTATGCAAAGTGTAATAGTGACATTGCCACTCCCAGAAAAAATAATTTTGACTCCTTTTTACCAAGACTTTTGATTTTTGGTTCTTGCTTGATCTTCCAAGATCCTTAGTGTGACTGTCCCTACCATGCACCAATCGATCGATTCCTTGCAATCATTCAGGGGCAGCAAAAGCTACAAGGTAGGAAAAGAAAGGGAATTCCCCCACTGAGTTAGGTCATTTCTAGGGTTCATCCTTGGCCAGTTTTATATTGCCAACTTGGTACTAATCAAAGATGTACATTAAGATAATTCAAGTTGTTCATGCACAGTGAAGGATGACGTGGAGGTTATTGGATTGTAAAGTAATACATAATCGTCTCATAAGGCTGAGGTAGCGAATCTAGCTGGGTGATTTATTTTTCTAATTAACTAACTCGGCGGTCCGTGTAGTCTCCACTTGAGATCTGACTCCGGACCGATCTTCTTCTTTTTTTTCCTTTTCAAAGAACAATCTTAATTATTTTATTAACATGAATAATGAGAAAATTACTCGGGAACAAACAATCCAATGCAATAACATATAGAAACTTTATGTGCCTAATTTAATGTGCCTGAGTGAATTGTACCAGGAACTCGAATACGAGTAATCATCATGAGTAAGACTCGCTACTACAAAATATCTTATTACAGGCGGTTCAAAAACGCCAAGACAAGCGGTTTCCTAAACCACCTATAAATAAGAGTCTGTGATGACCACCCCTCATCACATGCGGTTTGATGAGGGAATATCACAGGCAGATCTCTACAAGAACCGCTTGAGATGAGGGGGTCATCACAGGCGGTTCTTATGGAGAACCATCTGTGATGGTGAGGTCATCACAGGCGATTCCCCATAAAAACAGCCTATGATTGTCGTAACAACATAACTATTAATTTTAGATTGTTGCATAGCAGCAGGAAACAAACACACAATACATACACATATCTCATTCATTCACAGTAATTAGAATTGAATCATATGAAATAACAGAAACTTGATACATACAAATAAATTAAGAATGAACTCTCGTCAAACTCATCAACATCACCAAAAAAGTAATTAAACTCTCAATTTCATCCACCTCATGTCTCAAAGCTCACAAAGTAATTTAACGCTTAGTAAATTCAGCATCCATATAAAAGTTCACAAAGAAATACATATCACTTCTTAGCTAAGATGAACTCGCCTTCCTCCATGTCGTAGGCGTGAAATTGGCCATAAGAATCGATAACGTCTCTAATAAGGAACGCGGCGATGTGTTCTCTTATCCGGTTCAGTTGAGACGAATCCAATGACATCTTGAGAATGTCTTTCTGCTGTTGATAGGAATGTATATTAAAGCCATGTACTTACAATGAAGAGAAATATGATAATACTTATCGCAATAGCGCCAAACCTAGACTTCATTTTTGCTAATGTTAGTGAGCATGATTTCCATGTTGTGGCAAACGTAGAAGCCATAAATGCTTGTTCCTCCTTGTTGTTGGTGGCACTAGTAATATATACAATTGGTTAGTAGTTGGAGATCGTCATTACGACAATTTATAAAAATTCGTATTGAGTATAGAAAGTGACAATGACATGGCACCCGGGTATCGTCAAGGCGGACGAATCCGGCCCTCTGGACATAGGCTGGGCCGGGCCGACTACTCGGAGTCCGACTTCTACACGGGGCGCCTCATCAACTTGGAGTACAAGACAGGGATAAGTACGTATCCGGCAATTCTGGATTATGTTGTAACTAATTAGAAAACAATCTGTGAATCAATTCGGACTCTTGTAACCCTACCCAGGTCGCCTATATAAGGCCCGGCAGGGATCCTCCGATCGGGAGGTTCATATACGCTCTCGTATTCACACACACACAAAGCCCTAGCAACCTTGAGATCTGTTCTCGAGAGCTTGCGGCACTCGGGATTCAAGCAATACCAGCCACTAAACGCAAGACGTAGGGTATTACCTCTTCGTGAAGGCCTGAACCTGTCTAAACTTTGTCTCCCGTATGCACCCATCTAGATCTGCTGTGTGTACGCTGCCCCATATTCACTATTGCCGGATTATTACACCGACAGTTGGCGCACCAGGTAGGAGCGGTGCGCATAGATCCATCCATACAGATCCAGATGAGACTCTTCGACAACAATGACGGCTTCGCTCCGGGCAGCATTATGAGATGCGCTTCCCTAGACGTTGCCCCTGATCCAGGATAGGTTTTCCGATTCGGAAAGCTGGACTTCATCGCTGATAAGATCGGCAAGCTTTACCTCTGCGACTCGGTTCCCTGCCGATCAACGGAGGCTTCATCAACATCTCCACTCGGACTCACCCCCGAGTCTGCGCCTTCGGCTCCTCTCCCCAAGGACGGGGCTACGCCAAAGTCGAATCTGCTGTTCGTGCATGGGTTCTCACCCGTCGAATAGGGATCCCGACTGGTTGCTGTGGTCGATTCTCTCTTGCCTGTCCTTGAGTATGACTTGGATGACTTCGAGAGCTCGGGTAGTCACCACCCTTCCCGGGAGGTCTTCATGGCCAATCCCGACTCGCTAGTCAACGACCATAACCAGTCAACCCCCATTGCGGAACAAACACCCGTCGAGCTTGAAGCCACTCGGCTTCGCCTTCTTGCCAAGGAAGAAGAACTGGTCGAGCAGCAGACCAGGCTCGCTCGTCAATGCAATGAGCAGCAGCGTAATGAGGACATGCGAGATCGTGGACGCAAGGTCCATAACGCATTCCGCATGCGTGAAAGGGACGGCGTCCAGATATTTCTGCTCCCCAGTCACAATGTCATCACCGCCACGGTGGCGGCACATGTCATCAATATCCCTGAAGGCACCCCAGGTCACGACGAGCTCCGACGGCTCCGGATCCTTATGGAGGAAGCAGCCCTCCAACAAGCTGCTATCTCCGAGGACCGTGCGTTTTCCTCTGCGAGCTCCAGGAGTCGGCGCTCCCCCCTCCAGGGGACGCACCCGCCACGGAGGGTCACCATGCCGACCCCGACCGTCACCAGCCAGTGGGAGCGGTATGCAACCGACTCGGGCCGAACCGTGACGCACGGGATACCATTGCTGCAAGAAACCGTGCCCGTCAAGGTGCGGACAAAAATGCTCACCAAACTGGGTCGGTATATAGCCGACTCAGACCAGACCGCAATGCGCGGAACCCCCTTGCTGCCGGACGAAACATTCGTCGGGATCCAGAGAGGGACAACCGCAATAACCGCCATGGCGATAGCAATGAACGCAGTGCTACTAGCCATGGCCGTTCCCCGACCTCCTCTGGTATGAGGTACGTGGGCCCGAAGGCGTTCGGTCCCCGCATCCGCAGCGTCATTTTCCCGTCGCAGTTCTGGATCACCGGCATCGACAAGTACACGGGCGAAACTCGGCCAGATATCTGGCTGGCAGAATACCACACAGCGTGCAGGACTAATGGAGGCAACGATTATGTTTCAATTCACTACCTGCCCCTGTTTTTAGCCGACTCGGCTCGAGCCTGGCTCACCAGCCTACCTCTGGGTTGCATCCAGTCATGGTCCGACCTCGAAACCCTTTTCATCAACAATTTCCAGGGCACCTACAACCGTCCTGGAAACGCGTGGGATCTCCATAGCTGTACTCAGGAAGCAGGCAAAACTCTCAGGGTGTACATCCAACGTTTCTCTAAGAAGAAGAACTCTCTATCGAAAGTCCGAGAAGGCGATGTCATCACTGCCTTCTCCAAGGGGGATCGTAGCACCGACATCATCCACAAGATCGCGCGCAAGAATCCCCAGACTACGCGCGAACTCTTCGACATCGCCAACAACTTCGCCACTGGTGAAGAAGCCGTCCACAGCGCTACTAAGGACGACAAAGGAAAGGGCAAAGCTCCCGAGCCCTAGAGGGGACGCTCATCCCGAGTCGTCCAGGAAGAAACATCGGAAGCACAAAGGCGGAGTCATCGTTGCCGCAGCTGAGCGCGCCCCGCCGCACCGTCCCCAGCGCCGCAGCGCGACCTTTGAGGAGATGATGAGCCAGCCCTGCCACTTCCATGGGCCAAAATCCAACCACGTCACGCGCGGCTGCAATCTCTTAAAGAACTTGAACAAGCCTTCCGTTCCCAACCGGAACAAAAAGGAGCCTCCTCAGGACGAAGGTGACGAGGTCCCGAAGGAGACCGCGTGTCTAATGATCTTTGGTGGCCCTAGCGGCTACGAATCAAAGCGCCGCCAGAAGCTCACAGATCGGGAGGTCAACGCAGTGGAACCGACCATGCCCTAGTACCTGCGATGGTCCGAGTCCGTTATTTCTTTTGGCCGCGCGGACCACCCCGACCACATACCTCACCCCGGGAGGTTCCCCTTGGTGGTGGACCAAATCGTCTGCGACGTCCGCCTCACCAAGGTCCTCGTGGATGGAGGGAGTGGTCTGAACATCCTCTACATCAAGACCCTGGACGACATGAAGATCTCCCGCTCGGAGATCAAGCCCACCGGTGCACCCTTCCATGGAGTTATGCCCAGCAAGATGGCATGTCCACTCGGGCAGATCAGTCTGCCCGTCACTTTTGGTACTCCGAACAATTTCCAGACCGAAACCCTCACTTTCGAGGTTGTCGACTTCCCGGGTTCATATCACGCCATCCTGGGGCATCCCTGCTACGCCAAATTCATGGCCATCCCCAATTACGTCTACCTGAAGCTCAAGATGCCGGGCCCCCATGGGACGATAACGGTGCAAAGCACCTTCCAACAAGCCTACATGTGCGACCTGAAAAACTGCAACCTTGCTGCAGCCCAAATCACGGCAGTCGAGCTTGACAACGTCAAGTGGGCCGCAGTCGAGGAAGCACCCCCGACCAAGAAAGCTTCAGTATCGACATCATTCCAGTCGGCACGAGACACTAAGTCGATCCAGCTCGACCCAGAAGACTCCTCCAAGATGACACAGATCGGGACTGCACTCAGCGATAAATAGGAAAGCGCGCTCGTCAACTTCCTCCATGACAACCGAGACATCTTCGCATGGACATCTTCCGACATGCCCGGAGTTCCGAGGGAGGCTGCCGAGCACTCTCTGAACGTTTGACCGAACGCCAAGCCGGTCAAATAGCGCTTACGCCGCTTCGCTGAGGATAGATGTAAAACAATAGGAGAAGAGATAGCCAAGCTTCTAGCAGCTAGCTTTATTAAAGAAGTGTATCATCCTGACTGGCTAGCGAACCCAGTACTTGTTCGCAAAAAGAATGGAAAGTGGAGAATGTGCGTTGATTACACTAGCCTAAACAAAGCATGCCCCAAAGATCCTTTTACTCTTCCTCGCATCGACCAAGTGATCGACTCCACAGCCGGCTGCGAAATTTTATGTTTTCTCGACGCCTACTCGGGCTACCATCAGATCAAGATGAAGGAGGATGACGAGATCAAGACATCTTTCATCACTCCATTTGAGGTTTTCTGCTACGTCTCCATGCCTTTTGGTCTGAAGAATGCCGGTGCTACGTACCAAAGGTGTATGCAGCGCTGCCTCCAGACATAGATCGGCCGGAACGTGTAGGCCTACATCGACGATGTGGTGATCAACTCCGAGAAGAAAGAGGACCTCCTAAGTGATTTGGGAGAAACTTTCTCCAACCTTAGGCGATTCAGCATGAAGCTTAACCCCGAAAAGTGCGTATTCGGGGTCCCTTCGGGAAAGTTACTAGGTTTCATCGTTTCCGAACGAGGAATCGAGGTGAACCCAGAGAAGATCGACACCATCATCAAGATGGGCCCCCCAAAAGGCCTCAAAGATGTTCAACGGCTAACCAGGTGCATGGCGGCACTCAGCCGCTTCATCTCCCAACTCGGTGAAAAGGCATTGCCCCTCTACAAACTCTTGAAGAAGTCGGACAACTTCACATGGACACTTAAAGCCCAAGACGCCCTCGACGGGCTAAAGAAGCTCCTAACCACGTTCTCGATACTGGTTTCCCCGATGCCCAATGAGCCGCTGCTCCTCTACATTGCAGTGACCACCCAGGTGGTCAGCACCGTCCTGGTCGTCGAACGCTCCGAGCCGGGCCACATCCAGAAGGTCCAGCGCCCGGTCTACTTCATCAGTGAAGTACTGGCCGAGTCCAAGACATGGTACCCACAGATACAGAAGATCATTTATGCGGTGTTCATCACATCTCGGAAGCTAGTCCACTACTTCCAGGGACACCCGATCATAGTAGTCAGCTCCTTCCCAATCGCCGATGTTATCAATAACCGCGACGCTACGGGAAGAATCGCTAAATGGGCAATGGAACTAATGGCATTCTGCATAGTTTACGCCCCCCGCACAGCCATCAAGTCCCAGGCTCTTGCCGACTTCATGGCCGAGTGGACAGAAATCCAGTCCCCACCCTCTATCATCGACCTCGAACACTGGACACTCTACTTTGACGGCTCTCTAATGCTCCAGGGCACGGGGGCTGGTGTTGTGCTCATTTCTCCGAAAGGAGAACGCTTCAAATATGTGTTGCAGATCCACTTCCCGGCGTCCAACAACGTCGCCGAATACGAAGCCTTGCTACACGGTTTACGCATTGCAACCTCACTCGGGATCCGCCGACTCCTCGCCCGCGGGGACTCCGAACTGGTGGTTAGGCAGGTTATGAAGGACTGGTCATGCAGAGACCCCTCCATGGAAGCCTACTGCCAAGAGGTACGCAAGCTCGAAGCCAAGTTCGACAGCCTCGAAATTACACACGTCCTCCGCCGCGACAATGAGGCGGCAGATGCACTCGTCAAACTGGGGTCCAGTCGGGACATCGTCCCGGCTGGAGTATTCCTCCAAGAGTTGCATACCCCCTCCATTAAGACAGAGACAGCACCCGAAGCCGAAGAACCACAGCCCGAAGAATCTGATAGCACTCGGCAAACGTCACCAGCAGTCTTGGTCATCATTCCCGACTAGAAGTTGCCCTTCCTTGACTACCTCCTACGAGACACCCTCCCGCCAGACCAGATTGAGGCACGGCGTATTTCTAGGAGGGCCAAAACATATGTCATAGTTGAGGGGGAACTATATAAAAAGAGCACATCGGGCATCCTCTAGCGGTGCACATCTCAAGATCAAGGTAAGCAACTATTACAAGACATTCACTCGGAAGTTTGTGGGCATCATGCAGCGCCAAAGTCATAAGTCGGTAAAGCCTTCCGACAAGGTTTCTACTGACCAACCGCTGTCTCCGATGCCGAGCACATTGTGCGCACTTGCGAGGGATGCCAATACTTCGCCCGACAGACACACTTGCCGGCTCAGGCACTCCAGCCTATTCCGATCACCTGGCCCTTCGCCGTTTGGGGTCTGGACATGGTTGGTCCTCTCAAAAAAGCTCCCGGGGGCTATACACATCTCTTTGTCACCGTCGACAAGTTCACCAAATGGATTGAAGCCAAGCTGGTTGCCACACTGCAGAGCGGGCCGCCGAATTCTTTCGAGATATCGTCTTTCGCTTCGGCGTCTTGAATAGCATCATCACGGATAATGGCACTCAGTTCACCGGTGGCGCCTTCCTCACATTCTGCAATGGCTACAACATTGACCTCAACTTCGCCGCGGTTGCACATCCACGCACCAACGGGCAGGTTGAGCGGTCCAATGGCCTGATTATGCAAGGCATTAAACCTCGGATCTTCTAGCACCTGAAGAAATTTGCGAGTAGATGGGTAGCAGAGTTACCCTCGGTACTTTGGAGCCTACGGACTATGCCCAACCGGTCAACCGGTTACACGCCTTTCTTCATGGTCTTTGGAGCCGAGGCCATGCTCCCGACTGACTTGGACCATGGATCTCCTCACATCCGCGCTTACACCGAGGCCGAGTCGGAGGAAGCACGACAAGACACCGTCGATCAGCTTGAAGAGGCACGCGAGGTCGCATTCCTTCGGTCGGCAAAGTACCAACAGGGCCTACGACGCTACCAAAGTCGGCATGTACATGGCCTCTCGTTCAACGTTGGCGACTTGGTTATACGCTGAGTCCAGTCCAACAAAGACAGGCACAAGCTCTCCCCACCATGGGAGGGTCCGTACGTGGTCGCTGGAGTATTGCGCCCGGGGGCTTACCGACTGAAGGACAGCGATGGCAACATCATCACCAATGCATGGAATATTGAACAGCTACATCGTTTCTATGCTTAAAACTTTGTACTCTGACATTTTAAACATATGAATAAATTCTCTTTTTCGCTCCACTTGAAACACCTTTAGGAGTTCCCGACTGGCCCACTATGCACGCTCATGGCCACGCATAGCGGACACTCGGCGGTTACACCCTTTGGGTGCGTTCAGTCGCACTTGGGTTTCTTTCATTCGTGCAAACCACTCTAGTACTGCATACAGAACCCACCGTTGACTCCTTGACATCGATTGCTGGTTTACGCCACAACCTTATGCTACACGGGAAACAACCCACGGCTAATTTCTACGCAAGGGAGGCCAAAACGGGTCGGCAAGAGCACATACGATGGATTAACATACGCACGAACGAGTATTTGGCGAAAGAAAGAAATTGATAAAACTTAAAAACTAAGTCTGTTACAAAACATACATAACCAACATCCACTCGGACAGTTGACCTACATATGTTGAATGTTTTTTACATATCGGCGCGGTCGATAAGGGAATTCGTCGTATCCTCGACCGACTTCATCAGCTCTGGATAGCTTCGTCGGGAACGTCGGCGGCGTATCCTTCTTCAATCGCTTCCATGTCAAGCAACGATAATGGGATTTCGCCACCGCGGGCGACAGCACAGCCCCAGATCGCGTCGCATCCGATAGCAGACGCTTCGCGTCACCCGGCACCTACCAAAGACGCTTCGCCACCGTGACCGCATGGTCCGAACCGGGTCATCCTCCCATAGGGCGTTGCAAGCTATGCGACCCGCCGCCTGCGAGGACTCGGCCGACTCGCTGACCTTCTTGAGGCGGATTTGGAGGGCTACAGAGGCAGAACAAGGGTGTAAGTAAAGCAACCAGCGGACCCCGACCGGCAAGCACCCGAGTCAAAAACTTACCAGCTTCGGAGTCTGCGGCCCTCTTGTTTGCCGCCTCGACAACCGCCAGAGAGTTTACGGCCTTCTGGTTCGCCGCCTCGACAGCCTCCAGAGCCCGCCTCAGGCTGCCATCCATGATGGCCGCCTCGCTCTCCAGGTGCTCCACGCGAGCCTTCTCTGCCCCGAGCAGCTCCTGAAGCTTGGAGGCCCTGTCCTCGACGGAATCCAGTTCCCGGACATAGGCCTTCATCGCCTCAAGCTCTATTTTGAGCTTAGAGGCCTCGCTTTCGGCAGCTACAGAAGATGAGTCAGCACGGCAACAAACAAAAAGCAACCAAAGGGACTCTGCTTCCTTACCTTTAGCTCGCGCAGCTTCCTGGGAAAGTCCACTCTTCAGGGCGGTGATTTCAGCCCCTTGCTTGTGGGCCATGGCCTCTGCCGCCTGGAGGCTCCCTGTCAGTTTATCCCACTCGGCCTTGCAAAGGCTGAGTCGGTCAAAAACCGACAGCTGCTCCTGAAGGAAGACGGTCTTGTCTTGGGACCGACGGTTCAGCTTCTACAAAAAAGTAACAGAAGAAGTTAGCCACTCGGGAAGAATCGACAAAACCCTCCACTCGGTCCTTTGGACCCAGCGGAGGCTCGAGGGCTACACCCTCTGGGTGCACTGATCGTGCACCCAGATTGAAATCTACAGAATAAGTAAAAGACCCTCCGCCCGACTACTCTAATCAACCGAAGGCTCGGGGGCTACACATCGTGCACCCAGAGCAAAATCTATGAAATACACAAGGGATCCTCCGCCCCACTATTACAGTCAGCCGGAGGCCCGGGGGCTATTCCCCAGTGGGTGTACCAGTAATACACCTATAGATGAAAAACAAAAGCAGAAGCGCAAGTGCAAAAATCTTACCTGCATTAGCGGGCGTAGCCTACCGTTCAGCAGGTTGGCACCTTCCTTCACCGTCTTCATCAGAGCCGGGAGCATCTCTCCAAGTTGGGTAGCAACGTCCGTCACATCGTTCCACTCCTCTTCCTCTCGGACGTTGTCGATCTCCCGGATGATCAGGCTCGGCCATGTGGGGTCCGAGTAGCGGATCCAGAGCAGCTAGATCGCCAGTTTGGAGCTCGGCGGACGAGGCGTAACATGGCCAATGTCCTCCAGCATGGGTGGCAATTTGAGATTGCCCCGACGGTCCGGCGGGGGGCTCCCAACGAACTCGGACCCGCATCCCCTGACGTAGCTGGGGCTGGTGCTCCAGCGGGGGGTTTCCTCTGACTGAGGAGCAGAAGTTGGGGCCGAAGATACACAACCGCTTCCGGGAGAAAGCCGTGGGGGGCGAAGTCGCAGCCGCTCTTGGAGGAGACGAGGGCCAAGCATCTAACCCCGGCTGGTCCCTGCCTTGGCCGGACCCCGGGGCACTTGACGACACCTTCAGGACATCTCACGTCCTCTGCGTCCTACGAAAAACACTCGGACAAGTCAAGCTCAGAAGACAAAACAAGCAAAATAACACTCGCCAAAGTGACTTACTTCGCAGATCGAAGGACAGAAATACATTTCCTGGGCCCAGGCCCTGTTGCTTCGACACGTCGGCCGCCGGGGTCGGCAACGCCATGGAGCTGCTCTGCTCCCTGAAAGCGGCGTCGGCCGTCCATTTCTCCCCCCGACTGGGGGGCTTCATCTCCGGCTGCCTGAGGAACCCCCTCCGGGGTGGCAGTCGGCACCACCACCGGGTCAGGACGGGCGGAGGAGCCGCCTTGTCCTCCCGGGGTAGCGCCCGCAGACGGCCCCCCGCCTCCTTCACCAGATAAGCGGGGTGTCGTCGTCGTCTTCCTCCTCCTCTTCCGGAGCTAGCGCACTCGGCGGAGGAGCGCTGGGCGCTGCCACAGCAGGCGCCTTCCCCTTTGAAGACCCGGCTCCGGAAGAAGATCCGCCCGCTGCCCCCTACGATGGTGTCCCGCTACTGGGGACGTCGGCGTACTGCGGCTGGTTCCAGATCTCCTTCTCCGAAAGGGGAACATCGGAACTGAAGCCGAAGAGAACCTGCAAAGGCAAGAAAACGTAGATATAACCCGAGTTAGACTCAGTGGTGCGACAAATAAAAAGAATCAGGAAATTGACCGCTTACCCGGCTTGGGGGATTCGATCTGCTGAAAGGCGGAGGCCGCCCGGAGATGTCCAAATCTATCCCTTAAGCCATGAGCTTCTCGACTCGGCGTTGGACATCTTCCTCCGAGTGCTCTTCAGAGGATTCTCGGGTTGTGTGCTGCTTGCCGGTGTATTCAAACATTGGGTGAGCCCTAAGCTTCGCGGGCTGCAGTCGCCACCGGATGAAGGTCAGAATGACGACGACCCCGGTGACCCCGGCTTGGATCACCTCGGCAAGCTGTGCCATGATAATCACGATCCCGTCCTGTTCCCGGTCCAGCGGCGGCTCGGACCAGCTCGACTTGACCTCCGGGGGCTGACCTACGAACGCCGAGAGCAACGGCGTGGGATTGGCACAATAGAACGAATTCGCGTGCCATCCCTTATTAGAGGTCTGTATCGGTAGGGTCAAGTAGTTCTTCACCGCTCCGGGCCTCAATTGCAACTCGGCGCCTCCCACCACGGCCAGGTTGTCCCTGCTTAGCTGCGGCTTCACGACGAAGAGGTACTTCCACAGTGCGAAGTGGGGCTGGATGCCGAGGAAGCACTCGCACAGCGTAATGAAGCACGAGACGTGGAGTAGGCTGTTGGGGTTAATGTTGTGGAGCTCTAACCCGTAGTAGTAGAGCAGCCCTCGCAAGAAGGGGTGGACGAGCGCGGAGAAGCCCCGCTGGAAGAAGGAGCGGTGGACGACCATCTCGCCCGTGTTAGGGGAGGGGAATGTCTCCCCGACAGCGGCGCGCCAATCGACCAGCTCTTTTGGCGGCAGGACTCCCGACCTCACCAGAGCCTTCAATCACATCTCAGTTGCCGCCGATTTTATCCAGGGGGCCATCGGATCGACGGGGGAGTTCTCCTCGCTCAGCAGCTTCCACACCAATGCGTCCTCCTCCACTTCGGTTGGATTTGCTTCCCACTCAGAGGAGTTCATTCGATGCCGGCGAAGCGGAAATAGGATTTTGGTGTGCGACGGCGCTCTCAAATCGATTGGGCGCAAGGAAGACGAAGAGAATTTTTAGCGCAAAGGAGACAAAGCGTGCACTGGAAGGTGTGAGTGGACCCCGCCATTTTCCCGGTCATATAAAGGGGAACGGTTTGGACGGTGTGACTCTTTCGCTTCCGCACGCGCATGATTTTCCCACCCCCACGATGTGTCCCTTCGGATTCCATTAATATGGAGTAACGGCCCACATCGCGGCTCTTCAGCGCCCATTACGTAGCTTCACCATGATCTGCGCCATTTAATAGAAGGAATCCAACGGTTGGCCTTCCGGGGTTAAATAGCCGTTTGGATACTCCCCGCATAAATAGCAACTGTAACGTACCCGCAATGGGTCACTAGTCGGTTACCGATTAGGTCAGAACCGAACGTTACGGTTTTGAAGGGTTTCAAGGATTGGCCTCCAGCAGGAACGCAATCACTTGAATACGCCCGAGTGAGGGCAGTTATGGGGCGCCTTTAGTAGACCACTAGTCGGACACCGAGCAACTCGGAGCCACTGGTTCTTTTGCCTGGACTTTCCGAGAAATTCGTTCTAGGATTTTCGGGGTCTGGGATTTTCGGATTCAGCAGAGTGTCTAGGTATCAGGCTTTCTCACTCGGGAACCTATATGCCGTAACTCGTATTCTGGATCCGACGCAAATTTCAGAAGCATTCCTTAGAGGGACACCAGCTGGACCTGAGCCACTCGGGAAACCAGATGCTACTCGGGAATTCAGTCGGGATTCATGGTATGTCCCACGCTGGGCTATCAGCCGGTCTCTGTCTGTTGACGATTAAACACCGGCGTCGGTGGTCCGAAAGGACCCCCTTTGGGATTCGGCCGGGGAGGAGCTGGAACAGGAGCTACGATCG